>CM018696.1:60004651-60604651 GCA_009363875.1 Mikania micrantha | reverse complement strand
ACACATCATAAAGGAATTCAAACGAAACCATTTTATTAATTCGCGAACAAATAAACGGAACGCGTAAAAATAATGAAATTCGATAAATAAATTAATTAAACAAAACTTAAAATGATTATTAGAATTTAATAACATCCAAATCGTTAAAATAAACTCTTTTTATTTAAAGTTACAAAAAAACGCGCGTAATGTGCCGGTAAGGCGACGAAAATACGAACCGAACAACCGAAACGTACCCGAACACCTACGGGGTATATAAACCCTAAATGAGTTCATTTTCTCATTTATTACATCTCCTCTCTCTCTCTCTCTCTCTACACCATCAAAACTGTCACCTCTCTCTCTCACTAGATTCAATCCTTCAAACCAACATAACTCTCTCAAATCTTGAGGAAATTCGATGATTTCTGAGCCTAAACGACGATCTTGAAGCCCTCCACCTAGAAGTACAACCGATATAGAGTTCTATCCAGCTGAATCGAAGGTACGAGCAAAAGAAAATCGAAAGAACTAGGGTTTTTGTGCACTTGTTTGATTCAATCTACCCAACCGGTTTTAGAACCCTTAGAAGTTAATCCTATACCCTTCGAGCACCTGCTGATGTGTACCAGCCCCATGAGGATGAGCTAATCAGGGTTCGAAGTCGTTGATGGTGCTAAGCACGAACCAGGGTTCGTGAAACAGCCGCCATAGCCGAACCTTCGACCTGATTCAACATGGCCGAACCAATCTGTGGAGCGAACCTTCTACGAACCTGCTAAGCCACATGGTGACCGAACCTTTGGCCACCGAACCCCCATGCAACCGAACCAAGGGTGTAGGCGAATCCATGAAGAACGAACCTGTAAACATGCATGCTTCGCGAACCTAGAGCAGGAGATCACTTTGGCCGAACCCTTTTATAGCGAACCTTCTATCTTGAACAGCCGAATCCATGTAGCCGAACCTTAGCCGCATGCCTGGGCCGAACCTTTGCCAGATCACCGAACCTAATGGAGATCAACGAACCCCAGACCTACTTCTTTGATAGACGAACCCCACCGAACCATGCACGAACCATTCCCCGGCGAACCCGTGTGAATTAGACGAACCCTAGCTGAAGCCACACTAGAGCCGAACTTAGGACTGCCGGGCATAGATTCGCTGGGCTGGGTGTGAACCTAAGTAGATCCATCGACAGCTTTCTTGATCCAGCCTAAGTAGTCGGCCCAATTGGGGTGTAACAAGGCCCAAGAATCTCCCTTATGGTCAAATTGTTTTCGGCCCACCTAAATAGCCCGACATGTTTTGCTAACTATCATGTAACAACCGGCCCATGGGAGGTCTTTCGGCCCAAAGCACATAGCCGGCCCACACACACAATCTTTAAGCCCAATTTTACAATAAATAGCCCACAAAATTATCCGGCCCAATGGATTCTAGGTAAACGATAAACGTATGAAGGAACGTTGGAAACGATAAAAACAATGAACAAATACATTTATGAAATAATCAGTTTGTTTGTTATAAAGTGATAACAAGTTTAAACAAACTACCTAAAGGTTTAAAAGCCTTATTTAAAGATGACAAATTGTGGTTAAAGAGCAGGTATGAAATCTTGAACAATGAAGTAGATTCAACGCCTCGTTACACAAAATAATGAGAGTTGGGCCGGATAATGAGTAAAACACGCGAGTGTTAGTTAACTTTAGAACTAACACTTACACGCACAACGAATTCTTACAAACACGTACTTATAAGTTACAAACTATATGAAATCAATACAGGATTGTGAACATTTCAACAAGTACAATCAAAGAGCGCGTGTATTCTTGTCTTTACTTAGTCAACCACTACGGACACAAGGTGAGTTCATTTGTCCCTTTTCAAACTTATTTGTTTTACTTCGGGACTGAGAAACATGTTAAACATTTTAATAAACGAATGAAATATTATTTAATGCTTTTAAAATTAAACATGATGCTTACATTGATGCTTATACTTGGAAACTAGTACACTTTGAGAAGCTATAAACTTGATGCTTGAACTTTAAACTTGAAGCTTGAAACTATATGTTGGATGCTTATGAAACTATATGCTTAAACGTGAGACTTTATGCTTATGAAACTATATGCTTAAACATGAGACTTGATGCTATGCTATGGAATTCAAGATGAAACTATATGTTGGATGCTTATGAAAATATATGCTTAAACGTGAGACTTTATGCTTATGAAACTATATGCTTAAACCAGACGAAATTTCATCATCCAAATTCAATTCTGAAGACATCAGAAGCCATTGATCGCACCAGGAATCATATCTACAAGTTCTGATCGTTGTTTTAGCCGCAGATATCCGTCAGATTAGGTAATGATCCGTTTAAACCTTCTAATTTGATAATGATTGATTAGATCTTGATTTTGAACGTAATGGCATAGTTAGGATTGTTGATTATTGCTTAGATGATGGCTAGGATTGATTATATACAAAGAACACGAAGTTTTAACAGTTAAATCCTTGTTTTGATCCGTTGTAATGCCCGGTTTGCATGAAACCATACCCATGATTATAATGGGTTAACCCATTTGATTATAACAATGTAGGTGATTAGTTGGATTAATCCTTGAAATGCTAGGTTAAATCCAAGTGTTTCAAACTAATCACAATCATTAACATACTCATTGGAACGATTATCTGATGTTTATGATAGTTAGATTAGTATGTTAAGCATGGTTATTACACCAATTCTGATGCTACATTGTGATATTTCATGATATTCGGGTAATCAATAACAAGGATTGATCATTCCTAAACCATTAAATTATCTAGAAACTGTTATAGTATCATAATCAAAAGCGTCATCAACCTTATATTGGGAATCTAATGCAATGTAGGTTCCTACATTATCATACATTGCAACGAACGGATCAAACCAATGAGAATGGGCCTATTGGGCTCACCAGGGGATCTGTCGCGCTACGCGACGGTCCACAAGGGCACTGTCGCGATACGCGACAAGTGGCGGGGGAAATTTGAACGCGGGACTCTCTCGCGTTACGCGAGGGGAACCCTTGAATTTGTCGCGCTACGCGACGAGACCTAGTTCGCAGAAAATCTTTTAAAACCCAAGAAAATCACATCCTACTCTACCTTAATCATTTCTCTCGACCAAACACGCCTTATCTCGACTGATATCTCTGGAGATCACTGATTAGACCTCAAGGAAGCCATTGTTGATCATTTTGAAACTCAAAGCTTGGAGGATTGAAGCTTGGTGACTTCCTAGACCACCACCCACCATCACCACCTTCATATTAGTTGAAGAACCTGCTGTCCAGAAGCATCCAAGAGATCTCCAACTCGATTTCATCACCATCTCAAGATATTTGGAGCTCTAGAAGGTAGTAACATATCTCTTGTAGCCTAAACACACTCACAATCACACATGCATGGCTTAAAACCCACATGCAAGCACCTATAAAGCACATGCACGGATTTCTTTTCTGGGTTTGTTAGTTTAGATGTGTTTCTTGATGATCCATGATGTTGTAATGGTGATTTATAATGATCTAAGTTGTTATACATATGTGGCTATGCTTGAAATGAAGATTTATGACATTTTGAATGCATGCATGTACGATCCATGAGTATTGGAATGATCTTGAGTATGTTAATATGTTTTGTGATGATATTAGAAGTGTTATTCATGGCTAGATTTGATTTAAAAGGTTAAAAGGTTGATTTTTGATAAACCTTCTATTATTGGAAACTTTATTTTGACAAGATGATATTTTGGATAAAATAATGAGCATGCATGTATGTAGAATTGCTCTTAGGATGATAATATGTTGATTGAAATACTTGTAATGTGATCTTGATAATGATTATGGTCATTTCTAGCAATATTACTAAATATAGAAACTTTTGTGAATGAAATGTTGTTAGATTATGATTTTGATTTTGATTTTGATTATGATGGTATGTTTAAACAATGCTAGATGATGTATTAAGATGATTCATGATATGGAAATACGATTAGAAATGCTAGAATGGTTTGTTTTCATGAAAAACCATAAAGTTACTATTTATAGTAACTTTATTGTTACAAAAACCAATTTGTCAACACATTGTATAATTCGAGCATGCTAAGTAACTTAATATGATATAATATGATGATTAGATACTAAGTTAGATGGTTTCCGATGTCACTTATGCTATAAATGGAAACTTTCCATTTTAGGAAACTTTTGTGCACTAACATGATGAAAACGACTTATATGAATTCGTATGATGATGTGCTATGTGTTAACATGATCACGTAGGACTATTGAACATGCTAGAACTATAAAACCGGTATGCTTTGTGAACTTTCCAAAAATGGAAACTTACTATAAATAGTAAGTTGTCCATAGACGACATGCGCGTCTTGCACACGACGAGCACTTACACACTTGCTACACGAGTCACAACCGTCACACGGTTCACCAACGGGTCGTTGACTTGACACGGTCAACTTCGGTCAAACATGGTCAAACATGGTCAAACACGGTCAATGTGGACCAACACGAGCAAACACGGTCATTGTGGACCGACACGGACAAGCATGAACAACCAAGGGTTGTCGAACACAAACACGAGCACTAACACAAACACTAGCACGGTCACTTACACAAACTCACGTACGGTATACGATATAGGTTGCCGGTGACCGACGTGCCTACTACATCAGGAGCTTACGCTTTCATTCGTTCATATCACTAAGGTGAGTTTGCGGCCCCTCTTTACTCTTTTTCAAACGCTTTTAAATAGGGGGAGAATACTAGTTGCATCGAGTCAAACATTATTGCTATTACAAACATTTTTGGTGTATGCTGGTTTATTGGACAAACATTAAGTGTTGAACTCGTAACAAGCCCTCACAAAGTCTTACCGTTAATGTACGAACAACGTGGTAGATTTGGATGGATCCATTAGGGAATGACTAACCCCACGGGGCACTATGTTGACTGGATGTCATAACCCGTGCAAACTCTGACCTAACTTGCTATGCATACGAGGCATAGCAAGTGGCAAGGACAAACAAGTCTAGTTCGGTAGTGACGCACTGACACTTTGGGCCTAGGGCTCGGTACTAACATATGATAAACAGCATGACACACTTTCTTACTATATATGTATATCAAAACCTGTGAACTCACCAACCATTGTGTTGACACTTTTTAAACTTGTATTCTCAGGTAACTAGCGAGCTATGGATAACAGGAATGCACACTTTAAGGGACGAGCATTAGGATCCGCATGCATTTCTGTCTTATCATTTGGAAACACTCTTATTTATGTTATGTATTAAACAATGTTGCATTTGACAATTTGATTTCCGCTGCATGTATTCAAACATATTTATTTCCGCTGCTATGAAATACCTTTCCGCTGCAAACTATTTTGTTATGTGTATGTGTCAAACTTGGATTTGTAAACGCATATAGAGGTGTTCTATATGACCTTGAGCTGTGATTCTGGACACGTCACATCCACGTGGACATACACCACGAGTGGGAATTTGGGGGTGTGACAGACTGGTATCAGAGCCTTGGTTATAGGGAACTAGGTTTGCATGTAGTAAACTTAGACTATAGCCATTGCTCAACTTTAGACACTACACGTAGAACTTGCACATTGATACTATTAATGTTATATTGAACTGTTACTTACTAACTTGAGACTTACAGGATGGCCAACAATGACGACACCAGCAGGAACCCGGGCAGACGCTCGGCAACCGACGATCTGACGACAGAGAGCCGCCGACGAGTCCACGATATAGTGGCGCAGGTGGACGCCGAGATGGATAGGCGGGCCAGAGACGCGGCACGGGCCCGACATTGGGGATGGCTTCCCACCATAATCCAGGGATGGATCCTCGGGGAGAGAGTACCTCCATACCGTTTCCCTGGTGATACCACCCCAGGACACCGACTGCCACCACTTGGGGTACCACTGGGGCAGGCCTTCGCGGCCCACGTTGCTTGCACCCGACGAGAGATTTGGAGGACTGGAGAGCTGTCAGACGAGGTTCGAGTTCTTCGCGAGAAGAACGATCGACTGGAGAGGCAGAACGATAGGCTAGAGGAACGCAACGACAGACTGGAGGCACAGGTGGAGACTCTACGTCTCCAAGTGTCTCAACTGATGACCCAGCACGGACAGATCGTTGACGTCATGCAGGAGCATGATGTACGCATCACTGAGAATCGGACAGATATAACCGAGACTCAGGCGATGGTGCAGGCCAGTGATGCCATGCTTAACGCATGGGCTGCACAGTTTATTGAGGAACCACCACAGGAGGATGGTCCTGAATTCGAGGCCGAGGACCTCGAAGAAGAGGACTTTGATGAGGATCCTAATGAGGATCCGGAGGAGGATGATGATGACGGAGACGCTGCTAGCGATATTTCACACGTCTCAATGGATTCGGATTAGAGGACTGTTGTGTTTTGTACTTTCTTTATTTTGGCCTAGACGAGCGGGATGTGCTCGAAGAACTTATTATGTATTTCCTTTTGAAAAGTTATTGTACTTCAATCTTATTATTAATGAGAATTATGGTTTGTCTTACTTATTATATGTTGACCATGATTGCTTTGACTTGACAACTAACATGACATATGATCTGACTTCCGACACAACATCTGACTAACATTCTGACTTACTAACATTCTATCCCTTCCGTATAGAAAATATCTATGGCGGGAAGAGGACCACATGCACGCCCTCCTAGACGAACACTGGACGCAGCCGTCATTAAGATGATGGTTGACAGACGAGTTAACAAGATACTGGCAGAGCACGAGGCAAACCGCCTTGCTAGTGAAACCAGTGCCTCGAACAACGGTACTAACACTCGCCTAACATGACTAACATAGTATAGCTGACACGCTCTGACACCCGACATTGGTTTCTGACTGACAGGATCACAAGGCAACAACACAAAGGATGCTCCTTTAAATCTTTCTTGAACTGCCACCCGCTCAAATTCAAGGGGACTGAGGGAGCTGTCGGAATGCTCCGCTGGGTGGAGAAAGTGGAGTCTGTATTCGCCATGTGCGAATGTGCTGAAGAGAACCGAGTGAAGTTCGCAACTGGTACACTGGAAGGACCAGCCCTCACATGGTGGAATACCCATGTACAAACCCTGGGGTTGGACGGTGCCAACTCCATGAGCTGGGCTGATTTCACCAGATTGTTGCAGGAGGAATACTGTCCTCGTGATGAGATTCAGAAACTAGAAGCCGAATTTTGGGTACTAAAGATGGTCGGCTCAGAGATCGAGCAATATTGCACGCGATTTCATGAGCTGTGTAAACTGTGCCCGACTATGGTGACGCCGGAGTACAAAAAGATTGAGCAGTTCATCAGTGGGCTACCTGAGCAGATTCAAAGTATGGTAACTGCGTCTGACCTCACCACCATCCAACCTCTTATCAGACTGGCTCACAAACTAACCGACCAGGCGGTAGCTCAGGGCAAGCTACCCAAGCGAGGCGAACATCTAAAGCCTCAAGAAAGCCAGAGGAGGAAGTGGGAATCCAGCCACCACCAATCTCATCAACCCCAACAGCAACAACGATCTGCACCTGCCAGAGCATTCACTGCCACCCAACCCGATGACAAGGGAAAGGGTGTGTATCAAGGGAAGTACCCACTGTGCAACCGATGTTCATACCACCACTTTGGGCAATGTGAACGATACCGTTGTCTGAAGTGCGGAAGACATGGCCACATGGCCAAGGACTGCAGATCAAAGTTTCCAAGCAACAACAACAACCCCAACCATAACCAGAACCAGAACAATAACATCCAGAACACCCTCAGAGGGTGTTATGAATGCGGAAAACCGGGTCACATGAGGAGGGATTGCCCTCAACTGAAGAAGGCCGGAGGAGGAGCGGCCAAGGGAAGAGCTTTTGTGATTGGCTCGGGGGAAGCCAAGGACGATCCTAACATCGTAACCGGTACGTTTCTTTTAAATAATGTCTATGCTAGCATATTATTTGATACCGGTGCCGATAGGAGCTTTATATCTAGTGAGTTTAGCAAATTACTAGATATTACCCCGACACCACTAGACTACAAGTATACCGTAGAGTTAGCCGATGGCAAACTGATCGAAACACAACACATCTTTCGAAGATGCGTCATGGTTTTGGCGGATCACGAACTCGAAATCGATTTGATGCCGGTGACTCTCGGAAGCTTCGATGTGGTCGTTGGAATGGATTGGTTATCCGTTAACCAAGCCGAGATCGTATGCAACGAGAAGGTCGTACGCGTGACGTTACAGAACGGTGAGCAGATCTCGATTCAGGGAGAACGACGGGGAATACCTCTAAACATCATGTCATGTATGAAAGCGAACAAATATCTACAAAAGGGATACACTGCAATACTAGCTCTCATCACGGAACAACCGAAGAAAGAAAGGAAGATTGAGGACATCGCCGTAGTCCGCGATTTTCCCGAGGATCTACCTGGACTGCCTCCGAAACGACAAGTCGAGTTTCAGATAGACCTCACACCAGGAGCAGCACCGATTGCGAAAGCTCCATACCGACTAGCACCGACTGAGATGCAGGAACTGTCTAACCAGTTGCAGGAACTGTTAGACAAGGGATTTATCAGACCGAGCTTCTCACCTTGGGGAGCACCGGTCTTGTTTGTGAAGAAGAAAGACAGATCATTCCGTATGTGTATCGACTACAGAGAACTGAACAAGGTGACGATCAAGAATCGATATCCATTACCGCGAATAGATGATCTGTTTGACCAGTTGCAAGGGTCAAGCTACTATTCGAAGATCGATTTAAGATCGGGTTACCATCAATTGAGGATACAGGAAAACGATATTCCTAAGACTGCCTTCAGAACCCGATACGGACACTACGAATTTTTGGTTATGCCCTTTGGACTAACCAACGCACCAGCTGTATTCATGGATCTCATGAACCGAGTGTGCAAACCCTATCTTGTCGTAATAGTGTTCATCGACGACATCCTGATCTACTCTAAGAACCAAGAAGAACATGCTGAACATCTGAGACTAGTTTTGGAATTATTAAAGAAAGAGCAACTGTACGCAAAATTTTCAAAGTGCGACTTTTGGATCCGCGAAGTTCAATTCCTTGGACACGTGGTTAATGAACAGGGGATACACGTAGACCCAGCTAAGATCGAAGCCATCAAGAACTGGGAAGCACCCAGGACTCCAACTGAGGTGCGACAATTCTTAGGTCTGGCCGGGTACTACCGAAGATTCATTGAAGGATTCTCGAAGATTGCTCAATCACTGTCCTCCTTGACTCATAAGGATAAGAAGTTCGATTGGGGAGACAAACAAGAAGCTGCTTTCAACCTGTTGAAACAGAAAGTATGCACTGCACCCATCCTATCCCTGCCGGAAGGATGTGATGACTTCGTGGTGTATTGCGGCGCTTCGAAACAAGGACTCGGTTGCGTGCTGATGCAACGCGAGAAAGTGATAGCATACGCTTCACGACAACTGAAGGTGCATGAGAAGAACTACACGACTCATGACCTTGAGTTGGGAGCCGTAGTATTCGCTTTGAAAATCTGGCGACACTACTTGTACGGCACGAAATGTACAATCTTTACCGATCACAAGAGCCTACAGCACATCTTCGACCAGAAGGAGTTGAACATGAGACAGCGAAGATGGGTTGAACTCATCGGCGACTATGATTGCGCCATCAAATACCATCCAGGCAAGGCAAACGTAGTGGCCGACGCGTTGAGCCGAAAAGAAACGACAAAACGCGTGCGCGCACTAAAACTCACGATCCATTCTGAACTGCCGAATCAAATTCGGATAGCACAACAGGAAGCTCTGAAAACTGAAAACCTCACTCTTGAAGCCATGCGTGGCATGGATAAGCAGATAAAGGCAAAAGAAGACGGAGCTTACTATTTAATGGATCGAATCTGGATTCCACGCTACGGAGGATTGAGAGAAGTAGTGATGGATGAAGCTCACAAGAGCCGGTATTCCGTACACCCGGGCTCTGACAAGATGTATCACGATTTGAAGACAACCTATTGGTGGCCGAACATGAAAGCTGAAATAGCAACTTACGTAAGTAAGTGTTTAACGTGCTCAAAAGTCAAAGTTGAGTACCAGAAGCCATCAGGGTTACTTCAACAACCTGAACTACCAATGTGGAAATGGGAACAGATCTCCATGGACTTCATAACTAAACTGCCTAAGACGGCAAATGGTTGCGATACCATCTGGGTTATCGTAGACCGACTGACAAAGTCCGCACATTTCCTACCTATCAAGGAGACTGACAAGCTAGACAAACTCACTCGTATCTATATAAAGGAAGTGGTCACTCGACACGGAGTACCAATCTCGATAATCTCTGATCGCGACAGTCGCTTTACGTCGCATTTCTGGAAGTCTTTACATAAGGCTTTGGGCACGAGATTGGACATGAGTACCGCTTACCACCCGCAGACGGACAGGCAAAGTGAGCGAACGATACAGACACTGGAGGACAGGCTCCGAGCTTGCGTTATTGACTTTGGGAGTAGCTGGGAATCTCATCTACCATTAGTTGAGTTTTCGTACAATAACAGCTACCACACTAGCATCCAAGCTGCACCATTCGAGGCACTTTACGGACGTAAGTGTCGATCACCCATATGCTGGGCGGAAGTTGGAGACAGCCAACTGACTGGTCCAGAACTGGTGCACGAGACAACTGAGAAGATCGTGCAAATACGCAAACGAATGGCAGCAGCTCGGGACAGACAGAAAAGCTATGCCGACAAGCGACGCAAATTGTTAGAGTTCCAGGTGGGAGACAGAGTGTTACTCAAGGTCTCGCCCTGGAAAGGTGTCATTCGGTTTGGCAAACGAGGAAAGTTAAACCTTCGTTACATTGGACCTTTCGAGATTACAAAACGAATAGGCCCTGTAGCCTACGAACTGAACCTGCCAGTTGAACTGAGCAGTGTACACAACGTATTTCACATCTCGAACCTCAAGAAGTGCCTATCTGATGAGACACTTGTTGTCCCTCTCGAGGAAGTACAAATCGACGAACAATTGAACTTTGTTGAGGAACCGGTGGAAATTACGGACCGGGAAACCAAGAAGCTCAAACTCAGCAAGATACCGATTGTGAAAGTGCGATGGAATTCGCGACGCGGACCGGAATTCACATGGGAACGTGAAGACCAGATGAAACAAAAATACCCACACCTGTTCGCGGAACAGACAAACACTGGCAACGCGAGTTGAATTTCGGGACGAAATTCCTTCTAACATGGGGAGGATGTGACACCCCGTAATTTCCAGGTCAGCAACCTATTTATTTAAATGTTTATTTAAATGCTTTATGTACACGTGGCACTAGAATTAGATTAATTTAGTGTGACACGTGGCACGACAGTACGAACACTGACACACAACAAGATAATTCGTGGAATTATCGGCAAACAGCACACACGTGTCAAAACACACGAACGTTGGTGAACGTCTAACACATTGTGTAGCACAACACTCGAAACTTCACGAAACACTCACACATTGAACTTGGTAGTTCAAGCGAGGCCAAACGGTAGTTCGTAAACGTGAAAACGGCAACGAACGGATCAAACCAATGAGAATGGGCCTATTGGGCTCACCAGGGGATCTGTCGCACTACGCGACGGTCCACAAGGACACTGTCGCGATACGCGACAAGTGGCGGCGGAAATTTGAACGCGGGACTCTCTCGCGTTACGCGAGGGGAACCCTTGAATTTGTCGCGCTACGCGACGAGACCCAGTTCGCAGAAAATCTTTTAAAACCCAAGAAAATCACATCCTACTCTACCTTAATCATTTCTCTCGACCAAACACGCCTTATCTCGACTGATATCTCTGGAGATCACTGATTAGACCTCAAGGAAGCCATTGTTGATCATTTTGAAGCTCAAAGCTTGGAGGATTGAAGCTTGGTGACTTCCTAGACCACCACCCACCATCACCACCTTCATATTAGTTGAAGAACCTGCTGTCCAGAAGCATCCAAGAGATCTCCAACTCGATTTCATCACCATCTCAAGATATTTGGAGCTCTAGAAGGTAGTAACATATCTTTTGTAGCCTAAACACACTCACAATCACACATGCATGGCTTAAAACCCACATGCAAGCACCTATAAAGCACATGCACGGATTTCTTTTCTGGGTTTGTTAGTTTAGATGTGTTTCTTGATGATCCATGATGTTGTAATGGTGATTTATAATGATCTAAGTTGTTATACATATGTGGCTATGCTTGAAATGAAGATTTATGACATTTTGAATGCATGCATGTACGATCCATGAGTATTGGAATGATCTTGAGTATGTTAATATGTTTTGTGATGATATTAGAAGTGTTATTCATGGCTAGATTTGATTTAAAAGGTTAAAAGGTTGATTTTTGATAAACCTTCTATTATTGGAAACTTTATTTTGACAAGATGATATTTTGGATAAAATAATGAGCATGCATGTATGTAGAATTGCTCTTAGGATGATAATATGTTGATTGAAATACTTGTAATGTGATCTTGATAATGATTATGGTCATTTCTAGCAATATTACTAAATATAGAAACTTTTGTGAATGAAATGTTGTTAGATTATGATTTTGATTATGATGGTATGTTTAAACAATGCTAGATGATGTATTAAGATGATTCATGATATGGAAATAGGATTAGAAATGCTAGAATGGTTTGTTTTCATGAAAAACCGTAAAGTTACTATTTATAGTAACTTTATTGTTACAAAAACCAATTTGTCAACACATTGTATAATTCGAGCATGCTAAGTAACTTAATATGATATAATATGATGATTAGATACTAAATTTAAGGAAATAAAATATTTCCTGTTTTACAATTTTGAAACTCATCATAAAGGAATTCAAACGAAACCATTTTATTAATACGCGAACAAATAAACGGAACGCGTAAAAATAATGAAATTCGATAAATAAATTAATTAAACAAAACTTAAAATGATTATTAGAATTTAATAACATCCAAATCGTTAAAATAAACTCTTTTTATTTAAAGTTACAAAAAAAAACGCGCGTAACGTGCCGGTAATGCGACGAAAATACGAACCGAACAACCGAAACGTACCCGAACACCTACGGGGTATATAAACCCTAAATGAGTTCATTTTCTCATTTATTACATCTCCTCTCTCTCTCTCTCTCTCTCTCTACACCATCAAAACCGTCACCTCTCTCTCTCTCACTAGATTCAATCCTTCAAACCAACATAACTCTCTCAAATCTTGAGGAAATTCGATGATTTCTGAGCCTAAACGACGATCTTGAAGCCCTCCACCTAGAAGTACAACCGATATAGAGTTCTATCCAGCTGAATCGAAGGTACGAGCAAAAGAAAATCGAAAGAACTAGGGTTTTTGTGCACTTGTTTGATTCAATCTACCCAACCGGTTTTAGAACCCTTAGAAGTTAATCCTATACCCTTCGAGCACCTGCTGATGTGTACCAGCCCCATGAGGATGAGCTAATCAGGGTTCGAAGTCGTTGATGGTGCTAAGCACGAACCAGGGTTCGTGAAACAGCCGCCATAGCCGAACCTTCGACCTGATTCAACATGGCCGAACCAATCTGTGGAGCGAACCTTCTACGAACCTGCTAAGCCACATAGTGACCGAACCTTTGGCCACCGAACCCCCATGCAACCGAACCAAGGGTGTAGACGAATCCATGAAGAACGAACCTGTAAACATGCATGCTTCGCGAACCTAGAGCAGGAGATCACTTTGGCCGAACCCTTTTATAGCGAACCTTCTATCTTGAACAGCCGAATCCATGTAGCCGAACCTTAGCCGCATGCCTGGGCCGAACCTTTGCCAGATCACCGAACCTAATGGAGATCAACGAACCCCAGACCTACTTCTTTGATAGACAAACCCCACCGAACCATGCACGAACCATTCCCCGGCGAACCCGTGTGAATTAGACGAACCCTAGCTGAAGCCACACTAGAGCCGAACTTAGGACTGCCGGGCATAGATGTAACATCACTGCACTTTCAGTTGTCCGTACATCCGTACGATTGTACTGTTACGACTGGAGATTTATTTATTATGAATGATTATGAAATTATTGATTGACATTACTGATATTATCACTGTACTGGTATGCATGTTCATAATTTATTATACGCGCAAACCACGGGAAGTTTAGTTGTAATTCAACTAAACAGACCCGTAGTGTTTATCGCAGTTACTTATTATTGATAATGATGGATTAATGGTCTGAGATTGGATTGAGGTTAGAACTGGTAGTTATTTGAGTCTGGTTACTAAACGTAGTCAAGGACCCATGGTCATGGTTTATCGAAATAGCGGTGGGACGGTGGCTAGGGCAGTTGCGACTGACCCTTACATATGCCCTATATATATGCATATTTCGGTCTATCATGGATGTGTCGGTGACTAAGGTTTAGTGGGTTTTGGTTTGGGAAATGATAATATTAAAGTTATTAAATAATGGGAATTAATTACGCGATGTGAGGTTACGAACATTAATTTAACGCGAGTATTGATTCAGAAACATTAACTTAATAATGTATTCGCGTGGGTGACGATTCACACGAATATGATTATTAAGAATAATGTTC
This sequence comes from Mikania micrantha, assembly GCA_009363875.1. Taxonomy (NCBI): domain Eukaryota; kingdom Viridiplantae; phylum Streptophyta; class Magnoliopsida; order Asterales; family Asteraceae; genus Mikania; species Mikania micrantha. The sequence goes on along the minus strand of CM018696.1, from coordinate 60,589,949 downwards.
TAAAACGATATTCCATAAATAATAAATCAAATCGAAATACGATACGAGCGTCGGATTCGCAAAGGTGACGATCTTTATGAATACGTACGCGAGTAACGCGTTTCGACGAGATATTAAATAATATCAAACGATATTAAATTGATAAATGAAAATTTAAAACGTTTATTAGGAATCACAACTAAAAATTTATTTCCGAATAACCGGATAATTTAAACAATTAAATTAACGTAAATGAAACGGATCGTTTTACGAAACAATTTATTTAAAACTATTCTATTTAATACGAAACCTATTTATTTTAATGTTTTACGTGTTAAATATGTTTTCGTTAAAAACCGAGCATTTTAATGATTTATCGCGATAAAAACGTGACCGGGCACGCGGGAACAACACGCGATATATGAATGGTAGCATTCATCTTCTCCTCACTTTCTCCCATTCACTTTCTCTCTCTAAACACAAAACCCACGCCACTTTCTCTCTCTAGATCTTCTCTCTACCATAACTTCTTCGTTCCTTGACGGATTTACGAGATCTTGGCGCCCACGCGTTCGGGAGGACGAGAGCTACAAGGGGATACCAAGAAATTCTGGTTTCAACCGACGTATCGAGGTAGATCTAAAGCTTTGTTTTCGGTTTTGTAAAAATCACGAAACCCTTAATCTTTTGTTGTTGAGATCGACCTAGAACATTAGTTAAACACTTGGACGAGCCAAGTAGTAAACTAGGAAAGCTTTGACGACCTTGTAATCTATAGATTGTTGCGGTTGATGATGATGATGCGCAGGTTCGGTGATGAGAAGTAGGAACAGGCCGACGAACCCTTGCAGGTGAACGAACCCTCGGCCCTCACCTAACCTGGAACGAACCTAGCTTCTGCATGTTTGGCCGAACCATTCTGGTTCAGCGAAGCTTTCAGCCGCCACCAGCGAACCTGCTTATCAGACGAACCCTAGGGTGGCGAACCCTAGGGACCCCGAACCATGCACACCATAGCGAACCCTAGTATCCTTCACGAACCATGACCACGAACCCTAGGGACACCGAACCTTTTCTTTTTCTCTACTTGGCCGAACCTATGTTTATTGGGTTAGAGGGTTCGCTGCCAACATGGGGACCCAAACTAAAATCTTTTAATATAGTTGGTTAAGGATAAAAGGAAGCAAGAACATATATATATACACATTGATATAGCCATGCATGCATAAATTGAGTTAAAGCTACCAACTTTTATAATAAGAATAGAAATTTGGTTATGAATCCACATGGCTTGAAACATTTTATAAGGAGAACATAGTTATTACCCTTTTAAAACATAATATTGAACATTTTCCCAAGATTTGTGTATTAAACTTAAGCTAAAGTTTTAATTACAATTCTAATCATGAGGGAAGGGGAATGATTATACATGCATGCACTAAGAAGGAATATACCTAAGTTATAAGGATAAAGCCTCACAACTTATATAACCTTGACATATTGATTTGAAAGACTATCGTAAATATAAGATAATCAACATTTATAAAAAGGTTGAACTATCCTTATGTAATAATAGAAAATAAAATCTTAAGTGTAATATGTTCACTTAGATCGAGTTAATTAAATTAACGAATACTTGGGAGTTAAAAACTAAATAAGTTTAAGCATCTGATGACAATGTCATACTTAAACTTATGAACACGATCATATGATAAACACAGATTGTTGAGTTGACTTGAGTTACTTACGCGAGCGCGCACAATACAAGAACATTTATACTAAGGACTTCAGGTGAGTTCTCATAACCTCCCTTTCTTTAAACTATTTTTGTTTTAAAACTCGGAGGTGAAACATGTATACCAAATTAAATATTATTTTGATAACACAAGGTTAATACCTGTTTATCAATATGATATTCATATTTGAAATTATCATTATTATGGGATTATCTCTTATTATTTTATATCCATGTAAACATTGTTATTGACCTAGGTCAATAACAAAGATTACAAGTATTGTCACAAATCCCGAGAATCATCGCTCTTAACTTCGGTTAATTGCTTTGACATCGTGTATTGTCACGTGGAGGGTTTCCACATCCGTGAAGTATTGCTCTTGACTCCGGTTAATTGCTTTGGCTTCATGTATTGTCACGTGGTTAGCGACCACTCCATGAATCATGTATTTAACTTATGTTAATTACAGAATGATCATGTATAGTCACGAACATTATTGGAGAATATAAATGATGTGATTGGTTGATTTGTTTGTGGATTGATTATCTATGTTTGATTATGATTATTTGAGATTGATTATAACTGATTGATTATGTGATTATGTGATTGTGTATGTGTTTGGTTGATGAATGGATGGATGTGTGTTGGATTATCTCATACAGGTATTCATATGGATTTTCTCAAGGAAATCATAAGTCTTACACTCGTTTTAAACAAAGCATTTTATTAAACTATTTTTAAAACACCAACTTTTAAACTCATTTTTCTAAAACATTTTTGAGTATAAAAACTTATGATTACTCACCAACTACTTTTGTAGTTGACACTTGATTTTCTTACATGTTTCAGGTGATGGAGACAAGTAGGATGAAGAGGATGATCTCTTCTATTTTGGACATCATCATCATATAGGATTCTTGGACTTAGTTAATTAACTAAATTTCTGGCGATTAGAGTTTAGTTAGTTTAACAAAATCTTTTGTGTATTTGATGTAATTGATTCATGATGAACATGATTTTTGTGTAATTATTTTGGTTGATTAAATGATATATGATGATTTGATTTAGATGCCTATGAGCTTTTGAACAATCTACACATCCCTCGTGGCATCCCGATGATTCCGCCGTCGGTCGGGGTGTTACAGATTGGTATCAGAGCCTGGGTTATAGGGAATTAGGTTACTAGAAATGGTTGACCTAGTCTATAACCGTAGGATACCCTAGTATGAATAAATTCATACACTAGTAAGTATATTCAGGATTTCATGCTTATGTGTTTATTACATGTTAATTGAACTCCTGTTATACATCTGATATATATGTTGCTTATTAATTTCTTGCTTACGTGTGCCCTAATGATTCGATAAGGACATGCACGTGGTGTATCGTAAAGGTGGTGGGACGGTGGCTGGGGCAGTTGCGACTGACCCTTACATATGCCCTATATATATACCATTTACGGTACATTAGGTGGATGTCAGTATTGAAGAATGTGGGAACTACCCGTTTGGGAAATTATTTGCTTAGGAAACTGATTGCTTAGGAATTTTCTGCTTTAGGAAAAATTATTTGTTTGATCTATAAACTCCAGGCAAGGACACACTCGTGGTATACTACAAAGGTGGTGGGACGGTGGCTGGGGCAGTTGCGACTGACCCCTACATATGCCCTATACATATACCATTTGTAGTATATTGGGGGTCTGTCAGTGTCAGGAACATAGGATATTATTAGGACCTTACTAGGAGTGGTTGAGAGGATATGATTGTGGACTGTTGATGATATGTTTGATGGATTGACTGGGATTGACTCATGGATGATCATATTTGATAAACACTTATAAATTCACTTATGAAACACACGGATTGGACACGTAGGGTGCATAGGATCGACTAACAATACGAACACTTAGTGATGGAATATGGACTTGGGTGATAATATGGACACTTGATGATAATATAAACGCATAGTGATGATACTAACACTTAGTGATGGTATGGACACTTGACAAGAATAAACTATAGGGAAGATATGAACACTTAGTGACAATAAGAGCACTTCGTGATGATATGAACCCTTAATGATGATTATTGACATTGGAATTGATATGGATTTTAGTGAACTTAGACAGTTGGGGGAAACTTAATGTCAGGTGAACTTAGACATTAGGTGAACTTAGAAATAGGCAAGCCTACATGTCAGGTGAACTTAGACATTAGGTAAACCTAATTGTCCAAGGGAACTAGAGATCACTTCACTCAAAATTATCCTACTAAGGATAAGGTTTGTGAAGTGCGAATTATGGTGAAATACATGACACACTCTACACACTAGCAATGGCATAATCGTGGTGCAATGGAACGGTGGTGGGACGGTGTAGGGGAGATTGCGATCTACCTCTGCATATGCCCTATATATAAGCTTGTTGCATTGCATTGGGAGGTTGTCAGTGTTAGTATAGAGTGAGGAATGTATAGGACCTAGGAAATAGTTAGTTAACACTAGTTATGACCAACTAGGACACTTAGAATAATAATAGGAAATTATAAGCCTTTTTGAGTTAATGACTGATAGGAGAGAAATATAGTTCCTATATGTAATCCTAATTGTCTAATGAACTCATTTAAACATTGTTTGTGTGACTTACGTTGTAAACGGTAGTAACATGTTTCTATTTCCTTCAGAAACATGCCGCCTCGCCGTCACAACGAAGATGACTCGAACAATGGGGAGACTAACAACAGTAATGCCAACTCCGGCATACAAGAGTTAGCCACACTTATTTCTGGATTGGTTAGCCACCCACAGAGCGGAGATTGTTTGTCATGAGAAATATATTCGTATTCCTTTATCTTCGGGTGAAACCTTGAGAATATTTGGAGAAACTACTAGTCAAGGTCTTAAGCTGATGTCTTGCACAAAAGCACATAAGTACCTTAGGAAGAAATGTATAGCCTTCTTAGCACACATTGTGGAGAAGAAAGAGAAAGAAAAGAGAATTGAAGATGTTCCGGTGATACGAGATTTCCTAGAAGTATTTCCAGGCGATTTACCGGGTCTTCCACCAGAACGTCAAGTTGAGTTCCGAATCGACTTAGTACCTGGTGCGAACCCAGTCGCCAAAGCTCCTTACAGACTTGCGCCTTTGGAGTTGCAAGAATTGGCGAGTCAGCTGCAAGAACTTACCGATAAAGGGTTTATTCGCCCGAGCCATTCGCCATGGGGTGCACCGGTCCTGTTTGTCAAGAAGAAGGACGGGTCATTCCGAATGTGCATCGATTACCGCGAATTGAACAAACTTACAATCAAGAATCGATATCCACTGCCGCGTATCGATGATCTCTTCGATCAGCTTCAAGGCTCGGCATGGTTTTCAAAAATCGATCTTAGGTCTGGGTATCATCAGCTTCGCGTACATGATGATGATATTCCCAAGACAGCTTTCAGAACAAGATATGGCCACTATGAATTTCTGGTAATGCCTTTCGGCCTTACCAATGCACCTGCGGTTTTCATGGACCTCATGAACCGTGTTTGCAGGCCATACTTAGATAAATTTGTGATTGTATTCATTGATGATATTCTGATCTACTCAAAGACTAAGGAAGAACATGAAAAACACCTTAAGTTGGTTTTGGAGATTCTAAGAGAGGAGCGACTGTATGCCAAATTCTCTAAATGTGAATTTTGGCTTAAGGAAGTTCAATTCTTGGGACACATAGTCAACGAATACGGTGTTCACGTGGATCCTGCAAAGATTGATGCTGTGAAGAATTGGAGTACACCGAAGACACCGACGGAGATTCGATCGTTCCTTGGACTTGCCGGTTACTATCGGCGGTTCATATCGAACTTCTCCAGAATTGCTGTCCCTCTCACTGCTTTGACTCAGAAGAATAGGCCATACGAGTGGGGACCAAAGCAAGAAGAGGCATTTCAGACTTTGAAGCAGAAACTTTGTGATGCTCCTGTCTTGACATTGCCTGATGGAGATGATGATTTTGTAGTTTATTGTGATGCATCCAACCTAGGTCTCGGTTGTGTTCTCATGCAACGGGGAAAGGTCGTGGCTTATGCATCAAGACAATTGAAGATTCACGAGAAGAACTACACTACACACGACTTGGAACTTGGTGCCGTCGTGTTTGCCTTGAAGATATGGAGACATTATCTTTATGGCACTAAGTGTGTAGTGTTCACTGATCATAAAAGCTTGCAACATATTCTCAATCAGAAAGAACTCAATATGAGACAACGGAGATGGGTTGAACTGTTAAATGATTATGACTGTGAAATTCGCTATCATCCTGGTAAAGCGAATGTAGTAGCAGATGCGCTTAGTCGCAAAAGTCAAGTTCAGATCCGTAGTGTCCGAGTGCACAATAACCTCCGTAATGATGTTCTCACAGCCCAACAACACTCATTAGCTCAAGATAATTTGAAGAATGAGATGTCTTGCGGGGCTGAAATCTTATTGGAAACTAAGGATGACGGTTTGATGTATTATTTGAATCGGTTGTGGATACCGAACAGGGATGATCTTAGGATGGTAATTATGGATGAAGCTCATAAATCTCGTTACTCAATCCATCCGGGCTCTGATAAGATGTATCAAGACCTTAGGGGCTTGTACTGGTGGCCTGGAATGAAGAAGGATATTGCTGAGTATGTGTCTAAGTGCCTTAACTGTGCTAAGGTCAAGGCAGAACATCAGCGACCTTCTGGATTGTTATTACAACCAGAAATACCAATGTGGAAGTGGGAGAATATCTCCATGGATTTCATTACTAAACTCCCACGGACCGCGAACGGTAAAGATAGTATCTGGGTAATTGTTGATAGATTGACCAAGTCGGCTCATTTCTTACCGATACGCGAAACTTACCCTGTGCGGAAGTTAGCTCGTATTTACATTGATGAAATCGTTAGCCGACATGGTATTCCCTTGAGTATAATATCGGATCGTGATGCTCGTTTCACGGCACGATTTTGGGAATCACTTCATGAAGCTTTTGGAACAAGACTGGATCTTAGCACCGCTTATCATCCTCAAACGGATGGTCAAACGGAGCGAACGATTCAGACATTAGAAGACATGTTGAGAGCTTGTGTCATCGATTTCGGTGGCAGTTGGGATAGCCACTTACCATTGGTTGAGTTCTCGTATAACAACAGTTATCACGCGAGCATTGGTATGGCACCGTTTGAAGCTCTGTATGGCAGGAAATGTCGGTCACCTATTTGTTGGACCGAAGTCGGCGATTCGCAGATCACTGGCCCTGAGATTATTCAGGAAACGACTGACAAGATCCGCCAGATCCGTGACAATCTGTTAGCTGCTCGCAGTCGACAGAAGAGCTACGCGGATAAAAGAAGAAAACCTTTGGAGTTTGAAGTGAGAGATATGGTATTACTTAAAGTGTCGCCTTGGAAGGGCGTTGTTTGATTCGGAAAGAAGGGGAAGCTTGCTCCACGATACGTTGGCCCTTTTAAAATTCTTGAAAGAATCGGGAAGGTTGCCTACAAATTGGAACTTCCTCCTGAACTTAGTAATGTGCATCCGACGTTTCACGTGTCCAATCTAAGAAAGTGCTTAGCTGATCAAGATCTTCAGGTACCACTCGATGACATTCGTATCGATGATACCATGCACTTCGTTGAAAAACCAGTGGAGATAATGGATCGTGAGGTTAAACAGCTCAAACGCAGTAGAATTCCAATTGTCAAAGTACGTTGGGAATCGAAGCGGGGTCCAGAATTCACATGGGAGCGGGAAGATCAGATGAAGCTTAAGTACCCACATTTATTTACTACGGTCACTCCAAGTTGAATTTCGGGACGAAATTCCTTTAACTAGGGGAGACTGTAACATCACTGTACTTTCAGTTGTCCGTACGTCCGTACATCCGTACGATTGTACTGTTACGACTGGAGATTTATTTATTATGAATGATTATGAAATTATTGATTGACATTACTGATATTATCACTGTACTGGTATGCATGTTCATAATTTATTATACGCGCAAACCACGGGAAGTTTAGTTGTAATTCAACTAAACAGACCCGTAGTGTTTATCGCAGTTACTTATTATTGATAATGATGGATTAATGGTCTGAGATTGGATTGAGGTTAGAACTGGTAGTTATTTGAGTCTGGTTACTAAACGTAGTCAAGGACCCATGGTCATGGTTTATCGAAATAGCGGTGGGACAGTGGCTAGGGCAGTTGCGACTGACCCTTACATATGCCCTATATATATGCATATTTCGGTCTATCATGGATGTGTCGGTGACTAAGGTTTAGTGGGTTTTGGTTTGGGAAATGATAATATTAAAGTTATTAAATAATGGGAATTAATTACGCGATGTGAGGTTACGAACATTAATTAAACGCGAGTATTGATTCAGAAACATTAACTTAATAATGTATTCGCGTGGGTGACGATTCACACGAATATGATTATTAAGAATAATGTTCTAAAACGATATTCCATAAATAATAAATCAAATCGAAATACGATACGAGCGTCGGATTCGCAAAGGTGACGATCTTTATGAATACGTACGCGAGTAACGCGTTTCGACGAGATATTAAATAATATCAAACGATATTAAATTGATAAATGAAAATTTAAAACGTTTATTAGGAATCACAACTAAAAATTTATTTCCGAATAACCGGATAATTTAAACAATTAAATTAACGTAAATGAAACGGATCGTTTTACGAAACAATTTATTTAAAACTATTCTATTTAATACGAAACCTATTTATTTTAATGTTTTACGTGTTAAATATGTTTTCGTTAAAAACCGAGCATTTTAATGATTTATCGCGATAAAAACGTGACCGGGCACGCGGGAACAACACGCGATATATGAATGGTAGCATTCATCTTCTCCTCACTTTCTCCCATTCACTTTCTCTCTCTAAACACAAAACCCACGCCACTTTCTCTCTCTAGATCTTCTCTCTACCATAACTTCTTCGTTCCTTGACGGATTTACGAGATCTTGGCGCCCACGCGTTCGGGAGGACGAGAGCTACAAGGGGATACCAAGAAATTCTGGTTTCAACCGACGTATCGAGGTAGATCTAAAGCTTTGTTTTCGGTTTTGTAAAAATCACGAAACCCTTAATCTTTTGTTGTTGAGATCGACCTAGAACATTAGTTAAACACTTGGACGAGCCAAGTAGTAAACTAGGAAAGCTTTGACGACCTTGTAATCTATAGATTGTTGCGGTTGATGATGATGATGCGCAGGTTCGGTGATGAGAAGTAGGAACAGGCCGACGAACCCTTGCAGGTGAACGAACCCTCGGCCCTCACCTAACCTGGAACGAACCTAGCTTCTGCATGTTTGGCCGAACCATTCTGGTTCAGCGAAGCTTTCAGCCGCTACCAGCGAACCTGCTTATCAGACGAACCCTAGGGTGGCGAACCCTAGGGACCCCGAACCATGCACACCATAGCGAACCCTAGTATCCTTCACGAACCATGACCACGAACCCTAGGGACACCGAACCTTTTCTTTTTCTCTACTTGGCCGAACCTATGTTTATTGGGTTAGAGGGTTCGCTGCCAACATGGGGACCCAAACTAAAATCTTTTAATATAGTTGGTTAAGGATAAAAGGAAGCAAGAACATATATATATACACATTGATATAGCCATGCATGCATAAATTGAGTTAAAGCTACCAACTTTTATAATAAGAATAGAAATTTGGTTATGAATCCACATGGCTTGAAACATTTTATAAGGAGAACATAGTTATTACCCTTTTAAAACATAATATTGAACATTTTCCCAAGATTTGTGTATTAAACTTAAGCTAAAGTTTTAATTACAATTCTAATCATGAGGGAAGGGGAATGATTATACATGCATGCACTAAGAAGGAATATACCTAAGTTATAAGGATAAAGCCTCACAACTTATATAACCTTGACATATTGATTTGAAAGACTATCGTAAATATAAGATAATCAACATTTATAAAAAGGTTGAACTATCCTTATGTAATAATAGAAAATAAAATCTTAAGTGTAATATGTTCACTTAGATCGAGTTAATTAAATTAACGAATACTTGGGAGTTAAAAACTAAATAAGTTTAAGCATCTGATGACAATGTCATACTTAAACTTATGAACACGATCATATGATAAACACAGATTGTTGAGTTGACTTGAGTTACTTACGCGAGCGCGCACAATACAAGAACATTTATACTAAGGACTTCAGGTGAGTTCTCATAACCTCCCTTTCTTTAAACTATTTTTGTTTTAAAACTCGGAGGTGAAACATGTATACCAAATTAAATATTATTTTGATAACACAAGGTTAATACCTGTTTATCAATATGATATTCATATTTGAAATTATCATTATTATGGGATTATCTCTTATTATTTTATATCCATGTAAACATTGTTATTGACCTAGGTCAATAACAAAGATTACAAGTATTGTCACAAATCCCGAGAATCATCGCTCTTAACTTCGGTTAATTGCTTTGACATCGTGTATTGTCACGTGGAGGGTTTCCACATCCGTGAAGTATTGCTCTTGACTCCGGTTAATTGCTTTGGCTTCATGTATTGTCACGTGGTTAGCGACCACTCCATGAATCATGTATTTAACTTATGTTAATTACAGAATGATCATGTATAGTCACGAACATTATTGGAGAATATAAATGATGTGATTGGTTGATTTGTTTGTGGATTGATTATCTATGTTTGATTATGATTATTTGAGATTGATTATAACTGATTGATTATGTGATTATGTGATTGTGTATGTGTTTGGTTGATGAATGGATGGATGTGTGTTGGATTATCTCATACAGGTATTCATATGGATTTTCTCAAGGAAATCATAAGTCTTACACTCGTTTTAAACAAAGCATTTTATTAAACTATTTTTAAAACACCAACTTTTAAACTCATTTTTCTAAAACATTTTTGAGTATAAAAACTTATGATTACTCACCAACTACTTTTGTAGTTGACACTTGATTTTCTTACATGTTTCAGGTGATGGAGACAAGTAGGATGAAAAGGATGATCTCTTCTATTTTGGACATCATCATCATATAGGATTCTTGGACTTAGTTAATTAACTAAATTTCTGGCGATTAGAGTTTAGTTAGTTTAACAAAATCTTTTGTGTATTTGATGTAATTGATTCATGATGAACATGATTTTTGTGTAATTATTTTGGTTGATTAAATGATATATGATGATTTGATTTAGATGCCTATGAGCTTTTGAACAATCTACACATCCCTCGTGGCATCCCGATGATTCCGCCGTCGGTCGGGGTGTTACAATAGATTCGCTGGGCTGGGTGTGAACCTAAGTAGATCCATCGACAGCTTTCTTGATCCAGCCTAAGTAGTCGGCCCAATTGGGGTGTAACAAGGCCCAAGAATCTCCCTTATGGTCAAATTGTTTTCGGCCCACCTAAATAGCCCAACATGTTTTGCTAACTATCATGTAACAACCGGCCCATGGGAGGTCTTTCGGCCCAAAGCACATAGCCGGCCCACACACACAATCTTTAAGCCCAATTTTACAATAAATAGCCCACAAAATTATCCGGCCCAATGGATTCTAGGTAAACGATAAACGTATGAAGGAACGTTGGAAACGATAAAAACAATGAACAAATACATTTATGAAATAATCAGTTTGTTTGTTATAAAGTGATAACAAGTTTAAACAAACTACCTAAAGGTTTAAAAGCCTTATTTAAAGATGACAAATTGTGGTTAAAGAGCAGGTATGAAATCTTGAACAATGAAGTAGATTCAACGCCTCGTTACACAAAATAATGAGAGTTGGGCCGGATAATGAGTAAAACACGCGAGTGTTAGTTAACTTTAGAACTAACACTTACACGCACAACGAATTCTTACAAACACGTACTTATAAGTTACAAACTATATGAAATCAATACAGGATTGTGAACATTTCAACAAGTACAATCAAAGAGCGCGTGTATTCTTGTCTTTACTTAGTCAACCACTACGGACACAAGGTGAGTTCATTTGTCCCTTTTCAAACTTATTTGTTTTACTTCGGGACTGAGAAACATGTTAAACATTTTAATAAACGAATGAAATGTTATTTAATGCTTTTAAAATTAAACATGATGCTTACATTGATGCTTATACTTGGAAACTAGTACACTTTGAGAAGCTATAAACTTGATGCTTGAACTTTAAACTTGAAGCTTGAAACTATATGTTGGATGCTTATGAAACTATATGCTTAAACGTGAGATCTTGATTTTGAACGTAATGGCATAGTTAGGATTGTTGATTATTGCTTAGATGATGGCTAGGATTGATTATAAACAAAGAACACGAAGTTTTAACAGTTAAATCCTTGTTTTGATCCGTTGTAATGCCCGGTTTGCATGAAACCATACCCATGATTATAATGGTTTAACCCATTTGATTATAACAATGTAGGTGATTAGTTGGATTAATCCTTGAAATGCTAGGTTAAATCCAAGTGTTTCAAACTAATCACAATCATTAACATACTCATTGGAACGATTATCTGATGTTTATGATAATAGTTAGATTAGTATGTTAAGCATGGTTATTACACCTATTCTGATGCTACATTGTGATATTTCATGATATTCGGGTAATCAATAACAAGGATTGATCATTCCTAAACCATTAAATTATCTAGAAACTGTTATAGTATCATAATCAAAAGCGTCATCAACCTTATATTGGGAATCTAATGCAATGCAGGTTCCTACATTATCATACATTGTATGATATGATAACAAAATAACTAATTAAATACTTAATATCGGTTTGATGACTTTCAAGGCAATGTCTTTGACATTGGACGTTCAAAAAGATCTAATCAGTAAGTTAAAATCTAAATAACTCATTAATCATGAATAAATGCAGAATCACCTCTCTATTATCAGTTTTGAGATATTCTGCTACCTCTATATTATCAAGTGAGTTTCTGTGACACCCCGTAATTTCCAGGTCAGCAACCTATTTATTTAGATGTTTATTTAAATGCTTTATGTACACGTGGCACTAGAATTAGATTAATTTAGTGTGACACGTGGCACGACAGTACGAACACTGACACACAACAAGATAATTCGTGGAATTATCGGCAAATAGCACACACGTGTCAAAACACACGAACATTGGTGAACGTCTAACACATTGTGTAGCACAACACTCGAAACTTCACGAAACACTCACACATTGAACTTGGTAGTTCAAGCGAGGCCAAACGGTAGTATTTCCCGAAGTATTTCCCGAAGATTGAGTCGGCCCTGCTGCTAGTGCAGAGCTTTTGTTTGCTTATATGAGGTATGTAATTGCTGGATTAAAACTAAACCATGACGAGGCTAAGCTATTATCTATATAAGAGACATGTAATTGCTAAACTTCTGCTAGTGCAGAGCTTTTGTCTGCTTATATGAGATATGTAATTGCTGGATTGTTTGTGTATGCATGGCTTGTGTCTATGTATGAGATAGGTAATTGCTAAATTTCTGCTAGTGCAGAGCTTGTATCTTGTATAGGAGATACGTAATTGCTAGATTAAGCTTAACTAATTCATGAGATACGTAATGGCTAAACTTCTGCTAGTGCAGAGCTTGTATCTAGCCGTGAGCTACGTAATTGCTAAACTTCTGCTAGTGCAGAGCTTGTACTCACGCATGAGATTAGGGACAGCTAAACTATGTGCATGTGAAACTATGATGCTTGTTAAACATACTTTGAAGCTAATACTTATGAATGCTATAGAGACTTGTAAACTTTGAAACAGAAAACAAAAGCTATGATGAGGAATGGGTTGAATGGTAGGTAAAATGCTTGATTATTATTAACAACAGTGTCATATGCGGATTAGTATGTGGTGGGACGGCGTCTAGGCGGGTCGTAGGCTCGACTCAGGGGTATGCCCTATATATAAGCATACCGATTTGGATATTACATGTGGAGTTAATGAGGTTAAGGTTTTACCGAAAAAGGTTTGTTAAAGCTATTTTAAAACTTATAAACTTTATGAACTCACCAACCATGGTGTTGACTTTGTTTTTCTTACATGCTTTCTCAGGTGAAGAACATGTTTAAGCTATGGTTATTGGATTGCTTGCTAGATGGCCTAGATAGAGGACCTAGTTGATTTTGGAAGCACATCTTTTGTTGATAATACGCATCACTTTTGATATCTTGTACAGATACAAGATATAAACATTTGATTATTTTGTTAGGTTTACTTAGTTAAATTACTGAACATTGATATTGTAATTTAACTTTGTAATCCTGCTTTAATGTTTAATTGTGCTTTAGTTATTCTTAACATTGATGCTATGTAAACAATCTGATCATTATGATTATCACTCACGATATCGCGCCCCGAGAACTTTCCGCCCGACGGGGACTTCGATCCAACCCCGCCGGCTCGGGGTGTGATAGATTGGTATCAGAGCTCAAGGTTATAGAGAATAATTGGTCATTTACTTAAACGGTTTGGCCTAGACTATAACTTAGGGACCCTCCTGTAGAGAACTTAGGATTTATGTTTGCATTTTGTCTTCAGCATTCGATCACTACACTAACCAATATCTTTTGGTTATGATCAGAATGCCGCCCAGAAGACAACCGACTTCGATACCTACTACCCAGCATCTGCACCTCATTCTTCTACCCCATAACCACCAGATTCACCACCGTCACCTCCTCCTCCTCCTCCGCTAAACCCTCCTCCGAACCCGAATGCGGGTCCAGTTATTGATCCTGCTACTATCGCCTTGGCGACACTTCTGAGTACTCAACTGACAAGCCAACTGAAAGATGTCATCCCAGAGATGACAAATAGGATTCAAGGCCATGGCAACAACTTTGGCCATACTACAGGGGAGGCTAGTGGAAACACTAGTCATACTTCAGACTGCTCCTACAAATCCTTTGTAGGATGCAAACCACCAAGCTTTACTGGAGTCGAGGGAGCTGTTGGACTCATCCAATGGCTGGAGAAGATGGAGAACACTTTGGACATAAGCAGTTGTCCAGAACACCATAAAGTTCGCTATGCAGCTGGTTCATTTAGCAAGCGAGCGTTGACATGGTGGAATGCTCAGATCAGGGCGAAAGGAAGAGATGAAGCAATGGCAGTGCCCTGGGCAGAATTTAAACTTCTTCTGAGGAATGAGTTCTGTCCGAAACACGAACTGCAACAGCTGGAGATTGAGCTCTCGAACCATGAGATGAAGGGAGCCGATCATATGACTTTTACCAACCGCTATCATGAACTGGTAGCCCTGGTGCCAGAGATGGTGCCAACATTGGAAAAGCTAATTGATCGCTATGTAGCAGGATTACCTTCTTGTATTCAAAGCATTATGTTGGCTGCGTATCCTGCTACTCTGGAGTCAGCCATCTCTCTTTCAGCTAAACTCACCAAGGTGATGGTGAAGTCTGGAGTTCTGAAAGATAACACAGGGAAATCCAAGGAAACCACGACAAAGAAACCAGAGTATCATCAAAAGAAGAAATAGAAGGTCGTTAAAAACTATGCGGCCGTTACCCCTTTAAGACAGGCACCTGCAGCACCTGTCAATCCTGCACCCAGGAACAATGGGGGAGAACATCCCCAGTGCACTCACTGCAAGTATCATCATCCTCCTACTGCTCAATGTATGAAATGCACTAATTGTGGTCGATTTGGCCACTGGGTTACACGATGCCGTTTTACTGTAAATCAGGCTACCAACACTGCAGCAAGGGCACTACCTCCACCACCACCACCACCACATAATCCAAGCAACAATAACAACAACAGAGGATGCTACAACTGCGGGGAACTGGGTCATTTCTCACTGTCCAAAGAGAGTGCAACAAGGAGCACAAGCACCTCGAGGACAAGCTTTTGTTATCGGAGCCAACGCTGCACGCCAAGACCCTAATGTGGTCACTGGTACATTTCTTTTACATGACTCTTATGCATCTATACTATTTGATACTGGTGCAGACCAGAGTTTTATTTCATCTGATTTTGCACGACAACTTAGTCTTGCTGAGGAAACTTTAGACTCCCCTTACATTATCGAAGTAGCGAATGGGAAACAAGTTATAGTTAGCACTATACTTAGGAACTGCCCACTTACACTCACAGGTCACCCATTTACCATCGACTTGTTGCCAATGGAGTTGGGCAGTTTCGACATCATTGTGGGGATGGATTGTCTATCACTCAATAGAGTTAAAGTCATCTGTTCCGAAAAGCTACTTCGGATTCCAGTGACGAGTGATCGTGTATTGGAAGTTCATGGGGATCAAGCAAAGCGAAACGTAAAGATCATATCATGCATAAAAGCGCGTAAGTGTCTACAAAAGAAATGCATAGCTTTCTTGGCTTATGTGGTGGAGAAAGAAAAAGACAAGAAAACAATACAAGACGTACCAATAGTGAAGGAATACCCTGAAGTGTTTCCTGAAGATCTACCTGGTTTTCCACCTGTGCGACCGGTAGAGTTTCGTATTGATCTGATTCCTGGAGCAACACCTGTTGCTAAGTCTCCTTACAGGTTAGCACCTTCGGAGATGCAGGAATTGTCTAACCAACTACAGGATTTGCTTGATAAAGGTTTCATCCGACTGAGCTACTCACCTTGGGGAGCTCCAGTTCTGTTTGTGAAAAAGAAAGATGGATCCTTTCGCATGTGCATAGACTACAGGGAGTTAAACAAACTAACCATTAAGAATCGGTATCCATTACCGAGGATTGATGATTTGTTTGATCAATTGCAAGGAACTCAATACTTTTCGAAGATCGATCTGCGTTCCGGATACCATCAACTTATAGTACAAGACGAAGACATACCAAAGACGGCGTTTCGTACCAGATACGGGCATTACGATATTATGGTGATGCCTTTTGGTTTGACGAATGCACCCACGGTTTTCATGGATCTTATGAACCGAGTGTGTAAGCCGTATTTAGATTAATTTGTTATTGTTTTCATTGATGACATATTGATCTATTCTAAAAGCAAAACAGAGCATGAGCAACATCTCAGGACGATCTTGGAACTGTTAAAGGAAGAGAAGCTCTATGCCAAATTCTCTAAATGTGAATTATGGTTAAAAGAGGTTCAATTCCTAGGCCACGTAGTTAACAGTGAGGGAAGACATGTTGATCCTGCCAAGATCGAGGCAATAAAGGATTGGGACACTCCGAAGACACCGATGGAGATACGTTCTTTTCTAGGCTTAGCAGGCTATTACAGAAGATTTATCTCAAACTTTTCTAAGATAGCTCTGCCACTCACCAAACTAACACAGAAAAGTGAGCCATTCGTTTGGGAACAAAAGCAGGAAGATGCCTTTCAGACTTTGAAGCAAAAGCTATGTGATGCTCTGATCTTATCTCTCCCAGATGGTTGTGATGACTTTGTTGTGTATTGTGATGCATCCCATCAGGGACTTGGCTGTGTACTTATGCAGTGGGACAAAGTTATTGCTTATGCTTCGAGACAACTAAAGATTCATGAGAAGAACTACACTACTCATGATCTAGAACTGGGAGCAGTGGTGTTTGCACTGAAAATCTGGAGGCATTACTTATATGGCACCAAGTGTACCATATTTACTGATCACAAAAGTCTCCAATACATATTTGATCAGAAGGAACTCAACATGCGACAGCGACGTTGGGTTGAACTTTTGAATGATTACGACTATGTAATCAAGTACCATCCGGGCAAGGCAAACGTTGTAGCTGATGCCTTGAGCCGGAAGGAACGGGTCAAACCCTTGCGCGTCAGAGCCATGGGAATGACTGTGTAGACCAGTATACATGACACTATTATGCAAGCACAACAAGAGGCGATTGAACGAGCAAACTTGAAGAAAGAATTGGATTGTGGAGTGGAAAAGCAATTGGAAACGAAACCTGATGGACTTGTTTACTACAAGGATCGAGTATGGATTCCTGCAGTAGATGAGTTAAGGAAACTTATATTGGATGAAGCACACAAGACCAAGTACTCTGTACATCCCGGTGCTGATAAGATGTACCAATACTTACGAGCATTTTATTGGTGGCCGGGTATGAAGAAAGACATAGCTGAGTACGTTGGTCGATGCCTTACGTGTGCCAAAGTGAAGGCGGAACACCAGAAACCGTCAGGTTTACTGGAACAGCCTGAAATTCCACTTTGGAAATGGGAACAGATAGCCATGGACTTTGTAACTAAGCTACCCCACACTTCCAGTGGACATGACACTATTTGGGTTATCGTTGATCGATTAACAAAATCCGCTCATTTCTTGCCGATGCAAGAAACGTACACGATGGATAAACTAGCGAAGCTTTACATCAATGAGATAGTGGTACACCATGGTGTGCCATTGTCTATCATTTCAGATCGTGATAGCAGATTCACATCAAGGTTCTGGCAGTCATTGCAGAAATCTCTGGGGACGCAATTAAACTTGAGTACAGCTTATCATCCACAAACGGATGGTCAAAGCGAACGTACTATACAAACCCTCGAGGACATGTTGAGAACTTATGTTCTAGACTTCGGTGGTAATTGGGATTCTCATTTGCCACTAATCGAGTTCTCCTACAACAACAGTTATCACAGCAACATCGGTTGTGCCCCATTCGAGGCTCTGTTTGGTCGGAAATGTCGGTTGCCGATCTGTTGGACAAAAGTGGGAGATAATCGTATCACCGGGCCAGAACTTATTCAAGAAACTAAAGACAAGATTGCTCAGATACAACAAAGGCTACAAGCAACACGAAGTAGACAAAAGAGCTATGCTGATAAACGGCGCAAGCCGTTGGAATTCCAAGTGGGAGACCGTGTCATGTTAAAGGTTTCCCCATGGAAAGGCGTAGTCCGTTTTGCAAAGAAAAGCAAACTAACACCACGATACGTGGGACCATTCGAGATCATCGAACGTATTGGTCCTGTGGCGTACAGATTAAGCTTACCGGATGAACTTATTGGTGTACATGACGTGTTTCACGTCTCAAACTTGAAGAAATGTCTTGCTGATGAAACTCTTATCATACCGGTTGAAGAAATTCAATTGGATGAACACTTACGTTTTGTTGAAGAACCTTTGGAGATTATGGATCGCAAAGTTAAGAAACTGAGGCGAAGCCGTATTCCGATTGTTAAGGTTCGATGGAACTCAAGGCGCGGACCCGAGTTTACTTGGGAACGTGAAGATCACATGAAGAACAAGTATCCCCAACTCTTTACAGAGGAAGCCGTACCGAATAACGAGTCTTAAATTTCGGGACGAAATTTCTCTAACAAGGGGAGACTGTAACATCAGTGCCGAACGCGTGCTGGAACAGTGATCGCAACAGTAAACCGTACAATAACTCAGCTACACATTACGTGAAACTATGTTTATGCTATTGATACATTATGATTAACATGAAACTATTATACGATTGTCTGAAAATCTGATTAAAACCTTAGGGTTTAACAGTCAGAAACATGTCAGACAACACAGTGTTGAAACATAGATACTTGATTTGATACTATTGTGTAAACGTATGTGAGGTTAAACAGAATGAAACCATAACGGTTGTTGTTACGGAATGCTAAACCGACGAATTATTCGTATAGGTGACGATCTGTACAAATGATTCTAAAAGTTTAATGTTCTGGAATAATGACTGAACAGTAGAGAACAAGAATCAGAAAGCCAAACTATCGTCGTGTTCGTTCGAATGACGATTCGAACGAATACGCGCGATGGCGACGCGTTCTGACGAAACGAAACGGAAACGGAAACGATGAACGATCATAAATTTAAGGAAATAAAATATTTTCTGTTTTACAATTTTGAAACTCATCATAAAGGAATTCAAACGAAACCGTTTTATTAATTCGCGAACAAATAAACGGAACGCGTAAAAATAATGAAATTCAATAAATAAAATAATTAAACAAAACTTAAAATGATTATTAGAATTTAAAAACATCCAAATCGTTAAAATAAACTCTTTTTATTTAAAGTTACAAAAAAAACGCGCGTAACGTGCCGGAAACGCGACGAAAATACGAACCGAGCAACCGAAACGTACCCAAACACCTACGGGGTATATAAACCCTAAATGAGTTCATTTTCTCATTTATTACATCTCCTCTCTCTCTCTCTCTACACCATCAAAATTGTCACCTCTCTCTCTCACTAGATTCAATCCTTCAAACCAACATAACTCTCTCAAATCTTGATGAAATTCGATGATTTCTGAGCCTGAACGACGATCTTGAAGCCCTCTACCTAGAAGTACAACCGATCTAGAGTTCTATCCAGCTGAATCGAAGGTACGAGCAAAAGAAAATCGAAAGAACTAGGGTTTTGTGCACTTGTTTGATTCAATCTACCCAACCGGTTTTAGAACCCTTAGAAGTTAATCCTATACCCTTCGAGCACCTGTTGATGTGTACCAGCCCCATGAGGATGAGCTAATCAGGGTTCGAAGTCGTTGATGGTGCTAAGCATGAACCATAATTCGTGAAACAGCCGCCATAGCCGACATAATCTTTAAGCCCAATTTTACAATAAATAGCCCACAAAATTATCCGGCCCAATGGATTCTAGGTAAACGATAAACGTATGAAGGAACGTTGGAAACGATAAAAACAATGAACAAATACATTTATGAAATAATCAGTTTGTTTGTTATAAAGTGATAACAAGTTTTAAACAAACTACCTAAAGGTTTAAAAGCCTTATTTAAAGATGACAAATTGTGGTTAAAGAGCAGGTATGAAATCTTGAACAATGAAGTAGATTCAACGCCTCGTTACACAAAATAATGAGAGTTGGGCCGGATAATGAGTAAAACACGCGAGTGTTAGTTAACTTTAGAACTAACACTTACACGCACAACGAATTCTTACAAACACGTACTTATAAGTTACAAACTATATGAAATCAATACAGGATTGTGAATATTTCAACAAGTACAATTAAAGAGCGCGTGTATTCTTGTCTTTACTTAGTCAACCACTACGGACACAAGGTTAGTTCATTTGTCCCTTTTCAAACTTATTTGTTTTACTTCGGGACTGAGAAGCATGTTAAACATTTTAATAAACGAATGAAATGTTATTTAATGCTTTTAAACTTAAACATGATGCTTACATTGATGTTTATACTTGGAAACTAGTACATTTTGATAAGCTATAAACTTGATGCTTGAACTTTAAACTTGAAGCTTGAAACTATATGTTGGATGCTTATGAAACTATATGCTTAAACGTGAGACTTTATGCTTATGAAACTATATAACATGAGACTTGATGCTATGCTATGGAATTCATGATGAAACTATATGTTGGATGCTTATGAAAATATATGCTTAAACGTGAGACTTTATGCTTATGAAACTATATGCTTAAACATGAGACTTGATGCTATGCTATGGAATTCATGATGAAACTATACGTGGACGCTTGAAACTATATGCTTGAAACTATTATTTGCGCATGAAACATTATGCATGTATCTAATAATAGGCTACGTAATTGCTAAACTTCTGCTAGTGCAGAGCTTGTACCTATGTATTGAGATACATGTAAACTAAACCATAACGAGGCTAAGCTATTACCTATATAAGAGACATGTAATTGCTAAACTTCTGCTAGTCAGGGCCGGCCCAATGGGCCAAGCAGCCCAATCTAGGGCTTAGGGCCACAAAAATAGTAGGGCCTCCATTTATATTTAGGTGTTGGGCTATTATATATATATATATATATATATTACCGGGCTTAAAATTGAAGATGGGCTTTAATTTAGTCTGGGCCACGTTAAATTGCAACAGGCATAAGGATGCGGCCCCTGATAAATCATAATTGAAAAAATCGGAAATGTAAGTGTCCGACGGGTTCCTTTATTCCAAATTGAAGAGATTGGGGAATAGGGATTCCAGATTTAGCGCTACCGAAAGAAACGAGACGTCGTCTTCGAATCTTCAATCATTGAGGCCGATCGTCGACTCCAGTGGGAAAACAAGGCGTCATCTTTCTCATCTTCAAATCTTTGATGCCGTTAAGCGGCATCCGGCATTCAAATGAGAGGTAAAACGAGGCGTCGAGGCCTCAACTGTCGACGTTCTGTAACGGTAAGAGTTTATGTTAATATGTTAACTATTATAAGTCGATTGGTGAAGTGGGTAACTGTTGTTTGTTAATTGTTGCTACTTGCGGACTTGCCTACTTGCAGTCGATTCCTCATTCCTGTTGTGAACCGATTGAGTGATTGGTGAAGTGATGAACTCGATTGAAGTCTCTAGCATGCTATTAAGCTTATGAGGACATCTGGTATCCAATTCCTTTTAATCACTATTTCAATTTCTACTAATAGGGTTTATAATTTTGATTTTTTGATTTGAGATTTGATTTTGGGATTGATTATTACAACTTTGGTTTGTTTTGATTTACTGGTCCTCTTAATTGTTATTTGATGTGTTAAGGATTATATGAATTTGATTTAGGTTGTATTTGATTTTACTGATCTTATTTGTTTTGGGGCTGAATATTTTTGGATTTGATTTGGCTACATTCTAAACTAATTATATAGGTAATAGGTTTTCAATGTCAAATAGATATCGTAAACGGCTGATTGGCAGATGTTAAAATTGGCAGCAGGTAAGTGTTTTTTTTTTTTTCAAAAGGGCCTCATATTTTCTTTTTGCTTTGGGCCTCAAGAAAGCTTGAGTCGGCCCTGCTGCTAGTGCAGAGCTTTTGTTTGCTTATATGAGGTATGTAATTGCTGGATTAAAACTAAACCATGACGAGGCTAAGCTATTATCTATATAAGAGACATGTAATTGCTAAACTTCTGCTAGAGCAGAGCTTTTGTCTGCTTATATGAGATATGTAATTGCTGGATTGTTTGTGTATGCATGGCTTGTGTCTATGTATGAGATACGTAATTGCTAAATTTCTGCTAGTAGGAGATACGTAATTGCTAGACTAAGCTTAACTAATTCATGAGATACGTAATGGCTAAACTTCTGCTAGTGCAGAGCTTGTATCTAGCTGTGAGCTACGTAATTGCTAAACTTCTGCTAGTGCAGAGCTTGTACTCACGCATGAGATTAGGGACAGCTAAACTATGTGCGTGTGAAACTATGATGCTTGTTAAACATACTTTGAAGCTAATACTCATGAATGCTATAGAGACTTGTAAACTTTGAAACAGAAAACAAAAGCTATGATGAGGAATGGGTTGAATGGTAGGTAAAATGCTTGATTATTATTAACAACAGTGTCATATGCGGATTAGTATGTGGTGAGACGGCGTCTGGGCGGGTCGTAGGCTCGACTCAGGGGTATGCCCTATATATAAGCATACCGATTTGGATATTACATGTGGAGTTAATGAGGTTAAGGTTTTACTGAAAAAGGTTTGTTAAAGCTATTTTAAAACTTATAAACTTTATGAACTCACCAACCATAGTGTTTACTTTGTTTTTTCTTACATGCTTTCTCATGTGAAGAACAGGTTTAAGCTATGGTTATTGGATTGCATGCTAGATGGCTTACATAGAGGACCTAGTTGATTTTGGAAGCACATCTTTTGTTGATAATACGCATCACTTTTGATATCTTGTACAGATACAAGATATAAACATTTGATTCTTTTGTTTGGTTTACTTAGTTAAATTTCTGAACATTGATATTGTAATTTAACTTTGTAATCCTGGTTTAATGTTTGATTGTGCTTTAGTTATTCTTAACATTTATGCTGTGTAAACAATCTGATCATTATGATTATCACTCACGATATCGCGCCCCGAGAACTTTCCGACCGACGGGGACTTTGATCCAACCCCACCGGCTCGAAGTGTGACAGATTTACACACACTTAAGCGTATCTTTACACATACATACTAAGACATACACACACCTACATGTATCTCATGCATACATACATACATACAAACAAACAATCATACAATTATACATACGTACGTACGTACACTTATTTGTATCCATACATAGGGGTGTAAACGAGCCGAGCCGATCCCGAGCTCGTTAAGGCTCGAGCTCGGATCGTTTAGAAAAATTAAGGCTCGAGCTCGAGCTCGGCTCGTTAAGAGAAATTAGGGCTCGAGCTCGAACTCGGCTCATTAAAGAATTTTTAGGCTCGAGCTCGGCTCGGCTCGGCTCGTTTAGATTTTATTTATTTAATTTATTTACTTTAATTACTAATTTAATTATATTTATAACTATATTTTATAAATTTAACATAAAATATTTAATTTAAATATATTTATCATAATTTTATATATAAAAATAATTAATTTTATAAATAAACACTTAATATAATAAATAAAAATTATATAAACAAAAAGCTCGTTAAGGCTCGCGAGCCGGCTCGAGCTCGTTAAGTAAAGCTCGAGCTCGGGCTCGATAACTAAACGAGCCACACTTTTGGGCTCGGGCTCGTTAACGCTCGGCTCGTTCGAGCTTTTTAGCGATCCGATCTCGAGCATTTCACGAACTGCCTTGGTTCGTTTACACCCCTATCCATACAGATACAGATACATACACGCATAATAGACATACACACATTTACATGTATCCATACATATTATTATTAATTTATATCTATAATTTATGGTTTAGTAATTTGGTACTCTTTTTTATTTCTATTATTTTTTCTAATAATTTTTTAATTACGTTTTATAGTTTATGTAGCTGTGAAATAACTTATATATTATAGATTTTATTTAGTTTTAACAATGTATTTTATATTTTTTTAATTTAATATAGCTATTAATACCATGTGTATTCTTAAGGGAATTAAAGAAAAATAAAATTAAACTTATAGGAACAATATATCGTTGCTATATTTTTAATCTTAGATTTTTTTTTTAATTTTATTTAATTATTAATGTGATGCATATTTGAAGATGAAATTAAAACAAAAATAATTAATTTTAGCAACAATATGTTGTCGTTACATATTTAAACATATACTTTTTAGTTTTATTTAACTGTTAGAATATTCGTTATTTAAAAAATATTGATACTAAAATATGATTTGAAGCATGGTGACGACATGTTATCGTTATATAGTTACTGAATTTTTTATATTTTTCGTAGCGTATAAACGTTTCACATGAAACGTTGACTTGTTGGTCAGACTTTTAAAGAGCTATCTTTTGAGCGATGATACGTCATTACTATAACCTTGCTTGTAACGAAGACTTTTGTTGAGACGGTAATTGTTGTCGCAATAAATATATATATTCTTATAGTCCTATTAGAACAATCAATTTCAGAGAACATATGCGAAGGGTAATAGGTAAGTAATTCTAAACCGAAGGCGGTGTTTGTATTTTAAGAGGTAAAATGTCTGCGGACCACATCTGTAGGAGAAGAAATGGACCAAATGTCTGCAGTCTGCAAGAAGAAGAGTGTTTGTTTTTTAACGTCTGTTGACTCTTAAAATAAATTGGTGGTTGTGTACGGTGGGGTGATGAGGGTGGTGGAGGTGGTGGGGGTGGAGGGCGGCAGCGGTGGCCGGTGGCGGTGGTGGGGGGCGGGGGTGGGCGGCGGTGGTGGGCGACGTGGGGCGGTGGCGGGCGGCTGGGGCGGCCGGCGATGGTGGGCAGTTTCTGCAGACCTTAGAAAATCCTAGAAGTGGTTGGTTCACATCTGCACCAAGAAGACCTCACGCAAACGTTTTTTAATTAAACGTCTTCGAAAAAACAATCTGCAGATGTCAACATCTGCGCGTGGTCTGCGCGGCGCAGACATAAGAGGTTGCGCAGACCTTTTATTAAAAAAACAAACAAGGCCTAAGTGTTGTGATCTTGAAAGATTAGCTATGCATTTTAACTAACTAAATGGGTCATGGGTGAATTCTTTGAGCACTAGAAGTTGTGGTGAGCAAGACTAAATATTTAGAAGCAAATACACACTACTATCTTCTTCCATTTTGATTGTAAAGAACCCTCACCTTGAAATGCTTGGTTTTAAAGATATTTTTGACATACATGTGTCTGATGAGTAAGGACCATGAATTTCTAGATTAATATAGATTAGAGTGAAAATGAGAAATTTAATAAAAGAAAGAAGAAATATGAGGTTAAGAGGGGAATTTTTCTTTAACATAATTTTTTTTTTTTTGTTTAATTATGTTTATTTGTGTTTGTTTGTATTTAAGCCATATATCTCTTTGAAAATAATTCATCTTTCTAGTAATAGAGATAAAATTCGCTATGTAGTTACGTTGCATCCTTTTCAGATCCAACAATAATTATGTTACGAGTGAGATTTAATAGATAGGTATGTTTGTTGGTATTTATTTAATTCAAGCAAAGTATACACCAAATCATATGCACCTCCTCACTTTCATTGTTAATTAAGTACATATACCATAAAATTAGATTGCATTACATGTCATTAAAAATAAAACAAATTGGGTTCTGTCCTTAAAGTGACACGAATGTCTTATTGTCTTGTTGGTTAAATTAGACGAAGAAGTGTAAACAAAAGAAAGAAATAATAATCTGATTCGAAACCAAACCAACGCAGGACTCGATCAATCAAGGGACTCGATCAATCGAAAGTTAATCGATCTGTGTATTGAATAAACAGAAGCATGATCAATGCTCAGATTTTGTGTTCTGTTTTCACAAAAAGAAAACCAATATGACACATCAACCATTTTCAGATGACTTTTGGTCTTCGGTACAGTTTGTTTTACGTGACGACGTGTTGTCGGCACATGTTCTGATTCTTTTCTACTAGTTAACTTGTATTGACGACATGTCGTCGACATAGAAAGTCCCCGGCAACCCCAACACACCTACGAACGATTGTATTACAAGTTGTTGGGAAAGGTTATTTAATTTCCTTTTTGTACTTTTTTCTATTTCTGGCTATTAATTATAAAAAAATAATTTTTCAAGAACATAAAATCATTTTTTTAATGAGTATAATATCACGGATTTAATCGAACGACATCTTCATGGGTCCCCTATGTCGACGACACATCTTCAAGACACGGTTACAAGCCCTAAAATACAATTTGCAACTCCAAAACACCATTTTTTCACAAATTTTGTGTCCTCCAGGCTCGCAAATCTGCCCCAAAATTGAGCGATTTTGTCATAACTTGTAGCGTTGAAGGTATCTGCTTAACGACATATCGTTGGGACAATTTATTGTGACAACATGTCATCTCGATGGGGCAACATGTCATAACTCCTAAGAAATTTCATATAGTGTTAAAAGGACATCTTTTGCATGAGTCTTAACAATATCAAAGGCTTTCATTATTCTAAGAGACCAACAACATTTTTAGCCAGGTGTTTTATTTCAAGATTGTATCTTAATTAAATTAACAAAACGGTTTTATGTTTATTTTAATTAACTAACAAATTTAAGCATGCATTTGAAATTAATTAATAAATATGTTAATTATGTTTAGTTTTAAATTGTGGACAAAATAATTAAATAAATTTAATTTAAAAAATGATGTGATATATTGGAAAATGATTGGGTTATTGGTACATCATTGCACCAATAACACTGTCTTTATGTATTTTTTTAATGATAAAAATATTTAGAAAATATGTCTAATTAAAAGTAATGTTTGTATGACATTAATAATTTAACTAAAGTATTGTGTATAGATGGTACATAAATATCAAGACTCACTGCAAAAATAAAGAAATCAAATAGTTTTTTTTAATAGCAACAGTTGATTGACAACATGTCTCCGAAGAAAAGCTCGTACATCAGTTACACAATCTATATCTTACTAATTCAAGGGTAAACCCAACATTAGAAGAACTTCGTACTCGTCGAGATGCAATTGCTCTCAATAAGACTCATACTCAAAACTTATTATAAGAAAAATCACGAGGGTACCAATGGACTAAAGCTAAAAGTCATTTGACATAAATCAAATAGTATTTCTTTAAAAGCAAAGAAAATTAGGTAGCGATAATGTAACATGTGGACAAAAACAGGGAACCCTCCTTCCCTCTTGTTCGTTGTTTGTCTAGTCTTGTTCATTGTTTGTCTACATAACAAACTATATGTTTAATGCATTCATTTTATTGAGATGACTTCAAAAATTTTTAAGAACCCTTTCTGCCTAAATAGTATCTCAATCTCATAATAGCAATAAAGTATAAAGTATTAAAATAACAATTGGTACAAAATATCAAATAAATTAAGTTAAAAAAATTTTAAATTTAATTTTAATATATTTATACACATACAAAAAATATATAAAATACAAGTAATAATTAACTTGAAAATAGAAAACCAGCGTAATATTTACTTTGTATTAGGTTTTTAAAAGGGAATATATCACCTAATATTAATCAAGATTTCTTAAAATTCCACTAAAGCCACTTAAAGTTTTTTTCTTCTAAAGTCACTTAACTTTCAGTAAGTGTTCCAATCATGTGTATTTTTTTAAATTGTTTATTTTTTTTAAATTAATGAAGACAAATGAAACATGTATGAATATTTATTAATATTTTTTTCTAATTAACTTGAAATAAGATGTAATCGTGAAGAAAAAAAAAATTTACGAATCAATAACAAAGTTTTAAAATTGTTAAATTTAAGTCAAATTGAGACAAAATAATAATTAAATACTTATACACATAAACATATGTTCATTTGTCTCGATTAATTTTTAAAAAATAGTAAATATTTACAAAAAGATTGCATATGATTGGAATACTTAGTGAATGTTGAGTGAGTTTAAAAGATAAGAAACTTTGATAACTTAATTAAAACACTCAAGAAACTTGGTTACTATCATACAAAAACCTTTTTTTTTTTTTAAATGGTTAAGCTACCTTTGTGTCAAGTTGTTCAGTGGTATTTCTTTCTATAAGGTTGATGGTCATGTCATATACCAAAAGAATACATAGATTTACGAGTAGTGTAAATTACGGTTTTGGCCCTTATAATTTAAATGTTTTAACTATTTCGGCCCAAAATATAATCTTCTATTAATTCAGCCCCTGTGGTTTAGATAACTATCGGTTTTGGCCCCTTAAACTTAATTGTTATAATGGTTTTGGCCCAAAATCTAACTATGGTAGGGGGTCAAAAAGGTTACTTTGTTCAAACCACATGGGCTAAATTGATAGAAAATTTTATTTTATGCCAAAATAGTAAAAACACTTAAACCACATGGGCCAAAACCGTAATTTACTCTTACGAGAAACTGTACTAACACCATACGCTAAAATTTGTCTCTTTCTAATGCATTTTCTCCGCCAAACCTTGGGTTTTTGATGCATACAAGTATTTTTGTTGGAACGTTGATACATAACTAATGGAATTCTTAGAGTATCCTTGTCACCTGATAAAATGATCTTTATACAAATTTTGTGAGTATGTCGCTATAAAAATCCAAATTTAACAATATAAATTCATATTCTAAAACATATGAAACGTGAGTCACACATTAAAATGTTTACTATGCTATTTGTAAATGAGAGAAGTGAAAAGATTGAAGAAAAGAGAAAATGCCAACATTCACTAGAGGTGCTCAAACCGGTTTTTTTTCTCAAACCGGTTCGGTTTGGGACCCGAACCGGTTTGGTCAACGTGTGCTCAAAACCGGTTTGGTGGAAACCGGTTCGGTTTGGAAACCGGTTTGGGAGATTGAAGATGTCAAACCTATAAAACCGGTTTGGATCGGTTTGAAACCGGTTTGGAAGATGAGGATGTCAAACCTATTCCGAACCGTCGGTTTGGACCGGTTTGGGTGAAACCGGTTTGAGATCCGGTTTGGACCGGTTTGGAAACCGGTTTGAGATCCGAAACCAGTTTTTTTGTTCACCTCTAACATTCACTCCTTCAAAATGAATAAAAGTGGATTTCAGGAACGGGTGCGTCCTCTTGGTAGCTATATTGATCACTATATTCGATATGTCAATGAGTGATGGAGAATAAGAGCACCACAAAACCAATTGTTTTAAACTAATAAATCTTTTTTTAAAGATATATCATTAAAAAAAGTGAAAGATTATAATTTACTGACAGGTAAGCAGGCAACTAGTTTTGCCACGATCTTGTTTTAAACTTTAAAGTCAATCATACTAAAAACAATGTTTTGGATGCTATGAGCCGAGATATTACAAAATAATAATAAATAAATAAAACGATGAACTAGCAAGTAAAAAGTCATGCAAATTCAGCCTATTGATTGCGGTTTCACCTTGGACCGAGAGGTCATGAGTTCAAGCCCTGTTATAAACGATTTAAAGGACATCCACGTGAGTAAATTAATATTGAGCTTAATCTCGAGTTCTACGTCAATTGGGACTAGTGTTTACCCATCCAGAGGTTCCCGCGCATTTGGTGTGGTCGCGTTTTACCTCTGTCTGGTGGGCCGTGTTATTAAAACAACATACGTAGTATGTTGAATCGTCGTCTTTGAAAAAAATCTAAATGAAAGTTGGATAAAAGATGAGGGACTAAAACGAAAATAAACTCGGACTCGGGAGGTTATGTAGTCAAGCTGTACTCTGGTTAGCAGATGAGATTAGACCGTCAAGAAAAGTAGCTTTCTTCCGTACATCAATACTGACGTCAGCATTGACGCGTGTCCCCGTTAAACGCGTTTCCATCTCTCACCGCCCTATTTATTTCTCGCCTCTGCTCCGTCTCCATTGTCTATCTGCAATCATCCCAATTTTCACCCCAAAATGTATTCAAATCAAACACTCTGATCATCATCATCATCATCATCATCATCATCATTCAACAATGGCTTCATCAAACGATTTAGCATCGATCGACCCATGGATGTTCAGATCCACCATCGCCGACTCATGGTACCCTGAATCATTCGCCAGAGAAACCGAATCAGCTCTAACCAAAGCCCTACAACAATCATTTTTCAATACCCAACAACACTCCCAAATCAATCACCCCATTTCATCCACTAATTTCGCAATAAAACAGAGTAATTACTGCACTAACACTCCCTCAGATTCCACCGTTACCGTAACCGTCACCGCCAGCGGCTCCGGTTCCGAACCCGAAACACCCGGATCTAAACGCCACCACAGCCTCGGTGTTTCCGTTGCGAAACCGGCGAAGCGAAAGTCACGTGCTTCGAAACGATCAATGACGACGTTTATTCAAGCGGACCCGGCGAACTTCAGGCAGATGGTGCAGCAGGTGACCGGAGTGAAGTTGGTTGGAAACGGGCAGGTGCCGGTTTCCTCTGTGGTGAAACCGGAACCCATGCGTCAATCGTTTGTTAATAAGTTACAAGGAGTGTTGCCGACGTTGGATACATCAGCTTATTTACTTCAAAATCAGGACATTAGCAGTCGCCGGGTTCCGGTTTCCGGTTCGACGGCGACGACGGGGTTCGGTCAACTTCCGGCGGTGAATCAAGTGACGGAAGACGGTGTTGATTTTTACTCGTTTTCTAGTTTTCCTACTCTTGAATCATCGTTTTGACTGTAATTCAATGTGTTTGTTGTTCATGTTCTGTGGCGATAGGTGTTGTAGGATAATCCTGTTTTTTACATAACAGAGGTGTAATTGGCAAATCGAAAACCATCAATGCTTCAATCACTTGTACCTTATGCATCAATGATTGTATGGTGGTTTGTACTGTTTTTTCATTATATGATGAGAATCTTTTACTGACAATTTTGAATAGTAGTCATCAAAGTTTGAAATATGCAGGCACGGAATCTAAATAATCTGCTCATTCCTGTTCTTATTTAGATCGTTCGATTTGTTGGTGGGTCACTTTTTTTATTTTTTTTTTTATTTTTTTTATTTTAATTTTTATTTATTTTTTAGATCGAGGGTTTAATTGTGTTTGGAATATTAAAAGCTCATAAATCTGTATGCTTTTAACCATCGAGAAATCTTGAAAATTCATGAATTTGTTTAAGCGAGTAACATCAAAAGGAAAATGGTGCACGCTATGGTTTTCATTTCATGTTGGTGTCTTTACTATCATCAATTCTGGGTAGTATATAGAGCAACATCATGAATTGTATAGAGATGGAACCGGTTTTGGTTAGGTTTGTATTTTTTATCAGGCTTCGACCATTTTTGGCCAATGTACTGGTTTTTTTAGTGAATGTGATGCCTACGTATAGTCAGTGGCGGAGCTTGGCCGAACTAATAAGGGGGTGGAAATTTTTGAAACCCAAAATACATGTTAATTTTTTGAAGCGAGGGGGGGCGAAGCCACTATTTTTAACTAAAAATAACATTTCGACTGAAAAATTAACACTACGGACGAAAAAAGTGTGGGGTGATCCCCCCGCCCGCCCCCGGCCCCTCAAAGAGATTCGCCCCTGCGTATAGTGATAAGTGGATGATGGTGTTAATTGTTTATGTAATGCATACGTAACACCTATGGTAATGGAAGATTGATGAGTACACATAGCCTCAGTGAAGAAAAAAGGTATAAGAAAATCATTTATTAGATTGGCTCTTGTGTATTTTTCATGTGGGATGATCATCATCTAAGACTGGGTTGGCTTTTTTTTGTTTTTGTTTTTTTGCTTATTAAATCCTTGTAATCTGGTTGTTTTGAAGTTGCCTCATAGGGGTGACTCCTATAGCAAAAACCAAGTAAGAAGCTTGAAATACTTAATAGATTACATACGACTAATGAAACTAAAATTACACCATGATCTTCAATCAATCCAATTGAATTTGGTTTTATTATGTATCCATAGAAAGACTTGCACTTTTATTTGAACATGGGTTGATTCCATTGAACACCTTATTATTTCACGCTTTCCGTAGACACCATACCGTAATAATCGTTATAGTGAAAAACCACATTAGCTTGGGATTTTTTTTGGTAATTAATTAGAGGGGAAAAATACATATGTTATGTAAACTTGAAAGTATAATTAAATGGTGGGTAGTTGGGTAGTTTATTATTTTTAGTTATTTTTTAGTTGTGTGATTGGGTCTAAGTAGTAATGATTTTGAGTCGAGGGAGGAAATAGTTACGTCTTTAATAAATAAAATAACTGTTACATAAAAATTATTTATTTGTTTCTATTAAACATAATAATATCAGTATTGCCTTTCAATCCATATATTTTTATTTTTAGCTTCATTGATACAAGAATCTATATGTTTTATTTAGTAAAATTGTGACTTTTTTAGAACGAAAAATGTCACATGATCATACTCTATTTACCAAACTTACATCTTCAGAGCATCATCTTTATCTTAACTTGAATAGAGGTGACGTTTGTCTTCATTTCCCTCCTCTCCCAGACACTACTGAAAAATGAGAAATATACTGGGTAAGTTTGTTTGTTATACAATTGTTTATAACCTTAACATTCAACTTAACAAGAAGAGACACTATTATACACACATTATTAGATATCAACAGCAGGTTACAATCCTTTTTAATAATAAAAATATGATCTAATAACATTTTTTTAGTCAATTTTTTAACCAAAAATGGAATAAAAATAATATGGTCAGAATTAGATTTCATTCAAAAATTCCGAATATCGACATCCTAATGTCTCCGGTCAAACCGTTTTCAAATAAAATATAGTTTTGTCTTGAGTAGCAATCAGTTAAAAAGAGTTTAATAATGTAAGTGGATGGGCTTAGGTGAAAATGTTAATATTTAGATGATGAGCGTAGAGGATATAAATAGAAAAACACTTATTATATGTAAAATCATATTTAAAATATTAATTATGTTTAAAAACTAAAATAGTCACCACTAAAAGGGTTTTGAAAACTTACTCGTAAGTCATAACTATTTGAGAGTTTTTGGGTTTGAATTCAGGTATCTAGTTACTAAGATAAGGTTAGAAAGTTTACTCGACTATAAGATTCATCCTGTATGAGTTTAGGCATACGTCCCAGATTGTCAAATCTGATTGAAAGGTTGAAATTTCATCTTAGGTGACGTCGTTTCAAGCCGCTCAAAAAAAATAAAGTATTTGAGGAGCTACTATTAAACTTTGTATAATTAAATGATGTTAGTCAGATCGACCCAACCAAGTTTTTGGGTGCGATTTTTTAAGGGGTGGTGTTCCTCACAGTGAACCACTTATACTGGCTTGACAAGGTTATTTATGCAGTGACGGAGCTTGAACGTTTTAAAAATGAAACATAAATTTACATGATCCTGAATACATGTTATTTTTTTGAAAAATGGGAGCGAAACCAATACTTTTAACAAAAAATAGCATTTCGTGAAAAAATTAACAATATGAATGAAAAATGAGGGGGCGGTGGCCCCCTAGCCTTATATAAGCTTCGTCTATATTCTTAAGTTGTTAGCATGACTAAAGTAACACTAAAAAATAAACAATATATTTTTAGGTTTTTTCTTTTAAACGACAACACGTTCCCAAACGGAAGTTTGTATATAAGCCACACCGTCTATATCTCACCAATTTAAGAGGGAAACTCACCACTTGGAAAACTTAATGCTTATCTGGAAATAATTGCTTTCAGATATAGTCAAACCTAAAAAAATTAAAGAGATACGTATTGAAGCTCTTTGGTACATGTTTTTAGGTATTAATAGACTTGCTCATGTTAATAGCTTCAATTTACATAAATGATTTGAAGGAACATGATGGTATATAAAAAATAATTAATTATAGCTGAAAGAGTAAACTATAGTTTTGGCCATGTGGTTTAAGTGTTTTAACTATTTAGGTCTAAAATAGAATCTTCTATCAATTCAGCCCATGTGGTTTTGATAACTAATGTTTTTGGCCTCCAACCATAGTTCGATTTTGAGCCAAAACTGCTATAATAGTTAACTTTGAGGACAAAATCGATAGTTGTCTAAATCAAAGGAGCTGAAATGATATAAGATGTTATTTTAGGCCGTAATAGTTAAAAAGCTTAAACCAATGGTGACAAAACCGTAATTTACTCGTGAAATAATAAACAATGAAGTTATTTTATTGTTTCTTATATTATATTGTTGTGGGAGTATAATTAACGTAGAAATTTAAAAAAAAAATTATTAAATATAGCTCGAAGAATAAAGCAAACGTCAGAGATTACGTCGATACTAATTACCCTGAAATATTTTTATATTATATAAAAATAATCAGAGGAAACGAAAGCTGTGTGCTTAGAGAATAAAAAATAAATAAAATATGTTGGATTTATGTGCAGTGGACTATGCTTCAAAATTAATAAATATAAAAGACCAGTAGTCAGAGTCTCCGTATTTATTAGCTTTTGTTGACTTGGTATTATTCATTAATTTGAAGTTGATTTCAGCTGACCGATTCTCAGGTCGGTTCAACCTTTGCTGCC
Organism: Mikania micrantha; assembly: GCA_009363875.1. Classification (NCBI taxonomy): domain Eukaryota; kingdom Viridiplantae; phylum Streptophyta; class Magnoliopsida; order Asterales; family Asteraceae; genus Mikania; species Mikania micrantha. Next base: position 60,554,888 of record CM018696.1, on the reverse strand, counting down.
AACATCATGACGTAGTCGTTACGTACTCAATTGTTTAGGTCGTAACCAAAAATTAAACCATAGACAAAAAAATAAGTAACCATTTTAATAGCCAACTTTTGTGATCTACTTTTAAGCTATATCAAAAACATCCCGTGTTAAAAATTGAACCAAACATTCATTTATGTAAAATAATCCTTGGATCTATTAAATTAAAACCAAACATTCATAAAGTTTATTCAGAATTACAGTTATTATTCCAAATATTAGTTAGTTATCATCCGTGGCAATAGTTGTCTTTTGTGATCCGTTTACAACGAGCCAACCATTTAGTATCGTTGCCACCTATGGCTTTCCTGTCATGGGCGAAGCTATTTAGGTGCTAGGGGAGGCGACCGTCACCCATCTTTTTCCGTCCGTAGTGTTAATTTTTTAACCGAAATGTTATTTTTAGTTAAAAATAATGGTTTCATCCCGTTCGTTTCAAAAAATTAACATTTATTTTGGGTTTCAAAAATTTTCACCGCCATCTCACTTAGTTTAAGCCCCGCCACTATTTCTTGTTATTTGTCACTATCATGGTTGTCATCAAACCAATTGCCGATAATCGCCATAACTCTGGTCATAAGTCGTTGTTGGTTGTTGTTATGTCGTGAGCCATTCATTTGCTTGAGTTGAACTCGGTTCACTCTGTTGCTCGTGTTGTTTCATTCTTAATTATCCACGTCCGCCAACAATCATCGTAGCCTCTCTCCATGAGTTTTTTTTTTATCACATCCGTTCATTACAGTTGCCATGACTAGCTAAGTTTCTAAGAACCACCTCATCACTATACATATAGTCACAATCAACCTTTCAATTAGTTGATCACAAATAAGAAAACTTCATCTTTGAAATTTCTCTATCATGTGTTTAGCTAATTCCCATGTTTGTTAATGACTTCTTGAATGCTATACCTCTAATTTCGTAACAAGGTCCAATGTATCCTAGGCTTAACGTTTTTCATTTATTAAAGTTTATAACTCCTTTTCATGGTAACCCATTATGCATTATCTGGTCTTTAATATGAAACTCTATCAGTATCCTTCTCTTATCAACATAGCTCTTTTCATAACCTGAATACAGGAGGGTTTTAGAGCAAGTGCGGAAGTTGTGACTATACATGTCGGTGCCCTAAATTTTTTTTAAAAGCTTGTATATATTAATTTAATTTACAACAAACACATATAATTTACAATCCAATTTTTTAAATATATTTAACACAATTACGAATTTTATAAAAGGTAAAAGAAAAACTTGTTCCTTAAACATTTGACCCAATAACTTATTACAATTTAAAATTTAGGTAAAAAAACAAATTGACTCACTTCAAATTTAGTTACAAACAAAATGTTATACCTGTAAAAATTTATCTTTATAATTCGGAATAATTCAGGATACGTGATATTTCGGGATAATTGAGAATATTTGCGTATATGAATATATATGATCTGATGACTTGAATAATAAATAATGATAGTTTATAATTTATTATTATTTTGTTATTCAACATGTGCTATTAACGTTTGAAATGAGTCAACAGATTATAAGCAACAAATATGCCTATTTACCCAGAATGTGGAGAAGAACGTGGATTACATGGAGAAGCTAATAACGTTCACTAATGATCAGTTGGCGCATGATTGGTGACTGGACCGAATTATTAGGAACAACCTTTGACTATCATTGTATCATTTTTACTATAAATTGAGGCAATATCGATCTAGGAAACACACAACTCACTTAGTCGACTACTGATTATCTCTTGTTCACGGCATTCGTGGTTCAGAAAACACTTAACGATCGATTCATTGTGCTCTTGTATTGTAATCTTGTATTTTGTATTAATAAGAACAAGGCAGAGTGACGTTTGTCACCTCCCGAGGTTTTTATGCCGGCAATCCTAAGGGATTAAGGGCTTTTTCTCGTATAAATCTCGTGTGTAAGCTGTTTATTTCGTTATATATTCTGAAATATCCCTAGGAATCTTCAGGGATATTTTTATTGCATCTTGCTTATAAACTATTTTCTTAATTGTAAAGCACAATACCCCACTAAACTAATTCGGTTTTACTAAAAATTATACTTGTTAATTTTTACCCGAAACAATTTGGCGCCCACCGTGGGGCAAACTTGTGTTTTTTATAGCAAAAACCTTGTTTAAAGGCGTTTTTTAAAAAAAACATATTGAAAAATGGCTTCACAACCGAAATCTACTTCTTCATTACCTATTATTTATGCTATTACTACTAACATATCCTCGCAGATTCCTGTTTTTTCCAAGAAGTCAGATAATCCTAGCAATCCTGGGAAGAAAACCACATTTGTGGCTGAAAGTGCTCCATCAACAAAGATGACCACTTCTGTTCCTATACTTGTTTCTAACAATGAAATTTTGAGTATGTTTCAACAGGTTCAGCAGCAAATGTTGGATCAACAGAAAATGAATCAGAGGCTTTTTAGAGAAATGGAAACTTTGAGGGCTGAAAAGAATAAGCAGAAAGAGACTTCCACTCCATTGGCTCCAAGGATCCTAGATTTCGGGACATTAGGGATGTCTGGGAATCACTCAGGAGATTTTATTACTATGCAAACTAGTCTCGGGGATCCTCAGGGATCCTAAGGGTTAAGGATATCTCGGGATAGTACCAATATCCCGGGAACTTCTTATCTAACTCCCATTACCAGCAATACTTTCAACTATTCTCCTATCGATGCTACTAATCTTGGTTTTCATGCAGGAATCTAGATTAACTCCATAAGTGGCTAAGGAAATCCAGAAACTCAAGGATATGATCTCTAGTGTTCCCGGAGTGGTCAAGCCTATCCCTGAGGTTCCTGCCACAACCCACATGATCTCTAGATTTGCTCCACCAATCTGTGATGCCGAGATCCCAAAGAGATTCCAAACTCCAACCATGAAGCTATATGATGGAACCACTGATCCTGAAGAACATGTGGCGCAATATAGGGAAAGGATGGATACTAACCATATACCCCCACATTTAAAGGAAGCGTGCTTATGCAAAGGATTTGGTTCAACATTGACAAGGGCAGCCCTGAAATGGCTGCTTAATGTTCCTCCTTGTTCAATAACTTCATTTGCTCATCTAATTAATCTGTTTAACAATCAATTTTCTTGAAGCAGGACGTTTGAGAGGCTAACCAGTGATCTTTACAGGATAACCCAGAGATCCGACGAGTCCCTCAGGAGCTATGTCAACAAGTTTGGTAGAGAATCCCTGGATATCACTACGGCCGTCCAAGCATTTAAGATGGGGTTGCAAAGAAACTCACCATTTTATGATGACTTGGTTATGAATCCTTGCAGGAACATGGATGAGGTTCGAAACCGCGCATTGAGGATCACCACAAAACCTCCCAATGATCAAGGCAAAAGAAAACTGGATTCACCTACCAGCAAGTCATTCAAATCCAAACCATACTACAAGACTGATAACCACAAGAACAATGCGGTGGACGAAGATGAGGATAATGAAGAATATCCCAGGATATCCGAGTATTGTTTTTATGTTGATATCCCTGAACTAATATGTGCTATGCAGGACTTAGGTGAAAAAGCTAGTTGGCCATCAAAGGAAAAGAATTTCGCAACCAGGGATAAGTTCAAGTGGTGTGCCTTTCATGAAGACTTCGGCCACATAACCGACGATTGCAATGCACTAAGGAAATAAATAACCTATTTACTAAGCAAAGGCCATCTCAAGGAACTACTGGGGAAAAAGAAAGAAAGAAGACAGGATTCCTACGGATTCCCAAAGAAAGCCGCATCTCCACCTAAGGATGCAAAGGTAATCAACTTTATTTCTGGTGGTTCTGACATTTGTGGCACCTCTTATTCTGCAGCTAGGAAACATGCTAAATAAGCCAAGATGGAGAATGGAGAGAGACCCACAAAGACATCAACACTTACAGCTGAAACAGTGGGGTCCTTTGAAGAACAAGATCGCGAGAATATCCTGGATCCTCACCATGATGGGTTAGTCATTACATTATATGTTGCTAACCACTATGTACGCAGGATACTTATAGATGGAGGAAGCTCGGTCAACATCATCCAATTGGAAACACTCAAGAGGATGAATATCCCTGAATCAGAGATAACTACCAAGTCTCTGATTCTGGTTGGATTCAGTGGTGAAGCTAAAGACACTGTTGGAGAAATCAAACTACCGGTATACATCGAGGGGGTAAACTCTATGCAACGTTTTTGTATAATAGATTCCCTATCTTGTTATAATATTATACTAGGTAGACCTTAGATACATGACATGAAAGCAGTCCCTTCGACCTATCATCAATGTGTCAACCTACCAACACCATGGGGAGTAGTGAAGATCAACAGTGATCAGCAAGAAGCCAAGGAGTGCTATTCATCTTCGATGAAAGGAACTAGTAGACCTTCATTAGCGTAGCAATCAAAGTGCGACCTTGGGGATACTCAGGAATATAGGAAAAAGGAAGTAAAGGAAGTACCTTTAAATCCTGATGATCCTGAGGTCAAGGTCCTTATAGGGACAAATATCCCTGAGGATGTTGAAGAGAAACTGATTTCTTTTCTGAAATCAAGAATTTCCACATTTGCATGGAAACATGAGGATATGACAGGAATATCCTCAGACGTGATTACACATAAGTTAGGGATAGATAGGAATATTAAGCCTGTTCACCAAAAGAGAAGGAAATTCGCATCCGAAAGAAATTTAATCATTCAAGAGGATGTAGAGAAACTCCTCAAGTGAACCCGAGAATACCGAAGTTCATCACTCTGAAGCACTTGAAATATCCTGGACTATCCCTATTAAGAACTACATTCAAACAGGAAAAATACCTGATGAAGAAACAAATCCTAAAGCCTTTAAAGCGAAATTATCTAGATACATAATCATACAAGATATCTTATATAGGAAATCAGTATCAGGCCCATACTTGAGGTGTTTGGAGAAACCCGAAAGTCTGGAAGTAATGAAAGATATCCATAAAGGAGATTGTGAAAATCACACTGGGGGAAGAGCATTATTCTCAAAGATCCTGAGGACAGGATACTTTTGGTCGACCATGAGAAGAGATACAATGTCTTATTCCCAGAAGTGTGATGGTTGTCAAAGACATAACAATATACTCCATCAACCAGCCGAACCTCTACATCCAATAGTCTCATCATGGCCATTCATGAAATGGGGAATGGATATAGTAAGAAAGTTGCCCATAGCACCCGGAGGAAAGGTGTTTATGCTGGCTATGACATATTACTTCTCAAAATGGATTGAGGCTGAAGCCTTTGTGCAAGTTAGAGAAAAAGAAGTAATCTCATTTATAAAAATAAATATCCTGACTAGATTTGGGATACCTGCGGAAATCACTTGTGACAACGGATCTCAGTTCAAAGGAAAAATGACTACAAACTTTTGTGAAAGCTGAGCATAAAGATGATCACCTCTACACCTGTTCATCCTCAAGCTAATGGTCAGGCAGAATCAAGCAACAAGATTATAATCAACAACCTTAAGAAAAAGTTGGGGTCCAAGAAAGGAAAGTGGGCTGAAGAACTTCCATTTGTTCTATGGGCTGATAGAACAACCACAAAGAATGCAACTGGTCAAACACCATTTTCTCTAGTATATGGTTCCGAAGCTGTTCTCCCAACTGAAATGGTTGTCCCTACTGCAAGATCAAGTCTGCAGAATCTAGAATCCAACAAGGAAGTATTATTTGAGGATCTAGATACTATTGATGAACTTAGGGATATTGCAAGAATAAGGATGGCGACATATCAACAAAAGATAGCCAAATCCTATAACAAGAATATTAGGATACGAAGATTTCAAGTTGGAGATTTGGTTTTAAGGAAGGCATTTTAAAATACCACCAATCTAGCTGATAGAAAACTTGCTCCAAAAAGGGAAGGACCCTATAGGATCGAAGCAGAAGCTGGAAAATGGGCATACAAATTAACCAACATGGAAGGAAAACCTCTTCCAAGATCTTGGAATGCCATTCATCTTAAGTTATACTTTATTTAATAAAATTTTGTATCGAGCTATAAAGGATTGTTTAGTTATAATCTACGCTTATATTTTTAATTATTATGATATATTCTTACATATTCCTATATATATTCTTATATATTCCTAAATGCCATGCTACTAATCAAGCATATGAGGGGCATCAGGAATCCTGATTCCTAGCTATGCAAAAATCTTACTGTTGTAGGTATAGCAGGAGAAGAGATGAGACTTTATGTCTTAACCCAAGTTCTGACCTGAAATCAGAACTTGATGAAGACCCGCACTGACTTTATGTCTAGCTGCAAAGTTTTGACCTGAAATCAAAACTGTAGAAGACCCCGCACTGACTTTATGTCTAGCTGCAAAGTTTTGACCTGAAATCAAAACTCAAGAGACTTTTGTCTCTCATGAAGACTTAGGGCTCATGCCCTCGCCAGTTGCGCACGTTTATCCTATTATAGTCTGAGATAATGGGACCAGTACACGCATGAGTGGCTGACAATTTCATTTTCGAAGACTATCACCAGGGATCCTCCGAATTCCGGCCTAGTCGCCAGTATCCCGGCCTTAGTCGCCAGTGGCCTTGTCACCAGTATTCCGGCCTTAGTCGCCAGTATCCCGGCCTTGTCGCCAGTATTCCGGCCATAGTCACCAGTTTAATCGGCCTTGTCGCCAGTATCTTGGGCTTGTCCCAAGTTTTCTTGTTTTTCTATTTATGCAGGACCGACTTTCAAGGATACCTAGGAATATCGCAACATACTTGAGGATATTGAGGTACGAAATTCTTTTTTATGTTTTGACAGGAACAAAGAAGATTTCAAACTAAGTCTACTATCTCTAGAAATCGGTATTTATTTCTTAAATCTTTAGATATATTGCATTCTTTATTTCTAGTTGTTTAGACTCATATCCTAACACTAGATAAAATGTTTAAAACCTAGGAATATGTTATATGAACCTTTGTTAAAGGATATGATAAACTAAATTACTAAAATACTTCATGTGCTATTATAACTTTAGAACATATATCTAAGTTATATATAACCATTCGAATAATAAAAACCTTAGTCGAATAAGGATGAATCTAATCTGAATTATTCCTAAATATTCCTAAGAAAGCCTATACGTGAATAGCCTAAGTAAAAAGTATTATAAATCCAATAAAAATACATTAGACATTAATAATCACACTTTCACAAATTGTGAAACTTAATAATCTCTTTCAATAACAAAATAACAATATTCAGGATATTTCAAGATATCTAAGAATAAACTGCTATATGAAAACGCGGAAAGAGAACCCAACATACCAAACGTTATATTCACAACCAGAAACAGTTAAAAAGTTGACATATCAAGCTTTGCCATGAAACTCATGGTCCCTCCACTTGATATATCAAATAAAAGTTAAAAGAAATCAAAGCTTCGCCGTGAAACTCATGGTCCCTCCACTTTGATTTCTTATATTGTATGCCCCTATACTAGGGGACTTTCCTAAAAACTATTGTTTGAACATCATTACACCAGAATTAAAGAACCATAAAATATTAAAAAAGATGGGCTCAGACCTTCGCATCTGTCACACCCCCAAATTCCCACTCGTGGTGTCAGTCCACGTGGGTGTGACGTGGCCAGGATCACAGCTCAAGGTCATATAGAACGACTCTATATGAGTTTCACAATCACACAAATCCATAAATTGAACAAGTTTTCATGAGTAAGCAGCGGAAATATTAAACACCAAAAGTAATTAAGTTTGCAGCGGAAAGTGTTTTAACATCATAAGATAAATAAGTTGCAACGGAAAGTAAATTGTTTAACAGACACTACATTGATCAAACTGTTTTAAAAACACATTAAATGCACACAACGCCTAAGACATGAGTCTATATGAAAGCCAGACTCCTTATTGTGTCCTTGTGCGTGTCCTTGCGTGTGCTCCATCAATTACCTGAGAATACATGCGAAAAGTGTCAACTAAAAAGTTGGTGAGCTCACAGGTTTAGACAGACACAAATAGTAAACAGATATATACTGGGTATGTTAAGTTTAGTTGTTGGATCTACGATCCGTGAGTGTGTCATGTCATCTTACCGAAACTCGATTGTTTCCATTTGCCTCCGCGGTTCATCGCTGAACCCGACATCAACATCGATATTACACTCGTTATGACCTCCAGTCAACGTTGTTGCCGAGTGGGGCTAGTCAAACCCAGTAGTACTACGTAATAACGACTCGTTCGTAACAACTAACGGTAAGGATAAGTGAGGGCTTTATGCGATAAAAGTTACACTAAAAAAGAAACGGTTTCACAACATACCAGTCATATATCTAAAACAGTTGCATTGTATTCTCACCCAAAGTTGAGTAAAAACAGTTAGAGAGTAAAAGTGGGGCCGTAAACTCACCTGAATTTGATAATGCGTTTGCTCAACAGAGTTAGCGTAGCTCGCCGGCTAGTAGTCACCTATATCATATAGGTACTATGAGTTCGTGTTCACATGTGTGGGTCTCATCGGACCGTGTTAGTGTTCAACAACACTAAGTGGTTATGTGGGTCGAGTTGACCGTCTTTGACCGTGTCGATCGTGTTTGACCTAACGACCCGTTGGTGACGGTTTGGATCAAGGGCTCGTGTATTGTGCGGTTTAGTGTCGAGTGAAGTGTACGGATACCAAGAATCATTCCTATGAGGAAACTTACTATTTATAGTAAGTTTCTATTTTAGGAAAGTTTCCAATTTAGGCAAGTCAAGCGATAAATCATATTCCGATTATTCTAGCATATGTATTTATCCTAAATGAGCATGTTATCACATAGCACATCGTTACACATAGCCGGTTTAGCATAGTTCGCGCGTAAAAGTTTCCATAATTAGAAAGTGTGCACAAGCAAGCATATTTCACCAAATTTGACAATCAACATCATCTAGTATCATTATCTTCGTCCTAAATAGTCATCTAATCATACCCGTTATGACCAGCATGTTCCTATTCACGATTTGGCAAAATAAAGTTACTATATCTAGTAACTCGTGAGAAATACACAAAATCCAATCTTTCAACAACTCAAGCCTATCAACATCATCATATTATCATCCAATAATCATGTTTGACTCAAGACATTATCATATCCGTCATCCGTATGTAATCTTGTGATAAAAAGTTACTATTTATAGTAACATTCATAGAAATCATGATTTTGACAATACTAAATATTCCTATGCATCAAACACCCATCTTTTAACTTTCAAACATCATTTTTAAACATAACATATAGATCTAAACACATGCATGTGGTTATTTCATCAAAAACACACACTTAGTAACATTAAAGTTACTATTTATAGTAACTATCATGTTCTTGACATATCTTGATCAAAATCAACCATCCTAATCATGTAGAACATCATCAATATCATATCTAACAACATCTCAATATCAAATGTCATGCGAATCATGCTAGATCATACATGCATGTTGATAAAAGTAACCATCTACTAGCAAAATCAATAAATCACCATGGTTTTCAAGTAAAATCATCATAGTTCATCATCAAATCGTTAAAACAGTAAATAAATCAACAAATAGCACATCTAGAACATCAAAATTTCGTGGCAATGGTGTGTGGTGGTGATGCATGTAGCCTAAAGGGCTTGCATGAGTGATTTCTAGTGATGTTAAGCATTATTGACTATAGAAACTACCTTCCAAAGCTTTAAATCACGAAATGGGGCTTGAGCAACTTCTGGAACAGCTCTAGGGGGGCTGGAATCGTCTCAAATGCGAAGAACAAGTAGGTAGGATGTTCTTGGGGCTTCTACAAAGCTTCAACCTTCAATCAATGGCCTCCAAAGGTTTGAGAATGGCTTCTTCTGGTGTATAATGGTTGGAACAGAGTGCAAAGGGTCGAGGGAGAGAGTTTCAGTCGATGGAAATCGGATAAGGGTGTAACAGAAATGATTAATCTTGGGGTTTTAAAGATTTTTGCGTGTTGGGGTCGTCGCGTACCGCGACAACTGTCCAAAAAGTATCATCGCGTACCGCGATGATTAAAATAATCATTCTGTTCCCGAAACACGCTGCGTACCGCGATGGTGGCAGATGATCGGTCGTCGCGTACCGCGATGGTTTTCGGATAATTCAAATTCCCCCGCCCAGGCTTCGCGTACCGCGATGGCCCATTTAGGTGCCCATCGCGTACCGCGATGGGTCTCGGTTGAGCCCAATAAGCCCAATTTCATTGTTTTGAACCGAATTTCTCGCATTTCTCGAATACGATCATCTTTTCTCGACACGTAAGTGTTGTTCTACTAACTTAGGTTCTCTGGAACCTAATTGTGCAGTGTAAGTGTACTGTGGTTTGATCCGTTCACCAACGTTCGTTATTCAAGACACGTGCGAGTTTCGTGCGATAATTCCTCGAATTATCGGTGTGTTCGGTCCGTTGTGCCACGTGTCACACTAAATACAAATATTCTAGTGCCACATATGAAATAATAATACACATTATTATTAAGAAAAAACAAATGCTGACCTGGAAATTACGAGGTGTCACAGCATCATTGTCATCATCGCCCATCGTCGCCTCCTGCTCAACCACTCCAGCCTCTGCACCTGTCACCTCCACATCACCTGCCTTGCTGGTCTCACCCATCTCGCCAGCCTTGTTAACCTCCACAGAAGCCTCCACCTTGTCACCTGCCAGGGTCGCCAATATCCTGCCCCATTCCTTCATATTCTTGGCCAGGGAATCCACACCTTCAGTGTTGGCCTGATTCACCAATTGGATTTTGGCCCTTAACACAGCAATGGCAGCAGACTTCTTGGCTCCATCAATATGTTCTTTGAACTGGAGCCTGTGAGTGGCTTCCATGTCCTTCATCTGTTTCTTGAACTTGGCTAGCTCCTTCTCATAATGACCGGATTTGGCTGTAAAGATTTTCTTCTGATCTTCCAGGTCATCCATCTTCTTGTCAGTTTGTTTTTTCTCAGAGATGTACTTAGCAGAGACCTACAGAATAGGAATCATTCAGTATATGGATATTACACCATTAGACAAAAAAGTATACCTTTTTCAGATGATCAGGAATGGTCAGGTCAGATGGCTCTTCAAGATCCACAGTATCTATCGCTTTGCATTTCTTGATTGTCTTTGAAAAACGAGTAGTCATGGCACGAGATTTGGGGGCAACGGGACTAATTTTCTCCTTCTTTACAGCAAAGAAGGCGTCAAGATCTTCAAGGTTGAACGTTGATTCTACAAAATAAATCAGGATAATTAGAAATAAATTAGAATATTTCAGATATCTTGTTAAACGTACCTGAGGCCATAGGAGTAACTACTTCGAGGTGAGCACCGAACTTTCTGTATTGCTAGTCGATTTTCAATAAGGAACGAATTCTGTTCCTGCTTTCTTCTTCTGCTACAAGTGATTCAAACTTGGAAGCTGCGGAAAATAAAAATATAATAAGAAAAATCAAATAATAACATGTATTAATTAATAAGGAAAATCCTAGGAATCCTACCCTTTTCCACCCATTTAAAAGGAAGAAGTTCCTCATGAGGAATATAACTTCTTTTCACAAAAAAGAATCTATTTCTCCATTCGTCTTCATTAAAAGTGATTCCTGAAACTAAGATAGGAGCCCCGCTCCGTCTCTGAAGAACAAACCGGGATGAACCATGGGTTCTGAGTTGGTACATCAGGGATATTTCAGGGATACCAATCTCTAAACCAAAGTGATGGTTTAGTTGATCAAGGGTGTAAAGAAGGGGCCATCCCATAGCATGAGTTGCGGAAAACAGAGTTTGGTAGTTAAAAAGAAATTGAGGATAAGATTAGGGAAAGGAAACTTTAAACCCAAGGTGAAAGGATACTCTGGAAAACATATCCAAATAGGTGAGACGTGATCGGCCTTAAGATTTTCAGAAAAATGATGAAATATAGTTTCATCAGGAAATGTTTTAGAAAGACGTAGCAGTTCAATTCTATTAAAGTTTATAACTCCTTTTCATGGTAACCCATTATGCATTATCTGGTCTTTAATATGAAACTCTATCAGTATCCTTCTCTTATCAACATAGCTCTTTTCATAACCTGAATACAGGAGGGTTTTAGAGCAAGTGCGGAAGTTGTGACTATACATGTCGGTGCCCTAAATTTTTTTTAAAAGCTTGTATATATTAATTTAATTTACAACAAACACATATAATTTACAATCCAATTTTTTAAATATATTTAACACAATTACGAATTTTATAAAATGTAAAAGAAAAACTTGTTCCTTAAACATTTGACCCAATAACTTATTACAATTTAAAATTTAGGTAAAAAAACAAATTGACTCACTTCAAATTTAGTTACAAACAAAATGTTATACCTGTAAAAATTTATCTTTATAATTCGGAATAATTCAGGATACGTGATATTTCGGGATAATTGAGAATATTTGCGTATATGAATATATATGATCTGATGACTTGAATAATAAATAATGATAGTTTATAATTTATTATTATTTTGTTATTCAACATGTGCTATTAACGTTTGAAATGAGTCAACAGATTATAAGCAACAAATATGCCTATTTACCCGGAATGTGGAGAAGAACGTGGATTACATGGAGAAGCTAATAACGTTCACTAATGATCAGTTGGCGCATGATTGGTGACTGGACCGAATTATTAGGAACAACCTTTGACTATCATTGTATCATTTTTACTATAAATTGAGGCAATATCGATCTAGGAAACACACAACTCACTTAGTCGACTACTGATTATCTCTTGTTCACGGCATTCGTGGTTCAGAAAACACTTAGCGATCGATTCATTGTGCTCTTGTATTGTAATCTTGTATTTTGTATTAATAAGAACAAGGCAGAGTGACGTTTGTCACCTCCCGAGGTTTTTATGCCGGCAATCCTAAGGGATTAAGGGCTTTTCCTCGTATAAATCTCATGTGTAAGCTTTTTATTTCGTTATATATTCTAAAATATCCTTAGGGATCCTCAGGGATATTTTTATTGCATTTTGCGTATAAACTATTTTCTTGATTGTAAAGCACAATACCCCACTAAACTAATTCGGTTTTGCCAAAAATTATACTTGTTAATTTTTACCCGAAACACAAAGTATCACACACACACACACGCATATGGCCCATTTTTTAGTATTCACACATGATATCTCAGAGAGTGTCCTATTTGAATAGCTTTCAACTTTCAACTATTTTATAATTTTAATTATCTCAGTTAATTCTCTCTATGTTCTTCTAACACACAAGTGTTGTACACATCCTTACCATACAAATGTTACACTTGAGCTCAAACCAATCAAATCTAAAAATTCTAACTAGAAATGCTAATGAAAAATAATTCATAAATTAGTATTTCAAAAATGGTGAACGCCATCATTAGGCGCCACTCACCGACTGGTCCCACGTTCAACATGTGAGAGGTAAATCGCATGACTCAGGAAAAATGAGATAGTGTCGGGGCTTTGAACCCTATACCTCCATTACAAATTCTTACCCCGTTACCACTAGACCACCATCACGGAGACTAAAATTAGTATTTCAGGGCAAATGGACGTATGGCAGACATGAAAGTGCACCACCCAAATACAACCATGTGTCCTCAATGCAAGCTAGACAAGATGCCAGAGTCCAGAAAGTAAACTAGACGACTGTATGGGACTATGGCCTCTAGTCAATAAAATCAAGATTTTGCTCGTTTGAGTTCATTTTCAACTAACATGTTTTTATCAGGCTATTAGGACCCTTTTATTATTTATATTATTACTGAAAAGAAAATACTTCACAAGAGTAAAATAGTCATTCTGTATATTCACTCATATATTCAACCAAACAGTTTTAAATGTTTCATTTTTAATGATTAGGTTTGTATATCACCCCTAGTTAATAGGCTACTAGATTGACCATACGGCTCGTATAGAGTTATATGGATTGTAAATTGTTATGCCATCTTTTGTTGGATGACACATGACCTATAAGCGTAATATAAGGTTGTACACATAGTGTTTTTATTATTTATATTTATAAAATAAAACTACACATTAGTGTATGATTATATAAGCGCTATAAAACCAACATAAATGCATGTCGTATAAATTTGTATGAGGTGATGCACTGGTATATCACCTAGGTAAGGAGGTGTGAATCCATAAGACTATCCACAGTGGTCACCTCACTGAAAATCCCTCCCCACCGAAATTTCCTGCCACGTCATCACCCCACTGAAAATCTTAAAACCCCACAGTGGTCACCCTATCGGAAAAACATCCCCATTTGTGAGGGGTAGAGAGGGGTAGAGAAAATCAGTGTGAGAGGGTTTAAGCGGGGAGCGGTGCCCGCCGAACCCACAAAATCGTTCCCGCCGGGGGAGGGGGCGGTGTTCCTGCCGGAGCCCGCTATCCCGCAAGGCCAGCGGCAAGGGCGCTGCGCATGGTCTAATAGAGGTCTAGGGTTCAAAGCCTGAGACCACCCAATTTTCCCTAGGTCATGCGATTTACCTCCCTCATGTTGACCATATAACTGGTCGGTGAGAGGCATTTAATGGTGGTGTTCACAATTTTTTTCTTAGTATGAGGTGATAGAAGACTAACCTTTGCCTACTTAACCGTTTTAATATGCGACCCACTAACGAAATATTAACTGAACACGTGATACCCACGTGATACTTAAAAATGACGTAAGACATATGTTATCATGACTTCATAGTGGTGGGCTACTTGGTTGCAAAGTGACAAAAACTTGATTTTAAATTTAGAAGACAGATAGAAAGCGACCGGGGACACGTCATCGCTGACAGACGTAGACTTTTACAAATAAGGCCTAAACTTCTTGGTCAACAACTTCTCCCACTATGCCAACAATCTAGATCTCTTAATATTCCTGCCAATCTTTTGCAATTTTTAATATTTTTCTTTCAACGTCAATTTGGATTGCTGACGGGTATATTCACACCAACGGTGACGAAGCTTGACAGGTATCCCAGGGGGCGAAAAAAAAATTTTTTCCAGGGGGGCGAAATACAGGTTTTTAAAAAATTTTACACTACTACACAAAAAAACAGGGGGGCGGTCGGCCCCCAGTCTTCACAATGCTTCGCCCCTGCACACCAATAGGAAGAAACTCATCGTAATCAAGAGAAAATATTTTATACTAGCGTGAAACTCTTATTTTTTTCATGTCAGTACTTCAACATATGACCTTCTAATATTGAATAATATTGAGTCACATGATTCCCAAATATTAAAGTCATTGAGTACCCTCGGCCCCTATTTCTTTTTTTTTTTGAACGGCTTGAGTGGCAATAGAGTGGGCAATGACATTTCCATCGTAGCCACCCCAGCCACACCAGATAAGCGGGAACCGGCACACTGCCGTAAACCCTCTCCCCTGCTCAGGTTCGAACCCCTGACCTCAATGAGGTGCAGCTTTTCCCATTCATCGCATGTAATTGAAAGTATCACCCAAAGGGTTCGAACTCAGGACCCCCATATAGGGAAGCCTGAGCTCTTACCAACTGAGTTCCACCAACAACCACATTTCTTTTATTTAAGATAATTTTTTTGTTCATTGTTTTATAAGTGGTTGAAATCTGATGACATAAATTCAAGATAATTTAAATATAATACTATATTTTACATACATACATATAAATATATATATAGGGGATGGTTCGAATGTTAATATTTTCTTATTACTTTGGGACACATATTAAAGTAAATATAAAGGTGTAGGTTTTTTCTTATTTTTTTATTAATGTAAGTGGGACCTACGTTAATTAAAAAAAGAAAAAAAAACCTACACATTTATATTTAATCTAGTGTGAGCCCCAAAGTAATAAAATGTATTTATTCGGTTAACGCAATAAACATGGTTTAACATTTGATCCTCTATATATATATAATACAAAAGTGATAATCCCTGGTAAATAATAAACTAATTAAAAAATAATTACTAAATACCAATGAGCTTGTAGCTCAACTGACACTTCATAATTCTCATAAAGCTTAGGCTTTGTGAGGTCATAGGTTCAAATCTTGACCAAAGCGGTCAGTAGGGAGTTTTATCATATAGTGGGTTTCCTCCTGAGTAGAAGGTGGATTTTCTCGATTCAGCGTTCGCCAACACCTAGGCTTTAGATGCCGGGGAGTTTTTAGCGGACTGTGGTCACAGCGCGCGGGTTGTTGGGTCTGAATATTCATTTGGGCTATGAAGAAGCATGTCACTAAGCCCTCTTTAGCCGTTAATAATAATAATAATAATAATAATAATAATAATAATAATAATAATAATAATAATAATAATAATAATAATAATAATAATAATAATTATAATAATAATAATAATAATGACTAAATAAATAAATGTTATCCATGAAAAGACAAATGTCAGGGTACTTCATGATCAGATTATGATCAGATCTCATAGCCTTGAAATAAAGGGTTGGTTGGTTTCCATTCACAGCAATTTTTTATTTTTATTTTTATATGTTTAGTGCCTGTATACCTTGTGAGTGACATATTTTTATGATGGTTTCGTATTGTTTTTGAATGGATTAATAGTCAGTACAACTGATTGTTGGGTTTTACTAAATAATAACAAAGTTTTATATCTATTTAATTTGAGTCAATTTAGAAACATAATTATTTGATAGCAACAATGATCCATATATCTTCTATTTAAGTCACTTAGTTTTTAAAAATAATATTTATAACAAAACTAATAGGATTGAATAACCTGGTGCAGAATTTAAAGAGTAAAAACACTTTATTGCTTTGGAAAAATTTACTACTATACAAATTACGGCTAGTTACAACTAAAAAGTTTTATTATCCTAAAAAGTGTAAAAAAAAATTATTAATTATTAGATGATTATATCAAATTTAAGAGAGAAAATGCAAAATTTTAAACAAAAAAATAGTTGGAGGGTAATTTATTAATGACCACTTTCTTCTCATAATTTTAAACGTTCATAATTTTTACATACGATTTATTTTTTTGAATATATATATATATATATCATAAAAACGAACATTTTTTATCTTTAATGTGAGTATAATATTGATATAAAAATGAAATTTTTTCAGTACGTTGTGTTTAATTATCGTCATTGTGTATTTATTAAATGTTTGTGCATAGTCATTTTTTTTGTTTTTCTTACATGTAATTCTGTCTTTTTACAGGTAATTCTGTCTTTTTAAAGATCATTTTTTTTATTAATACTCGTCATTGTGTTATCCTTTCTTGACATGTACAAAATTGTTCATACTTGTCATATGTCTTTTTAATGTTAATTGTGTCCTTTTTAAAGATAATTATGTTAATCATACTCGTAATTATGACATCCTTACTTGACGTTATGTATTCTACAATATCATTGTGTCTTAAATTGTTTAGGAAAACACAACATTGAGAAGGAAACTCAAAAGACACCGTGACATGTACAAAAGACTCAGTACTCTATACAAAATACACAATGACCTAAAAAACAAAATTTCTTTATAGCAACACAATAGTAGTTTTGAAATAAAAAATGCTTGCTTTTATGGTATATTTTTCAAAAATAATTTCGTATGTAAAAGTTATAAACGTTTAAAAAAATGTGAAAGAACTTGATAGAAAGTTAACAAAAACAGTCACTACTAAAATAACCTCAACAATTTTATTTAATCTTAATCGTTAATATTATTTTTAGAATTTTTCGAATAATAAGTTTATTTAATTTAACCCTACATATTAAGGCGAAGAATAAATACATATAAAAGAACAATATATAACACTTAAAATATTTTATTGTTTGGTAACAAGAAACCTCATGCTTTTGAAAAAAAAAAAACACACACACACACTAACAATAATCCTTTCAATTTATTGGAAATTAGTCCAAATATTTTTTTAAATATATAAACACAGAAAAACGAGATAAATAATTAAAACCATTGACAAAGTATGGACGAAGGTTGTGGACTGTACTTGCAGACACATCCATGTGAGTAGCATTCATGCGTTGACTTGCATCATATTTGACTAGCATATACCTTTCGATGTCGCAACGATTTATGTAATATTTTGTATAACTTTGCATAAAAGTAATAAAAACAATTTAAAAATAATGTATGACAACTTTAATAAACTATGATTAGACTTATTTCGGATTTGAACCATCTTGTCGAAACTTAAACTCTAAGCTTATATCCTATAGCTAAATACTAAGACTAAACTCTAGTGCTCAAATTTAAACCGTAATCCTAGACCTTAAATGTTAAAACTATAAACCATAAAACTAAACCTTAAAAGAAAAGATAAACCCAAAAAATTAAATCTAAACCTAAAAGCTAAACGCTAAGTTAAATTATGAAACCTAATTTCTAAACACTAGCAGCTAAGAAGTTTGACGAGACCATTTGAACAAATCCAGAATTAATTCAATTGGGTTTGTTAGAGTTTTCATATGTTTTGTTGATTGTTTTTATTGTTTTTAGGCTTGATCCTCAATCTGTATACATTACTAAGATAAGGATAGTCGAATAATATTACTTAAACATAATTTTCTATTTAAAGCATTAAGCCCTTTATGCAATCAAAGAAATAAAAATTTTCATACAATTATTTCTTTCTATCTTTATTTTTAATTTAATTTTAAAAAATGTTTATCCCTAGAGCACATGTCAAGGTCCTTGGTTCATGAAATTCAATTAAATTGAAAAAAAATTCCTGTATATTTAATTTCAAACTAGAAATAAGAATCAACTTACAAAACAAATTATGAATTTGGCCCAGCGGTGTCTTTTATTTGAGAGTTTAAAAAGTTTTTAAACCTACCCCCACAACTTTATATAATGTCACTATTAGTATATATAATTTGATTTGTATTCAATAACTTTTGTTCGTTAATTTAAAAAATAATAATAATTTTCGTTTATATGAACCGATGCTAACATGTTAGTACTATGAAAAATAAGACTAAAACGAAATGAAATATTCTTACAATTTTATAATTATTTTTTTTCTAATAGGTCACCTTTTTAAAATTCTTATAGCGTAATCCACTGCAACTTTGTTTGATTTTTAGTCGTACTACAACCTCGCAACACATGATTTTTAATCGTATCGACCGCCGCAACACGCGAGTACGTTTGCCCGTTTTAATAAATTCCAACAACGAAAAAAACTGACAATCTTTTTAAATGTGATTTGTTTATTAACTTTTCCAACAGTTTAAATGTGATTTGTTTATTAACTTTTCCAACAGAAAGAGAGTGTCACACTTTGGGCACAACTTATTAGGTGTAAATATGACACACACACCAAGGGAGTTTACAATGTTTACTCACAGTTTCATTATCAAACTATATTCCATTAAAATATTATAAAACTCAAACACTATAGAATGCCAATGCACTACTACTTGTAAGATAGTCCAAAGTTGTGATACATTAGGTAACCTAGAATCATGTGAAGCTTGTAATAAATTATGTTAGTTTAAGCCTATATAAAGTTTGTTAGAATAGATATTTTATTTCACTTAAACCTCTTTATTAACCCCCAACAAGCACCAACAAACACCAACTTGTCACATACAACAAGTATAAACATATCACTTCCTTAATACCATAAATGTGCTAGAGATCCACGATAAATAATTTTCAAACAGCCCATTGATACTTTTTATAAAAGCTTGAAACCTCAAAACGTTGCCCTCAAAACGTTTTACATAATTATAACACATCACTTTAAAAGAGGACGATGCTTGAAACAAGTGGTAAGATTGTTGCTTTATAACGTTAAAGTCATGAATTCAAGCCATGTGAAATAACCGTTAATTTACATGAAAACATACTCATTTACAAAATGTGTAGGTCTTTGAGTCTAAAATATAGTGGTCCAAAAACATGATGAGCGATTCCTAGCACTATTAATTAATAACATGTATACTCAGTTAACCATATATTAGCAGCAAATAACTCACATGAAACTACCAAACAATCATACATGACTAACATAACATGCAATATCAAGACAACCACTTCAACACCTCTTATTAAACATTTTAACATCTTTAACTAAGTTATTTATGTTTAATAATTTTCTTGGGTATAACATTAACATTTAGACGTGTTTCAGTCTAAAATACTTTAAAAATAGTAAAATGGTGCTCGTAATATATGGTGGTGTGCCTGGATAAATTGATGCCCTTAAGTCCATGTTCTATCCACTAGAGATAACTCTATGGTTCTAGACTTCTAGTAATATATGGTGGTGTGTCTGCAATAGACCTGACAATTTTGATTCAAAGTAAAATGAATAGGTTCGTTTGGGTAAACAATTATTGTAACTTGGGTTCAGATGGGAAGCATCATAACATGAAACAGGTTGAGATAGGTAACACTTTAACACAATACGGGTCAGAATGGATAACCTAAAAACTATGATAATAGAATAAATTCAAACATGTAAGACTTATCAATAATATATTTGGTGATAAAATTACTAAAGATTATATAAATAAATTATTTGTTTACTTAAAACGTATTTTAACTTTTAACTAAATTAATGTTTTTTTTAAAAAAATTTATCCATCTAAAACCAAATTGATTTTGTTAAAACTTCATACTAAAAAGAGAATCATTGCAGATGATAAGGTTGATAGTGAAAATGACTCTTCTTCAGAATCTTGAAAGTTTTCTATTTATGATGAAGTATCTATTTTAAGAAAAACAAATAGGGTGATGACTGAAAAGGAACTAGAAAAATAAAATGCTCCCACTCTTATACTTTCTAGCTAAAATGTGCTTCCATTTTAAGCACTAACTTTATTATGATTAAAATAGAAGTAAAATGCAAAATTCAAACTGAAAGTAGGATATAAACATTTAGAGAATAGAGAAATAACACATTAACTACCAAACACTCATCAAAAAAGGTGTGATGCCATTGAATATAAAACATGGTCACTTTAACAATTACATGAAGAAATGGACAATAATTATTCCATAATGAATATGAGTTATGCTTAAAGTGATATCATAAAAGATATTGAACATACCAATAGAAGGGGTAAAGTAAATATAATGACAACAGTACTCAAAATGGGTTATATGACACATCCTCATTGGATGAACCTATGAAAAGTGAATGTAGTATCATTGAAGCAAGTTCAAATAAAAGATGATCATTGGCAAGAGAAAGTTAGACCGGGTAAAGGCATTGATGTAACCAGTCATTTTGCCTTGAGGATTGCAAAGAGTGGTATGAAAACTTTTGGGGAATCCAGGCCCCCATTCGGCTAGGATCGCATACTTACTGAGCACTTGGTTGAAATCTGTCCTCAATCAGTATAGAAACTTTCAATCCATGTTCGTAGGGTCTGTGTCAGAGCCTTTTACTTCGTTGGTGGCCTTGTCACCATGTGACAAAGATGTTTTTTGGCATAATGGATGCAGATTAGAAATACAAGTGAAGAAGAAGAAAACAAAGAGACAGTCCGAGTATAAGGAAAAGTGTGAACAAAAAGCAAGAAAAATACGTACTTCTAGTATTTTTTATATTTAAAGTGGATTCTAATATATAAACCCTGGGGAAGGTTCCCCTAAAAAGTCTATTTTGCCTAAGAAGGCTAAGAAGGATTTTAAAAACTTGAAAACCGACTCAAACAAACCCCGATTGAATTAATTTTTACATCATTGGAACCGGTTTGTCGAACCCTAAAACCCAAACCTTAAATCGTAAACAATAAACCCTAATACTAAAACCAAAACTTTAAAAACAAATCTTTAACATAAAGATACAACTTAAAAGCTAAAAACCAAGTTCTAAAACCCAAAATCTAAATCTAGTTGTTAAAACGAAAACTTAAAATCTAATATTGTAGGGTTCGATGAGACGGTTCCAATGCCATCGAAATGAGTTCAATCGGAGTTCGTTTGGGTCGGTTTTGGAGATTTTAAAAATCCTTCTTAGCCTTCTTAGGCAAAATATACTTTTTATTTGATCTTTCCCCTATAAACCCTAATGTTAGCCACAAATTTGAAAGACTCACCAACGAGAAGCTGCCATGTGTCTATACAATCCTTGAGACACCACTATTGTTGTTAGCCACCGTGCAAGCTAATAGTTTGGTGTGCTTTTTCTTGAAAATGGTTGCATCATACACCTTTTTTCAATATTGACTCTCATCATAACCCATAATAATATCAATAGAAACAAGTACATTTAGTAGCCAATAAAATTCGCTAGAATATTACACATTTCACAAAAAAAAATATATTATACTAAAAAAAAATGGTGAACGCCACCATTAGGCGCCCCTCACCGACCGATCTCACGGCCAACATAAGGGAGGTAAATCGCGTGACCCAGGTAAAATTCGGTTTGAAGACGGCAAATGAGCCCGAACTTGACACTCATGACGAAATAAGTATTTCGCAAGCAACCCTCACACGGCATCCATCCAACGATTGAAGAAATCCTTACCAATTATTGCCCTCCATCACATAACATAGGAAATTACTTGAAGAGGGGCATGTTGATCTTACACACATATAGGGATGATTCTCACACATGCTTTTGTTATTGTAGACTGTTTGCTAGTGAAAACGTTTGTAACAATTCTTAGATTCATTTTTTTTACAATTTTAATATATAAAAAATATAACTTTCTCCGAGAGATTGCAGTATTCGATTTCTAAAGATATAAGATTTTCAGTTTTGTGACCTGCTGTGTAGAGGTGGCCAACAAACCCGGAACCGGAACCGACTACCTGAACCGGAACCGGTGGGTACGGGCGGTTCAGGTTTTCAGAGAAATTGAAACCAGGACCGGTTCTTAACTTTGTTGACTGGAACCGTTTCCGGTTAATAAAAAACCTGGCTTGGCCACCTCTATTGTTGTAGTGAAGTGTACTAAAGTAATACCTAACTTCTCTGTTGGGCCACAGGTACTGTAAGGTTTTAATGGCCCATATCCCACTGCTTTCTTTGGAGTTTGGACTTTGGAGGAGCAATGAGGCCCATCATCTCCTTTTTTTAACTTTTTTTAGACTACTTAATTTCTTTTACGTTAATTTAAAATTTTATAACTAAATGATTGCTATTGTTATTTAACTAGTGGGTTTTCCCACACGTTTTGGCGAGAATTCTGCCACGATTTCGAATATCAAAAAGAAAACATGATCATAAATCAAAATGTCGAACTATCACGATTGTCGCTCTGAATTACCCTTTACAACGGTAAAAAAAGAATTATTATTTAACTAATACATTGTTATATATGTCGAATTAAATGATTGCTATTGTTATTTAACTAGTGGGCTTCCCCACACGTTTTGACGAGAATTCTGTCACGATATCGAATATTAATAAGCATACATGATCATAAATCAAAATGTCGAACTATCACAATTGTTGCCCTGAATTACCTTTTACAACGGTAAAAAAGAAAAAGAATTACTGTTTAATTTATACATTATTATAAAATAGTGGGGGCCTTCTTTAATGAGTTTGAATTTAACCAAGTTAGAAAGAAATTTGTTGGAAGTAAAAATATAAATAATGACAAAAATAAGCAATTTTAATAATTGTTATTAGTTTAAGTGCATGTGAATAACTAAGAAGTTGACCATTTACAGCGGTCCAAAAAAATTTATTATTTAATTATTATATTATTAAAAAAGTAGTCTTTAATAACAGTTAAAAATAAATATATACCTGATTCCTTTTAACAGCAGTCCCAGTAGCTCTTTTATAGCGGTCCAAACAAATTTTTTGAAGCGATTCTCATATCTAAGGGTGAAAAAAGCGGTTTTGCAGGGTCTTTTACAACGTTGTACTAATAAAAAGCTGAAAAATCAAAGAGTCTTTAACAACAGGTTACTAATAAAAAGTTAAATGTTTAGCGGTTCTCATATCTAAAGGTGAAAAAAAACGGTTTGATAGTGTCTTTTACAACGGTTTACTAATAAAAAGCTAAAAAATCAAAGAGTCTTTACAGCTGTTTACTAATAAAAAGTTAAAAAATCGAATTTTAAATTTCATTAATGCGTCTGTTTTTTAAATCCTCGTATATTATTTAACTTAATGATGCTGGTCGTGCATTTAAATTAAATTTATACTTATTTAAATATTTAAACATATGTAATTTATATTAAAATTTTTATAAAAATCTAAAGGTTCTTTAAAATAAAAGAATCTATATCTATCTATATCTATATCTATACTACCTAATAAAAGAGTAACAATTTGGACACATTTCAT
The DNA here is from genome assembly GCA_009363875.1 of Mikania micrantha. NCBI lineage: Eukaryota > Viridiplantae > Streptophyta > Magnoliopsida > Asterales > Asteraceae > Mikania > Mikania micrantha. The sequence goes on along the minus strand of CM018696.1, from coordinate 60,530,555 downwards.
CATTTTAGGTTATCCACGTCGTATATGTGCCACTTGTCAACACTATATTAATTTTAGGAATTTGAAAATTTAATTTCATTTAATCAATATAATTAATTAATACTTTAAATGAGGTAAATTAATTAAGTTAAATTATCATTAAATGTTAATAAAAATACAATCATGTGAAAAAACCTCCAATCTCACATTAAATATATTTTGATTGTATAATTTTTTGTACCCAATCCCATGTAATACATGGGTTTATAACCTAGTTTTATATGATATATTAGTAGAAATGAATAAATATATAATTATGGTATAGTCAAACGCCAAAAATAATTGATTTAATGTTAATTTGGAGTATTTAAAATAAAGAGAGTAAATTATGTTTTCTTCGTGAAAGGTATGGCTATTTTAACTCTTTTGGTTCAAGAAAGATTTGCATTTTTTTAATTATTTTTATTATATACACTATCGCTTCAAAAATTATGATGAGTAAGAGATATTTTAGTTATTTTTTCCTAATAATTATGTGACTTTCTGTCAACTAAGGCTCACAATGGTTTTAAACTTCGGATGTATTATGTTTTCCTCTAGCAGATCTATCTGTTACACATGTTTTAACCGTGCACTCGTGCAGGGTTCTTATGACTCACGAACTATTCTAATGACGTTTTCAAACGGGACTATATAAATAATAATAAAAAGAAGATGGTAAGTACACAACGTTAAATAAATGATAAAGTTGTAACGAAAGATGTCAAGATGAAGATTAAGCATTATTGCGAGACTTCTTGAACTTAATCCGCTTTCTTCGATCTATACCGATATTATAATGTACTATAATATAAAACTCTTTTAAGTTTAGAAAAATGTTATCTAAAAAAGAGTGCTATAAATTATATATTTTGAATGAAAGCTCAACAAAATTGAATAAACATATTTTTAGATTTAGATTATAACAATAAAATTTTTTTAGTGTATATATTACTTTATTGTAAAAGGATAATTGCACCTCTTGTATAATCTTTTTTAAGTAATACAATTCTACTTCATGTTCTCTCTAAAATTCTTACTTCTTTTCCTTTTACTCATCTTTAAAATGTTGTCAAGTTATGTTAACTAGGTTTTTTCCCGCCGCGCGTTGCGGCGGGTTATCACAGTACATTGTTGAGAACTGGTAGTATTAGATTATATATTATTTGCATAAGTATAAGTTACATAGTAAAGCTAAATATATAATCATGAACTCCATATGAATTTATCATAAAAGCAGAAAATTAGACAAATTTCATTCAAGTTAGTTATGAAAATAAGACGAAAAAACTCTAGAAATTCTTATCATCGGCAACTAACCGGTTGGATCAAAACAAAAACCCAAGTCTCAAAATAAACATCGATTTTCTATGATAAAAAAATTCATCCTTAGCTTCTCTGAACATCATCGAAACCCTAGAAACCGATCGCAAGCAACGCATGTAGATTGTAGTATATATTATCGTCTTCAGTAATAGTAATAATATGTATAATAATATAAAAATTTTAGTTGCCAAAATTAAAAAAAACAAAAACAAAACTTTTTTATTCTATTTAATTACTACTAATATTATTTAATTATATATGTTGCCGCTTTTTTTGACTTTAATATTAATTAATATTATTATTCAATTATTACTAACATTATATTATAATATAAAAGTTTTAGTGGCCAAAATTAAAAAAAACGAAACCTTACTATTTCTTTCAAGTTACCTTTTAATATATATAACTAGGAGTATAGCCGCGCGCGATGCGGCGCGTTAAGTCGAATTTAAAAAAATTAGCATCTACAAATGAAACATAATATTTCGTGAGCAACATATAAAAACCTAAAACATAACCACTTAGTAACCTATAACTAAAAGGAAGAAAAAAGGAAAAAAATTCATACAAAATGACATGAAAAAAACAATTTATACAAAAGAACAAAGTAGGCCTCTATTACTTTATAGTTCTGTCCTGTAAAATAGTGAACTTACTTGGCCATCGTCAACTACAAGCATTATAAGGAGTATGATTCCTTTCCATGATGAGCCTGCGAAAAAAATTAGAAGTGTAGGTTAAATCTCATAAATACAAAAACAGAATCATGTTTAATCAGTATATAGTTTATGGCAACATAAACTAAAGCAAGTGCTTTAATATAAAATCTAATCATTTTATATAAACATGAAATATTCATAAAAGTGGCAAGGGTAAATTGAAATGACATTCAAGTAAATTTGGAAATAGGTGTTTAAAATTTGAAATACCTGTGTTGCTTGTGAAGTCGTGATGGTTTTAAAGTCTTGACTGTATTTAAATCTAGGCAGCTGCTGTTGGTCATCAACTATTGTCCGTTCTTTGTTCCTTCTGTTCTTTTGAACCTGTTGATTACACTACAAAAATCGACAATTTTTTTTGTGATTCTACTTTGAACGTGGCTTTACCCCAAAGAACAATAGTTGACAAATGTACATACAATCTCAAATCTTAAAACGATTTCCAAGAGTTGTGCCATTTCATTGGTAAAACAGAGTTAAAGACACATTACAAAATATTTGTTGCTAATGTTCTAGTTCTAGGTCATACATAATTGACATGGTGACATTAGAAGTTAGAAACGCCTACTACTACATATATGTCATCATGGCAGCTGCTAATTACTTTTTCATAGTAGTTATTTACATGAAAAAAATATATGCTCCATAACAGCTGCATTACAAAAGGTATTCCGTTTCTTTAGATGTTAGTTGTCCGGGTATCGTGTCAGCTTGCTTTGACGAATTGGGTTATCTGCGTATAACATGTTTAATGTTATTATTATTGGTGATGGTGTTATAATTTTACTGGGTTTGAGTTACCTGTTGATGGCAATATCATTCGTTTTGCTGCGGTTCTAACAATTGCTGAAGTTGATTTTGCAAGTGGTGTTGATGTAAGCTGTGATGGTGTTGCTGGTGCCACTGATGATGATCCTGTTTTTGTTGTTTGTATGTCTAAATCAAGATCTGATATCTTGTTGACAGTGCATTTTATGTTGCCTGTCCTTGCATCCTTTTGAGCTTGCAAGAAGAATTTTTTTGTTTTTCCTTTGATTGCATGCAGGGGTGCTGGTATTGTTTCCATGTCTATGTATCCATCTCTAATGATCAGGTCTGGGCAAGTTGTGCCAAGTAAGGTTGTAACAGCATCGTCAAAAATAGTCGCTGTTGTACTTCATGTTTCGTCAGCAACTGTGGCAGTTAAGCGGTACCTGGGTATGTTTTGCATATTAGCAATTTTGCATATTTAAGATGTAAATTGTAATTGTTGTAGTTCTTACATATGTTTTGATTTGTTGTATTTTCCATGAGTTGGACATGCCCAACCTTCTCCACTCTCATAAATTGTTTGTAAGCACTCTGGACATGCGTTGTAGTACCAGTCCTTTTGAGCAATTATTTGTGTCACAGAGGCATTGCACGTGAAAGTTTTTCCCTGAAATATAAGTAGTAACAATTAAATATAAGTAATACAATTAGTTTAGTTATAGCAAAAAAACATGTTACGTGGTGTTCACGATTCAGATGGATTTATTTATTAGAGAAATAAAGAATTCTAAGTTTTAGTAAAAAAAAACCACAAAATTCAATATTTGATGCACATATTTATTTGCTTTTATAAAAAACCGACTTTTATCATAGTTTTAATTTAAGCAGTTTAGTTTTCCATATAAGAATTATTATTTTAGTGGTATTTTTTAGGTATCTTTTACAAATAAGTTGGTATTTTAATTTGCATCTTGGTTGATACTTACAATGAGCTCCTGATCAACTCTTTGGAGTATTTCTTGGATTGTTATTGGATTGTCTGCTCGAGTCAGCATACCTAGTGATTTGTTTGTTTGCAGGATCCTAAGTTGGTCGTTGTTGAGGTGCTCTGTGTTGAACCTGCTTATTTTGTTATTTGATAGTTGTAAGTAGTTGTTTAGGTTAATGATATATGGAAGGCAGTGAAGTATTACTAACCAGTTAGTTAAAGATTCAGTCTCGCTAATACATGGGTTGAGGTAGACGTATGTAGCTATGGTTGATGATAGTTGTGTTTGATATGTTTCATTATTCGTTAAAATTAGTTAGAACATGACATTAATTTATAAATAATTTTGTTGTTTGATTTGTTACCTTTAAATTGCACAACTCTCATTGAGGTGACTGCTACCACTGCAGGAGTTTTAGTAGTGTCTATAGCTTGTTTATTAAACCGGTCAGGTTTTGTTATAATCTCTTTCCAAATAGCTGCCTCCAAGATTTGACCACTGTTAAAAGTAGCACACATTTGTTTTATATTTAAATATTGACCGATGTCTTTGTTTAAAGTTAAAAATATGATTACCTTGAGTTCAATAGTTCTAGCCGTAGAAAAGGATCACCATTTTTTTTTTTGCTTTGTATTCTCTAGCATGCAACAGTCCTATGTAATCTGTAGAGAACATAAAGTTTTGAAAATGCTTATGATAACGTGATTTTCATTTTAATAGTCGCTTCGGTTACCTATCACGTGTTGTTTGTTTCCTACAAATCTGCTAACATCTTCATAGGGGGAAAACTTGAAGTAAAACCGTGGCAAATCTTCGTTGTCAGACAATTGTTCAATAGACGTTGCGGCGCCCACCCGTAAGCTAACAAGATGTTTTATGATATTGACATAGGGAGTAGCAGAAACACAAACATAATTTTCAATCCTATAACATGACATTGTTTGAACTTTTGGTTCAACAAACTTTCGCTCGTCCTTGTGTGCTATTGCTACAATTGCATCTCCCTATATTAAGGATAGTTTCTTTAGTTATTGATTAACATCCAAAACATTTTTATGACGTGTATATGGATTATAAAAACTTACAGATTCGTCCACCAAAAGGTAACATGTATCATCTGTGCGAAGATGTGGGATCCATTTTCGAAGGGCGCGAACCTCGACTGGCAATCCAGAACCACCTAGTTTAATCGATCCAAGTGTCTCAATTTCCATTGTTTGCAGCCTATTAATAAGACAATACTTGTACATGAGCATATATAATACCTACTTATGACAATTATTATATACCATTAGAAATTAAAACACATATGTAAAATAAATATTGTTAAAATAGTTATAGGATATATAATTTTTGTGTTATATTTTTTATGTTGTCAAAGTAAATTATAACCTTTTTTGCTGCAATCTCATTTAGCAAGTCAGAGAACACTATATTTAAGGTCTTGTTAGCATGATTGTCTTGAAGAGGTTTTATAAGCATCTTTAGAGCATTTGGAGATGTTGCTCTTGAAAGAGCAACATACAACTGACCGTGGCCAAATATGGGCTCAGGTAGATATATTCCAATTTTATTTAAAGATTGACCTTGACTCTTGTTTATAGTCATTGCATAGCAAGGTTTTATTGGGAATTGATATCTTGTAAAAACAAAAGGTAAATCTTTACTATTATGTACAAATTTAATTCTAGGTATATACACTCTATGACCAATTGATGTTCCGGTTATTACATTTGCTTCAATAACTCTAGGGAGCAGTTGTGATACCAAAAGTCTGGTACCATTACATAGGCCACATCTTTGATTTATATTACGTAGTAAGATGATTGGGGTATTTTTTTTTTAGTTTTAAAGAATGAGAAGGTATACCATTAAAAGTTAGTAAATTCAAGTATTATGGTGGATACATAGCATCTGTAACACTACGGTTGTTAGTATGAGGAATTATAGAATCAATACTTAAATAGGTAAAATAATCACCAGGAGTCATACTAAGGACCAATTCATTAATAGCATCTACAGTTTCATTTGTTGGACATATTATGGCTTTATCGGAAAGATTACTCGCAGTAGGATTGTGGAGCACTAAGTCATCATATATGAAATGTATCAACTCAGTTATTCCTGTATCTGTATAAGGGATTAGGAATTTTTTAGGTATTTCTATGGTTTTGGTGTCTGGTTGATTTGTCATATTAGCCACACCTATTTTACCGTCACCAACATCTAGCAACCATCTTGAAAAGTGCTCCATTTCTTCTCTATCTTGTAATAGAAATCCTGGTTGCATAACACGCATATTGTCTCTCAGCTTGTAAATGTTGAAATGGTTCCACAGGTAAGATCTTGGGAGTGATAATGCAATAACCTCAGATTTTGACGATTTAGGTTTCACCGGTAGAGTTTGTCTAAAGTCGCCACCTAGTAAAACTGATTTGCCTCCAAATGGTCTAGATGTGTCACCGGTGATATCTTGAAGACTTTTGTCAAGTGACTCAAAGCATCTACGGTCACTCATTGGTGCCTCATCCCAAATTATAAGTGAGGTTTCCAATAGCAATTGTGAGAGTTGAGTATTTTTCTTTATATAGCAAATAGATGTGTCAGTTAGCTCAAAAGGAATTTTGAAACGTGAGTGAGCTGTCCTTCCAGCAGGAAGCAAAAGTGACGCAATTCCAGATGCAGCGACTGCCAAAACAATTTTTCCTGTTGATCTTATTGCTGAAATTATTGTTTTCCATAGGTAAGTTTTCCCAGTACCACCGTGGCCGTATAAGAAAAGCAAAGACTGTTGGCCTGTTGCATGTGCATTCATAACAATGTTGTAAACCTCAAGTTGCTCAGGACGAAGAGTAGCTACCATTATAGAATGTTCAAGCGCCAATTGTCCTCTGTCATAACATCTCTCTTCTAGTACCAAATGATTTTTTAATCCAGAAAGCAAAGAGTCGGTTGGCATTGGCAAGCCAAAGTCAATAAGTGAGGCAGAGTTTGAGCTGGAGTTTAACAAAATCTCTATCTCATAAAGAACATATTGTTACAAGTCTGAGTCGTTAATATTTTCGGATGTTGTGTAAGCAGCCTGTTTTAATCTTACGATGATGTCATCAGCCATCTTTCTCCATTGTTCCTGCCATAACATTAATGGATTTGTAACTTCACAGAAGAGAATCATATGTGCAAATAAAGACCTTAATTCACTTGAGGTAGCCCATAAAGAAGCTTGTGTAAATGTAGCAACCCATTCTTGATCATTACCTATTAGTCCTAGTTTTTCACATGCTTCACGATAAGTTGAACATACAACACCAAGAACGGATCTGATTTCTGCAAAGGAACGACAACCAACCTGATTATTCAGTAGTACTCTAAGGTAGAACAATTCTTCACATGTAGGATGAACGTATGTCAACCTTCCAATAGCTGGTTCTTTTTGTGTAGATCTACGAATCCATTCTTTACCTGAGCAATCCCACCTGTATCTAGACAAGTAGTCAACATAACGTAGATCTCTGCCGGATGGATCATGGAGGTTGTTTTTTAGCCATTCTGTTAAAGTGTTTTTGAAGGTAACATTTTGCATTCCTTCAAGATGTACATCAAGTACTTGAACTGGAGGGTTTCTATTATGAATGGGATAATTTAGGATCCTCCAAGCAGCTTCATGCGGACATATAAAACGACCGTCAACATAATTATTAATCTCATTGACATCAGTGGTAGATTCACCATGCGATTGGACAAAATTTTCCGAAGTTGTTGCTATAGTAAAACGTATTTTGTCGGCACCTTTTGATATGTACTTGAAGAGATATTTAATTAGCATATTCCACCCGCAATACTCAACATTGATATGAGCTGCAAAATGCAAGGAGAGAGTCTTGTTAAAAGGAACCACATATCCGTTGTCAAGTGGCACTCCGGATCTGATCACCTAAGGTCCGTTTGCTGATCTTTTGTAATGAACATAGACAGCCTTGTCAAACCTTGTTACATGCTCGTATGGCTTTGGAAAAGACTTTGAGCAAATGCCATTAATCATGCAGGGGGCGTTCATATTTGGTAATCCACATGGGCCATGTAACATACATTGGGTAACTATTTTATAAAGCACTGGCTCTATAGATTGTTGTGGTATTTCGGCAGTAATAAAACGATCGACGGCCTCTGGACTGTTAATCAAGTGTGGTTGAGTTACCCAAAGTAACGTATGGCAATGAGGAAGGCCCCTTTTCTGGAATTCAATTGTGTATAAATCTTGAAAAAACAAATAGACAATGTCAGATAGCATGACCTTTTTATAAGCATGAATAATGCAAGGAAAAACTATCAGTTTTAAAAAAGCATTACCCGCAGCAACTTCACCGAAGGGCTTGTTTGTTCTTAAGAATTTCATAAGTGACTCCACCTTCATTTGAAATACTCTTGCAATTATATCAGGTCTATCTTGGGCGGCAGTACACGATACACGTTGTAACTCACGTTTGATTTCAGGCCAATTAACATTACAAGTAAAGGTTATAAAATATTGTGGGTTGCCATGAACTCTACAAATTGCTAAAGCATCCTGGTAATGCTTGTACATGTATCTAGGGCCACCCGTGAATGAAGCCGGTAGGATAGTACGCTTACCAATCTCACGACCTTCGGTATCTCCTCTCAATAAAGCATCGTATATGCCACGCAAAAACTCGAAACGGAAAATATTTTGATTAGCACGAATATAATCAAGCCTACATTGCTCAATACAAATGTATGCATCTACCAAATACTGCTGAAAAAGTCTGCCTGCTTTGAGTAAATGTGTATACAGGCCTTCACGATCATGAATCTGGTAGCAATAAAACATGTTCATAGTAAGTTTGCGGTCCCTTGTTAAAGGGTCTGGTGTTAATCGAAGACCTGGAGACCAGCCATGCTCCCCACGTGGGAAGAGTAACGGATATTGGAGTGGCATGTATGATGCATGAAGTTTACTGACTCTATGAGGAGTGTTATCTTTGCTGCGAATAATAATATCAAAGTCGACAGCAGTTGAATCACCATCGCTAATAATAGCACCAAAGGTTCCAGGAGCAGGAAGCTCATAAGTTCTTTCTTGTGCACGACTACAAAGTCTGATGCCAAAATTTGGCACCACTGTGCGGCCACACAACTCTTTTGCAGACTTGAATAAAGCAACATAACCGTTCACCTCTGCCAGACAACTTGCCAAAATAGAAACAACGTCAGCAGAGATCTGCGATCGTTCTCCTATAGAGAAAAAACGAAGTCTATTCGAAACTTCATTAGCATTGTCATACACGTACAACTGAAGAAATTTTGGTGCATCACCTGGTGGCGGGCAAAGAGAGCCTACCCAATTAGAAATTTGACAAGAGACCTTAAAAACATATGGTCCTGTTCCCTTATTAATAGAGTCATCAATATGTGCACCAAAAGAAGTCATTGAGAACATGGAGTTATATGCCCTAACATTAGAGAGAAATTGATGATTAGCAAACAAATTTTTAATGACTTCAGGTGGCTGAGAAGGAAATGGCAGCACAACTCTTCCTCCTTTGCAACACATGGAATACCTTGGTCTACGATTGACTCGATATGACAACAAACGCTCTGCAAACCAAAAAAAAACGCCCCACAAAACTCACAAATATTTGTACAGTCCCCTAGATCCATATACAAATAAGAATAAACATCATGATCAGCTGGCATGTCGATGGTTCTATCGGATATGGTATTAGGCAACACACCACTGGATGTGACACAGTTTCTTTCAGCAGCGCGAAGAAGAGACCGACGATATGCAGATTGAGTAGATGACTGACAACCAGTGTAGCCAGACGCAACAGACGAAAGAGACATGTCGTCATTACGTGTTGCGTTGGATTTTCGTTTTCTATTTTCCTGTTGAAATAATAATGATGTGTAGACAAAAGGAAAGAAAGATACTAACTCAAACAATAACAACATCGCCCTTCTTTTGGATACTATTGTTGTAAAAAAGCTTGGTTTTTCCAGATTATCAATTGAGGTTAGAAGAATTACATAAACTCAAGAGGTTTGTTTCATCAACGTTGAATTTGGTCTTCAACTCAAATTAAATGGATCTGATTATTTTTTTAGTTTAAACAGCAAACATGCAGTCATATTCAAAAGTGTTCTATATACACATATTTTAAATAAGACGACAAATAAAGTTTCTTAGTTTACAACAACAAAATGAAATGACATAAAATAAATGGACATGTTTATAAAATATGATGAACCTACAATTACAAAATGGGGTAAAAAAGGTCAAAGTAAATCCTATCATAACTATCACAATGACGATTAAGCAACAAATCGCATACAAAATGAGTCATAAAAGTATTAATTAGTAAAATAGATAAAGAATTTGAAAACAAACCTGCATACAAATTGAATATGTGACTACAACAGACACGAACAACAGTTGAAAGATAAGAAATCTGGAAAATTAAAGTGTAAATGAGTTTTATGTAGGTGAGAAATGACTTACCAATGGCAATAAAACGTAAAGATTGGCATGCGAAAATGCATAATGAAATAAAAAAATACAATCATAGCAACAACACAAGAGCTACGAAGTATGAATTTTATTAACATTAAAAATCTTTACTTATGTTGGACAAATTGTTTGTGATTTTTTAGTATGGATGATGCAAGGAAAGGCGGAATTTATATTTCTGAAACTTAGAGTTAAAGATTCCTGCATAACCAATTATCTCCCTTGATTTTTATTTTTTTTTAACTTTCTTCTACCATGTTCTTCTTTCATTCAAAAGCTAATCTTATTTGAGAAAAGGCAAAATTATCTTTCTATTGTACCTAATCCAATTTATATACAATTTTTTTGTGTGATACTTAGCATAACAAATACCTGAAACAACTCATCATGAAGTTAGATAAATAAAATTAAGTCACAATATAAAGTAGAGATTTATTTATCTTTAGCCAATTGACTTGATGGATTTATGACACAATATTGCGCCCCCAACTCCAACACAAATCAAGGCCACATACAAGACGATCTAAAGCTTAACAAATAATGAACAACCTTACAACAATCAGGTTTCCACCACTTTCTAATCAGCAGCATAAACGCTTTGAAATTGACACATAACAGATAATTTATTAACTATTGATACATGTCAAAAAAATGAACAAATCAAGTAAAAAGAACTGCATTTGCTATAGATGAAAGATATGTAATCAAGTAAAAAAAACACACACAGAGTCATTCATCACCATTAGGTAAAAAAACACACGCACGTGGCGTTCATCATCATCAGGTAAAAAACAGACGCACAGTCGTTTTCCGTATTGATACATGTTAAAAAAAAGGGTTAATTACATATATCCCCTTACTGAAACTATTTACTACATATTTACCCAATCATAAAACTAAATTACATATTTCCCCTTTTAAAAACAAATTATGTATTTCTTATTTTACCCTTAATTAAATAAGTAAAAACAATTTACATATTTCTCCTTACTATAGGGCAATTTTGGAACATGGGGATATTTGTAACTTTAGTTTAACATTGAAGATATATGTATTTTTGATGTTTAATAAGGGGATATATGATATTATCTCTAAAAAAAATGACAAATACTGTTCTCACAAGATACCCATCGTTGGAGACAACCAACATTATGACTAATTTCTAAGAACACAGGCCATGGATGGATCCATCGGACATGCTAAAGAACAAATCAGGCAAAGTATTCTAAACCATGAATCAATCTTCAAGCATCATGTGGGTATCTTAAAAAAAACCCAAAATGTTTCGTTTTTGTCCATCATCCCGCATACAATTTTATGTATAATCCATAGCATAAAAAAAACACATCTGAAGATGACCTGTAGTTTCAACAGATTTGGTGAAGGTGAGTTGGCCGAGCAATTGCTTTTGATGGACGATGGCAGCAGAGGAGAAAAGGCGTCAGGGTTTGAAAAGAGTAGAAAAGGAAATAGGAACTTGTGGTTGAAAGAAAAGACATACGTGTAAGTACCCACTCCACAAAATTATAGTTAAAAAACAAATTGATTGGGGCCAATGGTAAAATCAATTAAACGATACTATTCCTTCAAGTTGATCTTTAATATATAGAATAATTACAGCTAATCATAACAGTTTCCAAATAAGCTCCTTAAACGTGCAATAAAAGAACAAAAAAGTTCAAAGTATCTTTTTTTTATTTCTATTTTCCTCATATAAAAACAAAATAATATATACTAACATCAAATCTCATGAAACCTAATGTAAAGGAATCTTTAAAGTAAAATTAATCTTCACTACACCATCAACTTAAATTAACAATTTAACTTTCTTTTTCAATCGTCTTTGTCACACACTACACTTACTTCATCTTATCCTTCACTAGCACCAATATAACACCACTACCAACAAGGCAACAACATAACACACCACCGGAAACCGACCACATACCCCATTGACACAACTTCAAGTGCTCTATACTTTGGGTCTTGGGACCACTGTCGCATAAGGCTCTGCCACCTCATGTCATTGCTATAATCATGACTGCAGTTCGTCCTTACTCTCTTTGAAGTCCTCAACGTTATTAACACCATCATTTCATTTTCAAAATGGGTTAAAACATAGAGGAAGAAAAAGACAACGCCTTCACAACTGCTTGTTGTTGTTGGACTGTTAGAATGCAGTCGCAAGAAAAGTAATCATATCCGCAATTTTTATGGTGATCTTGTACCTTGCTTAAAAAGTAATAATGTGCTCAATAAGAGTTGTATTTCATGCATATTCCATCATCGTCTTCATTTCATTTTCTCCATGTGTTGAGACATAGAGGAAGATAAAAATAGCGTATTCACAGCTACTTGTGGTTGTTGGTCTGGCGCTATTTAATTGTCTAGGAAAGGAATCATATCCCATTTTTTTGTTGATCTTGTACCTATCTTAGAGAGTTGTAATGTGCTCAATAAGAGCAATATGTTATGCATAAAATAATGGTAACACACTATAGAGAAAACCATGCTTTGATGACTTGCACCGAAAGCTTTAAAATTTGTTTTACTACTTGTAATTTATAAATGTGTAGATATTTTTAAGCATAATCTATTAATTATACGCGGAAGATGGAAACATATTTCATCACATATATGATTATAAATGAGGTTCACTCTTGGGAAAAATATTTGAGAAGGAAATGCATGTTCTTTAAAAGGTTGAATTTAACAAAATATTTGATTCTATTGATTGGAAATTCGTTGATTTGGTGATGGAATATAAAAAAAAACTATTTTGATGTAAAACGTACTATTTTCACATTTAATAGGCCAAGTAAAATACACTTGCATCAAAAGTAGCCCCAATATATGCATAATTTTGATGTTAGTATGTGTCATGGGTTCGATTATTGATCCCATCCGGTTTTATTGTCTTAGTGATAAGATGGAGGTATGGAGGAAGTGATAGGAGACCCAAGTCATGGATTCAATTCTTGATTCCACCCGGTTTTACTGGTCTTTCACCGTCGTACCTTTAGGCGGGTGCTTGAGTCGGGTTTTTCCGGGGAATTGGTGGCTGGTGAGCTAGTGGCTCCGTCCGTCTGGACTAGTGGCCAGCTTGGGCATCCTTTAGCCCTGGCAGTTGATTAATTGACTGTTCAAAAGAAAAAAAAAAAGTATGTGTCATAAATGATGTAAAAAAATTATGCCACCATGCAACTTCACTAAAGGATGCAGAATCGATTGGGTTTTAGTTATTGGCATGCTTATCCATAATCAAAACTAAAACCAAAATCAAACCCTCGAAACTAAACCACCACTAATATCAATTGTGTTTTATAATCGGTTTTTGGTTGCTCAATCATGATATTTATAACTTTAAGCTTTAAATAAATAAATAATAAAATATTTTATGTCAATGTCAATTAAAAAATGTATCAATCCTTAAAACTAAACCATCATTAATATCGATTATCGGTTATAATCGGTTTTAATCATGATATTTATAACTTTAAACTTAAAATATATAAAAAATAAAATATCTTATCTCAGTATCAATTCAAAAATGTTCATCAAAATTACACATGTTATGATATGTAACGTGATTTTTAAATTCACAAATGGTTTAATATAACAATAAATAAATATATATATATATATATATATATATATATATATATAGGGGAAGGTTCCCCTAAAAAGTCTATTTTGCCTAAGAAGGCTAAGAAGGATTTTTAAAAACTCGAAAACCGAACCAAACACACTCCGATTGAATTCATTTTTGCGCCATTGGAACCGTTTTATCGAACCCTAAAACCCAAACCTTAAATCATAAACAATAAACCCAAACACTAAGATCAAAACTTTAAAAACAAACCTTAAGCATAAAGATAAAACATAAAAGCTAAAAATCAAGCCCTAAAATCTAAATTCTAAAACTACTTGTTAAAGTTAAAACTTAAAAGCTAATATTGTAGGGTTCGATTAGACGATTTCAATGTCATCGAAATGAGTTCAATCGGAGTTCGTTTGGGTCGGTTTTGAAGGTTTTAAAAATCCTTTTTAGCCTTCTTAGGCAAAAAAAACTTTTTATTTGATCTTTCCCCTATATATATATATATATTGTTTGACTGCTAATATCACATGTTGAGACTCTAATCTTAAATTCATAATGAAAACCTAGAAATCTATATATATCTTTAAAGAGAGTGTTAGTAGGGTTTTTTTTTCTCTTTATTTTTTAAACGTTGTTTTTCCTATCAAATTGTTTTTAAAATATTAATATTGTATAGTCTTAATAGTTTTTGTATTTACATTTCAATTTATAAAACTGATCCATCATAACTTTATATGGTTTTTAATCATACAGTCAAGACACAAAGTACATGTTTTACTCATGTCGATCCGTTGTAACGCGTGAGTAATTTTTCTTGTTATTTAATAAAAAGGCATGAATTCATATTTTATATTCATCAAATAATTACCCAATAAATCAATAAAACAAATAACATTATTATTATTATTATTATTATTATTATTATTATTATTATTATTATTACTACCACTACTACTAGGTTATAGACCCGCGTATTACACAGATTTATAAATAAAAATTATGTGATTTTATAACTGTCTTCATATATTTGTTTTACCTTTTTATATTAAAAAAATTTAAATATAAAAATTTATAACAAAATGTTCTAAATATACACACACATAACATTAGACATTGATGATATTCATTATTGTATTATTAAATATTAGTATTAATTTAGTGTATATGTAAATAATGTATATTATTAATTGAAATAACAGAAGAATGATATGAGCCATTTTTTTAATAAAGATTATTATTATTATTAGAAAAAAAAAGATGGGGACGATAAAGGCGTGTAAATTGAGGCTTCCTTCTTGAATGGATTGATGACGCTTTCAAGGCTTATCAAAACATCTCTGCAAAAATAAGGGATAAACATTGCTTACGTTGAAGCAAAGAAATTTGTTAAAATAGAAATTTTCAAAATCAATCAAACAATCGAATCCCTGCATTTTACCCTTTACAATCAAAATCATCTGTATATATATATTTTTTATTTTATTTTTTCAGAAATATTTCTTGTTAAGCAACAATAGCACTGATCACTTCACTCTTTCTTCACAAAGAAGACGACGCTCAATTTCCATGCTATTTAATCTCCGTGATCTTCATTTCTTTTTTGCATTCCCCTTTGTTCTTTCGCCTCCATGAATCCAAGTAAGCTTCTTTTTCATTTTTCTTGATGTGGGTAATCGTTTCTTGAACTATGATCATCCAATTGTGATGTTTATGGGGGGTTATTTTGACTTTTTGAGTCCACTTAATGAAATTGTGGTTCTGTGCTCCCTGATCATTGATTAATTTTGCTTATGATTGATGCAACTACTTGAATTAGTTGTTTATATTAATATTTGATTTTGGATTCTTAAAGCCCAATTCAAATGTGACTTGGGTTATATTAGTTTTTAAGAAAGGTTGACTTTTTGAGATGGATATGACATGCATCCTGTTTGGGTTTGGTGCAACTGCCTTTCATTTCTTTCTCAGTATTGTTTATTACTGGCCTTTTGACTTTGACTTTAGGTGTCATTACCTTTTGGCTTTAGAAGTTTAATTTCAATTCATTTACAAAAAATGTGATGATTTATGACAACTTGATACCAAAATTGTTAAATTTGTATGGATGTTTTGTTTTCTAATGTTGATGAGTGGGGATGCGAGAGTGGTACAATTGTAATTTACACAGTACAAACATTGAGTACTGAATACTACTATTGCCCTAATGCTTACTCTCCAACACAAAATCCAATTCTATTTTTATCAATATGAAATGATTTTCACATTATTGCCTAATAATAAGTTGTTTTTATTAAATAAACAAGAGTTCCACATACTTATGTGACCACCTGTATGCCATAACCTAATTCTGAAATCTGACATACACATACTGTGGGGCATTTGATGGCTGCCATAGAGTA
The DNA here is from genome assembly GCA_009363875.1 of Mikania micrantha. NCBI lineage: Eukaryota > Viridiplantae > Streptophyta > Magnoliopsida > Asterales > Asteraceae > Mikania > Mikania micrantha. Next base: position 60,514,224 of record CM018696.1, on the reverse strand, counting down.
GTGTCCTCATGTTTAAAAGCAAAAAAGTGATGTTACATCATGTTTAAAAAACATAAATTTTAATATTGTTCTCTTTGACATTAAGTGAGTTTTGCTATTGAGATATGCTTGATCATTGGGAAAAGAGGTCATCTGCCTACTCAAAACTTAAGAAAACTTGAATATTCAAAATGAATTTTGGATTGCCAAAATTATAGTGAAATAGTGTAAAACACTCATGAGAAATCCTTCTTTTTCACATTTATTATTTACCTTAAATTTCTGTCTTTTACATATATCTTGAGAAATCGAGTTTGATGTAGGAATTTACAAAAAACTTCATCTTTATCTTTTTTACTATAAATAGTAGGTGAGGATAAGGACTGTAGCTTGTAGGTTGTTATAGAAGCTTGATACCTGTTTATGTAACAAAAATTGTTTTTTAATAGGCCACTGAGTGTCCTGTGAAATAGTAATGGCTACACGGAGCGCGCTCATGCTTGGGCTTCTGATTGGATTTTGTGTTGTGTTTCGATGTTCGGCTTCTTTGTGGGATACAGATGCATTGCTGGTTGTAAATGCATCAAAAGGTTCCACAAGGAAGATGCCCGAAACCCTCTTTGGTGTTTTCTTTGAGGTTTTAATTCTCTTTATTTATTTCTTAATTTTCAAATTTTGACTACATGGTGAAACAAACTTTTAAAGTATGTGTTGTGTCATGCAGGAGATCAACCATGCTGGTGCAGGTGGGTTGTGGGCGGAGCTGGTTAGCAACAGAGGTGTGTGCTGCTCAAACATATTTTTTGGAGTAATGCTAAATAAACGCAACATGATTTTGTTAGGAAACTTCGAGATATATGACTGATAGTCAACACTTTTTTAACTATATGTTCATGCTGAAACATTAGGTTGTCCATGAAGTAGGGGTGGCAATTCCTAATAAAACACGACAAATCAGGTTTTGGGCTGGTCGTCTAACTTCTTTAAGAAACCGGTAGTGTTTGGGTTGACATGTGTGTTCAGGTTGTACTAAAATTAAGCAACTTGCCCAATTCACCTGTTTTGAACTAGAATAATTTTTTTTAAATATATAATTTATAAATGCCCATGGCCTTGTCGCCTCCCAACAAAAGTGTTGTAGGTTCAAATCCTTTCAAAGGCAATATTAGGTGGAATAAGGAGTAAAACTTGTTGTTCAAAAAATAGTTAATTTATAATTAAAACTTATCAATCAGTCTATGATCCATCTAACCCTTACATTACAATTTATTTTCAACATGCCAATCCTTACAACATGTTTAGCTCAATTACAACTTGATCACAACGTGTCAACCTATTTTGATTGGCAATCTTGTTTGACAAGTTTAGATAGGTGGGTTGCACAGGTTGAGTTAGGGTTACATGAAACGATTGCTACCACAATAGGAAGTTAGATACAACCAAGAGCTAAGTTCATATGAACACATGAATTGATCGTGACTACAAATTGAAATAATTTACTCCCTTTGTACCCAAATGTGAACCAAGGTTTATTTTGACTCTTTTGTCAAACTCTTTGTACCGTGATAGGAAGTAAGATACATGTTCATTCTTTTGTAGCATTTGTTACAATTTCTAGAGTAGTTATTAATGAATTTTCTCTAAGATACTTTTGACTTGTGTTGTTACTGAACTTATCAATCAACTTTTAGAGTTTTAGTTAATATGTCATTTGTCAAACTAGGTTTTGAAGCAGGGGGACATCATTCTCCATCAATTATTGATCCATGGTCAATTATTGGGAATGACTCATTGATAAAAGTATCAACAGAAGCTTCTTCATGCTTCAAAACAAATCCCATTGCACTTCGGATGGAAGTGGTTTGTGACAATGACTGTCCGGCTGGTGGTGTTGGTATATATAACCCTGGCTACTGGGGAATGGTAACATTCTTTTTATAACTTATCTTTTCATGATCCAGAATTGTGGTCATTAATCATTCATTTTCTTGTTTGTGTATAAATTGATAACCAACCTTGAATTTGTTGTAACATTGAATAGTTTATGAAAATAATAGGATTTTTAGGTGATATCTATAACTAATGGTAAAACTAGGTAAGTTGTGTTTCTCCTAGCAACTTTGAGGAAAGCCGCTCTGTGGGAGTGAATTTAAGAAATTAAACTTTCATTTATTTTATTTTTTGTTCCAAAATTGCAGTATGATTTGTTTTTCTTTAATAACTTGCAATATTAACATTTTTTAAATTAAACACATTGTTTTATTTAAATTTTTTTTTCTCTACATTCTGATATAACTTTAATAAAACCCGAGTTGTATCCAAAATTGTATTTTTTTTACATTTATGATATCAAAAATACTTTATTTTGTGTACAACTCGTCTTTTAGTGAATTGTATCGGAATGTAGAGAAAAAAGAAATAAGCAAAACTATGTGTTGAAATTTAAAAAATGAGTTTAACGAGTTATCAGGGAAAAGCAAATTATATGTTAATTGAAAATTTGGAACATAAAAAATAAAGAGATTAAATTGTCAATTATTGAATTTGCTCCCCATGGGAGCAACTTTGCTCAGCATCGCTTGGGGCCCACACAAATTACCTAGTTTTAAAAAGTCCTAATTTTTTTCTCCTAAACCATGTAGTACTACAAAAAATGCGGCCGGCCTTATATAGAAAGTAATTTAATCTATACTGAAAATGAGGTTTGAATATTTGTCTGACATCTTGTAGTTGTTTCAAGTACATGGTCTAAATATCTAGAATCAGGCTCAAGTAATTCTTAATTCATATTTTTTTGTCATATTGAAGTCTAATTAGACATAATGAGTCGTAGAACATAAATTGTTTATCTAAAACTTTTTGTGAAGCTGAATGTAATTACATTAGAAAAGTGAATGGTTGTCGATTAAATAACTAATTTGACACCCAAAAGGTTTAACATATTTTTTTCATTGGAAGCCTGATTGATTATAATAATCCTATTTGCGTGCATAGTTATTGTTCCAAAATATTCACTACTTATGTGGCAATTCACTTTCTTCCAGAATATTGAAAAAGGGAAAACTTACGATTTGGTTTTGTATATTCGTTCATCGGGATCGATTAACGTATCTGTGTCATTGACTGACTCCACCGGCATGCAAACACTGGCTGCTACAAAAATAATGTAAGTAGTACTATTTGACATATGATATATGTTGCTAGACCTAACAATTTCGGCCCATTTACTTATGAACTGGTTAATTTGGTTCACCATATCAGGTTTTTTTATGCCTGCAGCCTCAATATTTGTTCTATTTCAAAATATGAGATTACTATTGTGATAACATAGTTTTTTATATTCATTTTCAACACAAAAACTATTTAAAAATGAACTAAATATGTTTACAGATCAATCCAATCTCAACTGTAAAAAACTATTTCAACATGTAACCATTTTGACCCGTTACCCGAACTGCCTAACCCATTCTGCCACCTTTACTTATTACCAAAGGAATTTAAGCATTTGCATGAAATGGTTGGGCTTGTATTGCTTTGCAGAGAAACCAATGTGTCAAATTGGACAAAAATAGTGGACAAGCTGGAAGCAAAAGGAAGTGATACTAATGCTAGATTACTGTTGATGACTGACAAAAAGGGAGTCATATGGTTCGACCAAGTTTCGTTAATGCCTACTGATACATACAAGGTGCAGTCTCTGATTAGTTCTTTTTGGTAGTTATACACTAATACTTCCAAGTTTTCAACCATTAAAAAATGAAAAAAAAACATATGTTCAAGTTACCAAAAATTCCAATTTTTCATGTTTGTCGTCGTTTATTTTTTATTATAGTAGTTTCTAAAATATGCTATTGTCCTCGGTTCACGAAACAAGACAGGTAAACTCACGAAGGTTGACAGGCAAACTCACGAAACACGTGAACCGAGGACAACAAGGTTCTTGTTGTCCTCGGTTCACGTGTTTCGTGAGTTTGCCTGTCTTGTTTTCTTTACATTTCTATGCCTAGTATCTTTTCCCATTCACAAGACTTGAATTCCTTAATACAGAGTAATCTGTAATTATATTTATTATTATCATTATCTTTATCATTAAATGTGTTTAATTTTTATGGCATCAAAAGCTTAATGCCTGACCATTTAAGTTTATATTCATCTTTTACTTATGAATCTACTTTTAAAGGAATGTTTGGTTGGTACAGGGCCATGGCTTTCGAAATGATCTATTTAAGATGGTTGCAGATTTGAAACCTGGATTTATCAGATTTCCAGGTAGGTTTTTTAGTTATTCTTTTAATTGTTAACAATGTTTGTATTAATTAAAAAGCAGTTGTTGCATACTAAAGATATAGATCAAATGAAATCATTTCTAAACATAAAAAATAAACAAGAACCAAGAAAACATTTAGCATGATGAAAAGCTATGGATAAATAACTTATTGTTTCAACAGATGTAGCTTTACTGAATTTACTCATCCTAAATTCATTTGTTTGAATGGAAGTGGAAAGATGGACGTGTCATGAGGGTTCGGTTTAACGGGGTATTTTTAGTAGATGTTGGATTGGGTTGGCCCACAAATACTCTTTTTTCCATCTTTCATAAACAATTAACATATAATTCTACAACTTACTACAAAACTTAATAAATCTTTGAATAAAACAGTTTAGGAGGATGGATGCACTAAAAATAGACTTAGGACTTTCAACTCGTTCTCCTTTTAGATATATATTTTATTATTATGTGACCTGAGGGTATATACAAAAGACAAGTAAATTAAATGGTATTTTATGGGATTAGGTGGATGCTTTGTTGAAGGAGAGTATCTAAGAAATGCATTTCGGTGGAAGGAAACTATTGGAGCATGGGAGGAGAGACCAGGTCACTTTGGTGATGTCTGGTTTTACTGGACTGATGATGGCCTTGGTCACTATGAGTTTTTCCAGGTAACAAACAACTTACGCGCCATATTTTGTAATTTTGAACACTCTTTGACTCTTTGCCTCATCAAGTATTTGAAAAATTACAGCTGGCTGAAGATTTAGGTGCAGCACCAATATGGGTATTCAACAATGGTAATTTGAGTAACCTTATCTTTATATTGTATAGATATGTATATATGATATATATTCTGTATGAAGATTTTGCCTCTTCTGTTTGAAATCTAAAGGAATCAGTCATCAGGAGTCCGTTGATCCCTCCGTCATCACACCTTTTGTGCAAGTATGTTAAAACTATTACCCTTGTATTTTTATATGCTTAAATGATTGATAGTGAGAACATAAGTTTCATTATATATGGAAAGATGGGTAGATTGGGTAATGTGAAAAACAGGTTCGGGTCAATCCATGTGTATTTTGTTGGTGTGGCTGTAATATATTATTTCATTAGGCATGTATGTTTTTTAATAAAATGACATGAAGGATTTTATGCACTACAAATTGCCTTTTAAGAGATTTTCAATCCTTGTTTGTACGGTTCAATCATTTGACCCATTTCTTTTTAAGCTAATTTTATTGATCTAACTGTTGAATTCAGGAAGCCCTTGATGGCATAGAGTTTGCTAGAGGTGATCCCAATTCAACATGGGGATCTATTAGAGCTTCTATGGGGCATCCAGAACCGTTTGATTTGAAATATGTTGCTATTGGAAATGAAGACTGTTACAAGAAATATTATCGTGGTATGCATGCCTTGTGTACTTTGTTATTTCATTAATAAAATTGCTAGTCAGGATGACAAGTTAGGATTTCAACCCTTTAGTAATCAGTGGATTGATTTGGGCTATGTTTTACTACCGCCATCCCAAAACATACATTCACCTTTCTATTTTAGTTTATCCCAAAATGTATGTCCACTCCAAAATATTTGTCAAGCTTCCATTCTACCTTAAATAAACTTTATCGGTGTTTATTGCCTATTTCTAAAAGTGTGCATTTTATAGGGGTAAAATCAACATTTAACTATTTAAGATGCACGGATTGCATATTCCTAAAAATTTTATGATGTTTTGCCTAGTGGACACTTATTTTGGGACGTATGGAGTATCACTAAAGGTTCAAACAGGTAAATTCAAAAATATTAGCTAAAAGGGGACCGTGCCAAACAAGTTGAAAGTTTGCTAATGCATACAACCTCTTAAATTACATTACTACAAATCTCAGGTATTTTTGTAACGAATTAGTTTGTATAATCATATCTCACTTACTATTTAAAAAAAAAAAGGACACAGAAAAAGTGTTGTGAAGCCAAACGAAGCAAACCCCTTTTGAGCCTTACTAAAAATGGCCTGTTTTGACCCATTACCGTCTGACCCACCCATTTTACCACCTCTAGTCGCTTTATAATATACTAGATTATTACCCCGTGTATTACACGGGGTTTAATATAAAATAACTATTAATGAAAATTATTTATAAAACAATATTTTAAAATGAAATGAATAAATTAAGTATTATTAAGTGTATTAAATGATGAAAAAATCAATTAAAAACTTTAATAATTAAAGAATTGATACTCGACTTCCTTAAATTGTTAGAGCTGAAAATTTTAAACTAACTAACGTTAAAAGCTACCAGTACGTTTCAATATCAAAAAGGTAAGGTACCCATTTTTAATTATTAAAGCTAAGTGACCTAATTTAAAAATATCATTAAACAAAATGTTTAAAACTGCAATTTTCCCTATCATTTTTATAACTTTTAGTTTTTAAAGTAATTATTTTTTAAGCATTTCGTGTTAAAAATGTTATTTGTTTATAAAAGTCATGTTGTTTAAATCTCTGTTTTATAGTTTATTTCATTTTTTTTTAAAATGTTTTTTTTAGAAAACATGTTTTGTAGAAAAAAAAAATTCTAAATACCGATGTAACATATATTTCTTGTCTTTAAAAATCTTTGATCTAAAAAAAATTAATATTTTAGAAACTTTTTAATGTGTTTTTTTAAATTGATTTTTTAATTTATTTAAAACCAATTTTAATATTAAAAAAGTAAATATTATCATTGATATTTTAGTTATTTAATAAGAGAGTTAATAAAATTATTTAATATGAAAGATAGTTGAGTTAGATGATATAATGAAGACATGTGGCAATATTGGTTTAAAAACATGACAAGTGTCAAAAATGATTTTTGTTTATTATAATAGTAAGATACATGATGCATTAGTTGATCTAATACATGCTTTTTTGAACATATTGAACCAGAAAACTACCTTAAGTTTTATGATGCAATAAGAAAAGCTTACCCTGACATCAAAATGATCTCTAACTGTGATGGATCAAGCGTAAAACTGAATCACCCTGCAGACATGTATGATTTTCATGTAAGATTCTATGGTCAATGGTCTACATCTTCCTTTTATATGGATTTATAGTCCAAGTGATATATGTTTTCTAATGATTTTTGTTGGCTATCATTTACTTGATTAGATTTACAGCGACTCAAGAACCGTATTTTCTATGGCTAATACCTTCGACCATACATTACGTGTTGGTCCAAAGGTATGTTAATTTGTGTTTCTTAATTTGTTTGTATTTATCAATATATAAAGTGTAAAATCATTATCAAAAATTGCATATTCTGACAATAATTTTAGGCTTTTGTGAGCGAGTATGCTGTGACCGGAGATGATGCTGGTTTAGGAAGTCTTTTAGCATCGCTTGCTGAAGCTGGATTCCTTATTGGCTTAGAAAAGAACAGGTTTTCTTTTTTAAAAATAAAAGAAAATGAATAAAATTTGTCCATATTTAAAAGTGAAAAAACATCATAATCTGTGCTGTTTCACTTGCATTTGCTTGTTTGAATTCCATAGTTGAATGAGCAAATGAACTTAGTTTTCTTATAGTCTGAAAAATGTGATCCGATCTTCATGTTTATTATTCTATCTGGTTAACTAAAACTTTGTAATGTTACTCTTCTCGTCACTGAAGTTCTATTTTGTTTTTGATTTGTTATTATTGTAGTGACATCGTTGAAATGGCAAGTTATGCACCCTTGTTTGTGAATACCAACGACAAGCGGTATGGTTTTTCTTTATTCCTATGTCTCATTTTTATCTAAGAAGTATCAAGATTACTTATTTTCCCATGTTTTTCTTGTTCTCAATGCTATAAAAAATTATAATCATTACAATTATATGTGATACTTCAATTTCTTCTTAAAACATAAAAAATATTATTTCAAATCACACATTTGATTGTAATTATTAACTATCAATGAATTTTAAATGCATTTAACAATTCTTCGGCTTTTGAGATAATCAATGGGAAATGTCTTGTTTTGTTAAGGTGGAAGCCAGATGCAATTGTTTTTGATTCCTCTCAATCGTACGGGACACCAAGTTATTGGATGCAACACTTCTTCAAATACTCAAATGGTGCAACTCTTCTGAATTCAACACTTCAAGCCAACTCATCAAGTTCACTTGAGGCTTCTGCAATTGTGTTCCAAGATCCGCGTGACAAGCAAAACTACTTGAGAGTCAAGGTAAATACTCTTAGAAGTCACGTTTCATCCATCTATCTTGACTTTTTAGCAAGTCAAGAACACGTTCTAGTGTCAAATTTGATTACATAAAAAAGATTTGAAGATATTGATTGATAAATGAACGTTTTTAGATTGTAAATTTCGGAAGCAGCACAGTGAATGTGAGAATAGTGATTGATGGGTTGGATCCTAACTTACTGGACACTTCTGGTTCAAAAACGGTTCTCTCTTCTACAAATGTGAAGGATGAAAATTCATTTGCATTTCCGAAAAAGGTACATGCTTTGCTTGCATTGGCTTATCATTTTCTTGGCGGTTTGGGCAACAGGTCAAAACTTTATAAGCGGGTTGGATCACAAATTCGCAATCATTCTTGTTTCGGTGAAAGTTGGGATCATTGACCACCACAATGTTGTATATTTTAGTGGGAATTGGTTGTAAAGGAATATTAAAGAGTTGGGAGGTGCGGAGTGCACACTCGTTTAATATTTTTGAGCTCCAGACCAAGCGTGGGGGTCAAGGGGCAGAGCCCCTTGTGGGGTTCGGGGCAACGCCCCGAAACCTAAACGAAATTTACTTATTTGTTATGTTCGGAATTATCTTGATCTTAGATTTGACCCGTTAATTTTACCCGCCAATAACTACCTTGCGGTTGGTTGGTGATGAACAACATAAACGAATTCGCAGACTTATTCAGATGAATCGAAATTCATATCTCTAATTTTTCTCTCTATTGGATTATCCCAAAATCAAGTTTCTTGAACTCGAAAGGGAAGAAATATTGATTTCAGATAGATTCATACACGATGCGATAGAATTCCAAGTGATTTAGACGAATTTCTCCAACACACAACCACAACTACACCAAGTAAATCCTGCTTTTAATAAAGTTGTTGGTAGAATATAAGGTTATGATGTAGGTAAACCTTACCTTTATCTCTGGGAAAGAGACGTTTTCAGAGAGACATTTGGCTCCAAAACAAACAACAGACAAACATACACTTTTAATTATTGACCAAAGCTACTATTTCCTGAATAGTTTGAATTATTTCTTGCAGATTACACCTGTTACAAGCATGCTGGAGATAGCTGGAATGAACATGGATGTGGTTCTCCAACCACATTCTTTAACTTGTTTCGATGTATTAACGAAATCAGATATCGCAGAGATAACAACTGCAACTGATGACAGTTCCTATGTTTCCTCAATGTAAAAATGTATTCATAAATAAATAAATAAGGTGGTCAAAACCAAAAGTTCATTTCTTTATTTGAATGCCTTTTATTAATATCTGAAACGCTGGACAACAAGCTCACACGTATTTCTACCAATCTGAGTCAGACTTTGTGTAAATCAGAGTATATAAGTAGAGAAGGAAAAAAAACTTTACAGTTATAAGAATTATAATTATTAAAGTTGATGTGTGATTACAAAAAACTAAGATAAACAAATGGTACGGAGGAGACTGATAACACATTTTATTCAAAGATCTAAACATGTTAAGTCCCAAATTTTCTTCAAAACACTTTGTGGAAAGTGTGTGGACAAAGAAAACATGCTACATGGAAATAAAGGTGGCAAAAAACCAGTTTGAAATCTGAAAATGATAACCTGACCCGATTCTCAAGCCGCTTGGGTGAAACCGGTTCTAACCTGACCCAAACCACCTGTTTGAAATCGGTTTGTAACACTATGGTTTGAAACCGGTTTGTAACGCTATGGTTTGAAACCGGTTTCAATCTAATTGAACCGATTTAAGCCAGTCAAACCTGATCCTTAGACCCCCAAAACCAGTTTCAACCCTATCTAATTTAAAGAGTTTTTTTTTTAACTTTTATTGACCCAAACCGAACCGGTTTACTGAACCGTTTTGTTTTGGGCCAAAAACTTGATTTGTACACCTCTATGTGGAAGACGCAACTTTGTAAAACTATCAACTAAAGCATGCATTATGTTATCCTAGTATTACTTCTTTTCTAAAGTTTGTTAGGTATAATTAAGGTCATAACATAGGTCAAAATTGATTAGATTGGTTTCAGGTGTCAACGCTTAAGTGCATTCACTTCTCTAAACATAGGATTAAAAATTAGTTGTTTCTAGCATGTTCGAAATCGCAAGAATGCCATGTTTACCAAAATGAGATTAACCACTAATTAAGGATGTGTTTATGTCCATACACCAACTAAACCACACAATTAGGTAGTGTTTGTTTTTTGAAGAAAAGCTCTTCTAGCCTCTTATGTCTGCGCCGTGCAGACGCGGGAAGAGGTTTGAGGTTCGCAGACTGTTTGTTTTCTCGAAGACCTTTCACTAAAAAAGCTCTGCGCGGCCTCTTTTTGGCGCAGATGTGGACCAGAGTCTTCTCCAAGAAGAGGTTATCCTCTTCACGTCTCCTCGAACCCTTTCCCGACTTTGCCTCCTCCTCCACCGCCACTGCTGCCGTGAGGCCACCTCAACCCACCGCCGTCGTGACTGCACCTCAACCCACCGCCGATTTCGCTGCACCTCAAGCCACCGCCGTCGTTCGATCGAACCCTAGGGTTTCTCCTCGCCGTCGTGAGGGTTTCTCCTCCCTTCCCGATCTTTCTCTTCTTCCCAATCGCTCCTCCCGTCGCTTTCTCTTCTTCCCGATCGGCGAAAACCAGACGCGAAACCCCAGGTGGCGGAGATGTGCAAAACCCCAGACGACGAACCCTAGGTGGGGTCTTCGATTTCGATTTCGCTGGAGATGAGATGTGTTCGATCGGAGATGAGCGGCGGTAGGTGGAGGGGGTGATCGGAGATGAGCGGCGGTAGGTGGGGTTCGTAGATCGAAGGTGGAGCGACGGTGATGTGTTCGATCGCTGAAGAGGTTATCTTGTTTGAAGATGTTTTTGGAAAACAAACACCCTCAAAAACTCTTCTTGTAGGGGTTTGGTCCACCTCTTCTGCAAAAGAGGTTTGCAGATATGGTCCGCAGACCGCAGACGTTTTACCTCTGAAAAAACAAACACCACCTTAGTTAACGGTCTACACTTGCTACAAACAGTATATCCAAAAGTGTTTAAGCTTAAACCATGCAAGACCAGCTTATAAGTCACCAAATTAACCTTTAATATGGAGGCTCGGTAATTCCCTCTAGCAAAACTCTCAAGTTTGAAATTTAAGTTGCACTGTTTCCGCCTCCATTGGGCCCGTTTGTGGCGCTCACATCTAACGTATATATGTGTCGGTCATTGAGAGACAAAAGTAAAATTGCACTAATTTTAACGTTAATTTACTTAATTTTTGTGAAAATAACGTTAAAAGCATTGGATTGGTCAGTTAATTAGGCATTACGACCCAGGGGTCTCATTGGAAGCATCATCTCTATTCCTATGGTTTAGAGGTAAAGATGTCTACATCTTACTCTCCTCGGATATCTTAGATTTGTTAATAGTATGTTCAACTGAGTACGATGATGACGAAGACGATGGCTTCTTCCCCTTAAAGGTCGTATGACACATTGGCTAAAGGTTTTTAACTGTTTAAAGTTTCTTACATATTTTTTTTAGTTATGTGAATCACTTGTAAAGTAATTTTGATGATATTTCAAAATCTTTAATTGTATAGGAAAATAAAGATAAGAACCGGAACATTCTCTTGACAAACTGTACTAGACTTTGTATATGAAACTGACATGTTGAACAAGTTGAACCAGGCCACAGATCATTGCATATATAAGGTATGAACCATCACATTGTTTTAGTTAGCAGTTTTTATTGTCAAGAATTTGACAGTTGTATAAATGGGAAGACCAAATTACCACCATTGCAGATCACTTGATGTTGATAGGTTGTTGCAGTTGCTGTTAAATGGATCAATTTATTTACAACAGTTTATGCAATTTTCTTCAATCAAGAAACTTAAAGTTTTTTTTTTTTTTTTTTTTTTTTTTTTTTTTGTGGGATCCCTTAAAACTCACCAAGAGGGTGATGCCTCCTTACAATAATTTATCATGCAGTTTTCATCAATCAGCATATCCCATAGCAACTTCAAGTTGTTTTTGCTCAGGTAACAATTTTGTTTTCCTCAATTAGCACCGCGTATCGACTGGCTAGCAACTAGCAAGGCCCCTTTGAAACTTGCCAAGGAGGTGATGCCCCCTTATACACCGAGTTCTTTGGTGCATGAAATAAGAAAAGTCACTAACAAGTGTATCCATACCGTCTAACTTGTATGAATCTATATTTGTTTATTTACTTTTGATTTTAATTAAATCGAATTATATTAAAATGAAAGAGACTATAATCACCAACTCTGGCTACCCATGAAAATTTACCAAACTACACAAAGGTTTCCATCGTTCTGGTGACTAGGAGAAGATAATCCATGTGATCAAAAAGCTTAAGGAACAAAAACAAAACGATGATCTAAAATTGTCATCAATCGCCAAAAGAAAGTTATCAGAAACATACAACATGCTCCAAAACAATGGTTCATACATTCTTGTTCTTTTTCATCTTAGAAGGTGGCCAACGACCCTTTTTCCTCAACTGACGTTTCCTAACGAGTCTTTTTCTTCTTAATCTGATTTTCTTAGCCAACTTCATCTTCATTTTCTGCTCAAGTTTCAGCTGAAGTTTTGACTCCAATGGAAGCTCTTCGACAGACAAGCTGCTGCTGCTGCTTTCATCCTTTGTTTTTGAGGGAGGATCACTGGTACTCTCTGCCTCTGCACCATCTATATCTGCAGATGCCTTCACAACCGTTGCACCTCTTTGTTTAAATCCTTGAATGTGCACCCCGTTGAAAAGTGTAGTTTGCAAATTAACTGAATTCCTCCTATGCCCCAACCTGGAAACTAAAGCTGCTACACACACAAGTAACAAATCAGGTAACAGCAACTTAAAATATGAAATACCTAGCATCATTTGTTATATGTTCCTAATATAAGTGGTAATTTTTTAGAGATGTGTAATAAATACAAATTAATGTGTTGCACATAACATTACAATAACTAAGAAACATCTCTGTTTTCATCCTAATTTTATTTATAAAACAATTTTTGAGGTTATATGCACAATGGGGACTTTGGACACATTTGACCCGTTTCTTAAGAAGCAGGCGTTTTGACCTATTTGAGACATGATGAACCAAATTAACACAATTTTTTAAATTGGGTTACAATTGTCACCACTAGTTTCTAATGATAAGGGTTTATTTGACATATAAATAAATAGAATGTTAAAATTTAAAAATAAGTCTCGAGTTAATTTTTGAATGAAAAATCAAAAATGAGTTTTAAAAAATTGATTCAGCAATCAGCATACATAATTGAATGACAGAGGGATTTCTAAAACTCTCTCAATCATTTTAAACAGCATGATTATTTCATAGCAATACATAGAAACATAGAGAAGGAATGCATATGTCATCACCATCTAATAATAATCAAAACACACACGATCTGTACCATAAAAACACCCAAGTTTACAACAAAAACTTAAACAAATAAAATAATACAAACAAAGAATATGAAATATGAAATACAAAATACCAAACATGACGACTATTGATTCCCTATTTGCATATCTAACATCGATAATGCTAGCAAATAAGAAAAGTGACATATCATATTGCCACCATTTCACGATCATACTCTTTATGTATTTTTTAATACCACAGCGACAGCTTTTGATATTAATTTACACAATACAAGTGCAACACAGTATTTAGTTTTTGAGTTTTTACTCACACAATAACTATGAATGGGTATATACCCTTAATAGCTGAAATGAAAAACAGGCTTGTCAGAGGTAAACTTTTGGTAACGAAAAGGATAATAAATCCAACAATCAAGAAACTGCATATGGCAAGGCTGCAAAAGACAAAGACTTAGAAGATATCAATTTGATTATAGATAATTCAATATGTGAAACAACGTTCATTTTTTACGTTTATGCATAAATAATGCTTATTGGTCTTATTCTACATCATCAATAAAAGAAACAATTTACTAATCTATGATATTCCAAGCAACAAAAAGTAATTTGATCTCAGCAAAAGTATATTACTCCCTCCATCGCATATACCAATCAATATTATAATTTTTCTACGTTCCAAGAAAAATCTCAATGTTTAAGATATAGCTTGACTTGGTGTTCTTAAAGCAACTCTTGTTCTTTTTCGTAGATTATTTTGTTAATCCTTATCTAATCATGTTTAACATTACCAAAAAGTAAAACCCCTTGGAATTCACCCGGAATTTATAGTAGACTCTTTATGTGGAATGTATGCAATAAATCAAATAATACCATAAATCAAAATGTGAGCTATTAGTCTCTAAGATCCCATCTTAAGAATAGACATATATGTAATGATCCATAATATAATTATGAAGCAGAGTAGCAGACACACAAGCACCCATCAAACCAAACAATTATACTTTGCTGTTCTTCAAATTAATTATTCGCCATAGCAACAATTCTATAATTTGAAAGGAGTTATGCTTACACGAACAAAAAACAATAATAGGAGTTTAGAAACATAACAATGAATAACATAATAAAAAAAATCATAGCTATAAGACAACAGAAAAAAAAGTAAACAAGAAAAATGTGCATCATTATTTGAATCAACTAGAGAACATGCATCCCACATAATAACCATAGCTTGCCTAATCAGTGGTCTCTGATTACAAGTTTACAACATGTGTCCTGAAGATGGAAAGAAGTAGCTGAATTTTACAAGTATTATTTCACAGTTAAGAACATAGAGAATCAAATATATATGATTCACCTCAATGTGACTCAATCTTTAATGTACAATCTACTACTAAATGGAATGCAAATCAACATTTGGACATGTATGTGTTGAAAGAATGCATTGCTCCTCAAAAGAAAACATGTTTCTGAGTGGGGAATTTTATCAAATACTTGGTGCTCATAAAAGCATATGATCATTGTCTTACAATTCCTTCATCTTTGCTAGCAGCAGGCATTCAAAAATACAACAAAACAAAGCAGAATCATCATGTAAAAAGTTCTAGAAAGATATGAACATACACCCATTTAAGAAAGCGGTTCAGTTAAGCGAATCGAATTCAAATCAAGAAAAGGGGGAGATCGAGGTGTGCTCACAGGAATTAGGAGTAACCGCAGAGGGTAATCGGGACGATGATAATTGACAAGAAAGCGTTTGCGGAATTGGAGGGAAGTGGAGAACAAGCATGGTGCCGTCCGTCAGCTGGAGCTCCTGGTTCTGGATAGGCTTGATTTGATGCAGCCTTCAAATAGGAAAGGATAAGATGCGAGTAACTTCGGGTTTGGATATGTCTGCAAAAATTTTCCTTTTTTCCTTTTTCTATTATATATTGTTATTTTCTAGAGTAAATTGTCGATGTTTATGCTTTGCTGGTATTTCACTCTTGGTTCTTAGGTTTCATAAATTACTCATATGGTCCCTAACTTTTAACATTAGTAACACGTTATGTCACCAAATTACCGTCATATAATTGACCAAATTACCCTCACATAATGACTATATATGTTACAAATGTCAAAAGTTAGGTACCATATAGGTAATTTATGAAAATTAGGGACAAAAAGTGAAATACTACCAAACCACATGGACCATCTCGGTAATTTACTCTTTTTTTATGACCATTGAAACCTACTTACGTGGTAAACTCTTGGTCCTATCAATACCCGACTAACCGATAGAAACAAGTAAAGTGCGGTCTCAAGCAACCGGGTCTGTGGTATCCAAAGAAAATTATGTAAATGGAGATTGAACTTGAGATATTTAGGTTGTTTCTCTTCCATTTTAACCACTGCACCACTTCCTTAGAAGAGTATTAAACCGAAATAACGGATTCAAATCGAAATAACCACACTATTATAATCAAACTCTACTAAAAATTGAAGTTTTTTTATTTGTCTTTTTTATGAAAACCAATTTATTGATTTGATTTTGGTTTTACTTGTACTTCTAACCTAATAAAAAAATCGAAAAACATCATTTTTTTATATTAATACCAATATTTGTTTCATAGTAATGTATACGCTTTTTTAACACATATATGTATAAAATGTTAATGAATATACTTTTATATATTTTAGGACTATTATTTGGCCCAAAAATTGAGCCCTGTTTGCAAAACCGAACAAGCGTAACTGAAAACAAAAAAAAGGGTGTTTTCAAAAACCCAGATGCCAAAGTTATAGTTTTTGGTTCAATTTGTGTATAAAAGCCGACCAAAATTGACCAAAACCAGCTCATATAACAAGTATTTTTGCTTTTTATTCATTGTTCATATATCACTTGTTAAATGTTAAAAATAAGGTAAATTAGAGCGATAACTTATCTTTTTGTATCACGTTTGATCCTTGTTGAGCCCAAAATTATGAAGATTGATGAATATTGTATAAAGTAGCAATGATAAGAAGTCTACTGATAATTATGAATACCAAAGAAATAGAATTCTTAGCGATGAAAAGTAAAATGTTAACAATGAGTAATTATCACTGACAATGTTCAAATTACCACTAATGAAGACTTAAAATTAATATTTACTTTGTAGAGATTAAGATTGCTACTAATAAAAGGGTTCCACTTATGAACACATTGAAATGATCAAAAGTTGCAATGGAAGGCACTTGCCAATGATGACGATGTAAGTTCCTTGTTGGTGATTAGCTTAATGATTGATTATCTCAACAAAAGATAAGAAATTTATGTGGATATTTTTCCCTCATCAGACCTCACTTAAAGTAGGATTTTAATTGGGTATGCTTGTTGGTGTTATATTTTTTGTTTTATATCTGACTCACTCGAAATATACATTGAAGTACTTGGAAGGGTAATTCACTCATTTGAAATATGAGTGTTTGGCTCAATTAACCACCGTTAAATAGTTAATTTAATCAACAAACTTATTTGGTTGCTTTGTCTACTAGATTTAACCTAGTTGTCCAATTGGAATGGAACATCTTTTATCTTCATAATATTCCTTGTTGCAATCAACCAACTTGCAAAGATGTGTCATAAACTTTCGTTTCAAGAGGTTGATGCCATTTCATCCATGTTAGCTATTAAACAATGGATTAGTTGGTTCATACTTCATAGTCGTTTCTTCCTCAAAGCTTCTGCGGAAATGTCTACAAATCCGACTTATTTTAGCTATGTTTGGAGAACTACCCCGTATGAAAGAACGACATAACTTCTCCAACCAGGGCCGGCCCAATGGGCTTAGGAACCTAGGCCTTCGCCTAGGGCCCCCAAAATTTACAGGGCCCCCAAAAAAATACCAATTATACTTATATATGTTGGGTTTGGTCTGTTTGAAGCTTCTACTGGGTTTTTGGACAATGGCGTTGGGCTTCAAATGCTGAAAAAGAAAAGGGGCAGGGATATTTGCATCTCAGCATTTGCGATTGAGAGAGTGAGAGACTAGGGCATGAAGGCATCTACCGATCGGCGAATTCTTCACAGTCATAGCCCATAGGTAACGAATCGTCGCGTCCCTTCGATTTCATCGTTGTTGGAATCGATGTATCATGGAAGCAGGAAGCCATTAATCCCCATTGAAGCAATCGACCGCCTCACAATCAGTCAATCTTCACGATTCACTTCGAAGTTCAAGTGTTCAAGCCCCATCCGAGACCGATACTCGTCCGATTAACCAAAGTTTGAACCATCCGGCACTTGGGAGTCGAGCCTTAGCCGCTTACAGAAGTAAACAGACCAATTTTTGTATGCTGAAATTTGTTCCTCTCAATCTTTCATGAACCAAGTGTTGTTTGTTGTCTGCTGATGAATTGATGAGCCAATGAGGACATGAGAAGTTCTGATTTCCGAATTCTATAACTAAATCTTGTTCGTATTGTTCCTAATTTATTTACAGTGTTTACATCTTGTTCGTATTGTTCCTATACTTGACTGCATCTATTTGGTCACTTTTCATTGTTCTAAATTTAAATTAAGTGTTTTACTTGTTTAAGTGTTTTACTTATTATTTGATTAATTTTGGTATATACTTCATACTTGATCACTGATAAGTTGATTGCTTCCATTTGTTTGAGTGTTTTGCTTGATTTATATAGGTTTTAAGTAGTTAAGTTGACTGCCATCTGTGTTTAAGTGTTTTGCTTGTTTCATATAGGTTTTTACTTAAGTATTGTACTATTGTTAATTTTTTTAGTGTATTGTTTTGTTTACTGATTCAGACATTCAGTGATTCATATAGGTTTTACTTAATTCTTTTAGTATATTAATTGGTTTAGTATATTGCAGATTTTCAGTGATTCGTATGGTTTTAATTGAGTATTCTTTTAGTATATTGTTAATTCTTTTAGTATATTGTTAATTGAGTATTGTCATATAGTTTTAGTTTATTGTTGTCGGTCCCAAACCCGAATAAAGGAAGGTTTTAAACATAACTTTTAAGTATGATAGAAGGGCCCTAGATTGATATTTCGCCTAGGGCCCAGGAAAACCTTGAGACGGCCCTGTCTCCAACATGTCAAGGATTTTGGGTGGAGCTCCATATAGTGAAAAATAATAAATGGGTAGAGAATCTATAGCTGATTTTATTTGAGTTATGCGTGCCTTCCATTATGTAAGGCTTACTTCAAAAATATCCACTATTGTTTCAAGTATTATGCTTGGTTCAAATTAGTGTTTAGATATTCAACCCATACATTAATATCTAGATCCGCAAAGTGTCCAGTCAATCACCAAATTGTGCTACACAATGGGATGGTAAATGCCATACTTACATAATAATGTTAATTAATAATACTAAAATCATGTTCTATAATCTAAACGGTAACATTTTCAAACTCTTTAAACATAAACAAGTCATGTTCAATTTAATAAGTTTATTTAATGAGTTGTATTCAAGTCAATTGTTTAATGCACAAGTTGTACTTACAATTAATACTTGATTTTCTTTTCGTGTCAAAAATTGTCGTCACCAAAATTCGGTAACACTAGTGACTTTGAATGTGAAAAATCAAACTTGAGAGGGGCAAGTTGAAAGTGAGAAACATCATTCTTAGTAGGCCTGTAAACGAACCGAATGAACACAAACACATGCATGTTCGTGTTCGTTAATTTAAACTTAACCAAACACGAACACGAACACCTTAACGAACATGAATTTTGTGTTCGTGTTCGTTTATTAAGAAAATGAATATGTTCGTGTTCGTTCATTAATAACTTAAATGAACTGTTCATGAACATAAATGAACACAAACGAACAAACATAAATGGACATTTTTTAACACCATTGAATAATCATAAGCGAACATGAACACTATTGAACAAACATAAACGAACACAATTGGACAAGTATAAATGAGCACAAACGACAAGCCTCTTAAATGTACATACATATCACTCGTAAATTAGTCAGTTAACCAAACAAAAACTAACATTACATAGTTAACGAACATAAATGAACATTAACGAACACAAATAAACGAACATAAATAAACGAACATAACCGGACTGTTCATGAACATAAATAAACGAACACAAGGTGTGTTCATGTTCGTTCATTTAATTAAATGAACACAATATTTATATTCGTGTTCGTTCATTTATTAAATAAACGAACTTCTTGCCGAACAGTTCATAAACTGTTCATGAACTGTTCGGTTCGTTTACAGGCCTAATTCTTAGGCAATGTAACTCCTAAAGTTAAGTCCTTAGGGGTAGTTTGTTTGGGTGTAAATGAGTGAATGGGTGAATGAGTTTGAATTTGAATGGTTCAGATTCAGATCGTTTGTTTCAACATCTGAATTGAGGTCTGAATGAAAGGCAACATCTAAATTAAGGTTTGAATGACTCAGACTTGAGAATGAGTCTGAATGGAAAGAAAAAAAGGGCTGAATGGATGGCATCCCTTCCACTCCATCTATCGTCTCCCGATCATCGACCTCTGCCCCCGCCGCCCCTCCACCGGTCTCTTCACCGTCGTACAACCCCGTCCTATCACCGAATGAGAAGAGAGGAAAAGAACCGATGGCTGACAATGTGCTCCTCAACCATGACAGGCGATGAAGAGGGTTACGACCGAGGGCTGACGAAGGCTTGCTTCAGCCGATGGTCATTTGATTTGATGGCGAGGTCGATGGCGGTTGATCGAGTCGACGAGGGCTACGACCGAGGGCTGACGAAGGCTTGATTCAGCCGATAATGGTTTGTTTCGATGTTGATGGCGACGGAGGTCGATGGAAACGAAGAGGGCTACGACCACGACAGGCGGCGACGAGGGCTGGTGCTGCGACCGTGAGGTCTATCGAAGGGATGTATTGATTTTTTAGGTTTTTTTAAAAATAAAAAGTGTATTTTTTTTTCATTTAGTCTCTAAAACAAATAGTCTTAACCGGTTCAACACTTAATGGTTCAGACTCTTTTAAGAATTCAACATTTAATACTTCAGACGTTACCAAATGACATCTTGTACGGTAATACCTATGATGTTTAATGTTAATAATATTGATAACAAAAAGTAATAGGAGTTATAAGAAAAAAAAGTAGACAATTTATACTCGAGGGACCGATAATGAAAATTGTAACAATCCTAGAATGCATTTACTCCAAGAGTAGGGTTTCGCGAGGGAACTTAATTGATTTCTGCTTCTATCGCATTTACCGCCGTAGAACCCTAATTTCTCGTCACCAACGATCCAACCATGGCCGTCGGGTACTTTCGATCTCTATTCCTATATGTATTATCCATACCTAGATGAATCATTTATTCACAAAGAAGAAGTGCATTTGATAATTTGTTCAATTTGCAGAAAGAACAAGCGGATTTCCAAGGGGAAAAAGGGTGGAAAGAAGAAAGCGTGAGTTCAATTCATTGTTTTTGACCTTGTTTAGACCTTCATTTTGCAATTAGATTTTGTTTCTGAACAAATTTTGCATATGAAACAGAGCTGATCCGTTCTCAAAGAAGGATTGGTACGATATTAAAGCCCCGTCACTGTTTAACATCAGGAATGTTGGCAAAACACTTGTTACCCGTACACAGGGTACCAAGGTAAATTGTCACATTTAATATTGTTTATCAAATATTTGATTTTTTGCATACTCCTGTGAATTTCATTGTATTTGAATATAAAAATCTGATGATTTATCAAGATTTGATTGTTTTGCATCAGCTGTTGTAAAACTGGTTGTTCGTTTTGTAAATGCAAAGAAAGACGAACCTGTATTTGTCAACTCTCATTAGATTGGTGGTTTATTACTTCATTCTAACTTGAAGCTTTGTCTTGGAGGTCTTTAATCTCATAAGATTTTTAAAGAGATTGCTGATGAGTAAAATTGTTATGTTTGCTGTGGTGTTTGTTATCGATGAGTTTTTGTAAGGTGTTGTGGGCTATAAAATTTGAAAATCTGGAAAATTATTTTATTATTTGACATGAGCTGATTAGCTTAACATTAGATTACATGCATTCCAAATTTATAATAAGCTCTTGGTTTTGAAAAATTTTTATCTGTCTATCAACTTAGTTTTGAAGAATTTATAATTAGTTAAATTCGATAAAACGTCTTTATGTTTATGCGGTCTAGGTTGATGCAGACCAAATTATTTTGTTAATATATAATATCACGAGTTGCATCCTCCTGATAAGCAAAGAAAAAGCGAACCCCTGTTTAGCCGGCTTTTCTAAAAAGTCACCTTTGCTAGCTTAGTATGTATTTGAAACTCTCATCTAGTATTGGATGAGTATGTAATTGGACATATATTTTTATACTCTCTAAAGAGCTTTAATTATCTGCTCAAAGTGTATATTTGCAACTCAAGTTTAATTTTTTTGACATGATTTTTAATTGTTTTAAACGATTCTGTCTGCTTAAGTTTGGTAGTTTTATTAGAAATGTTTAGATGACATGCTACTTTTGTTTCAGGATGTTTTTCTTGTATTCTCAATTCTTAAATCTTTACCCTTTTTGCGATTATCTTTTCACGAATTTGGGATGTGACTTAATTACTTACATTTGTTGAAACTTTACAGATTGCCTCAGAAGGACTGAAACATCGTGTATTTGAGGTTTCATTGGCTGACCTTCAAAATGATGAGGATCACTCCTACAGAAAGATTCGACTGAGGGCTGAGGATGTTCAAGGGAAAAACGTGTTGACCAACTTCTGGGTATGCATATCATGTGCTTTTTATTTATTACTTAATTTGTGATGTACCATGCTTATAAAATTTTAACTTTTGCAGGGGATGGACTTTACTACAGACAAATTAAGGTCACTTGTTAAGAAATGGCAGTCTCTGATTGAGGCACATGTTGATGTGAAGACTACTGATAATTACACTTTAAGGATGTTCTGCATTGGTTTTACCAAGAAACGTGCCAACCAGGTCAAGAGGACTTGCTATGCACAATCAAGCCAGATTCGCCAGGTACTTTGTTTTAATAATCAGATTTAGGTCACTTTTTATACAGGGTTATGATATGGTGAAATAATAAGCACATGTGTTTTTTAGATCCGTAGAAAGATGAGGGAGATTATGGTAGCACAAGCACAGTCTTGTGATCTTAAGGAGCTAGTTCAGAAGTTCATTCCTGAATCAATCGGTAGAGAGATCGAGAAGGCAACATCAAGCATTTACCCTCTCCAGAATGTTTTCATTCGTAAGGTTAAGATCTTGAAGTCACCAAAGTTTGACATTGGCAAATTGATGGAGGTAACCTTTTCGTCTATATATATTAGTTTCATGCTCTACAGTTGATATTTAGTTAATTGTTTGATTAGTTAAACAACTGAAAAAAATCGGTAAATTTGGGGGGTGTTTAATACTTTAATCGTTATATGCAGTGAAACAAAATTTTCTCAGGGACCTCATATTCTAAAATTAAAGAAATAAAGAAGGTTTTACTACCAGCAGAAGTTATGCAAACCATTGCTGCTGTATTTCATTATTATATCAAAATAGTAATTTGACCCGTTGCTATATTTCAAAGAGACATCTTATAAAGTTTAGAGATTAAACCTAAAAGTTTTGTAGCAAAACATAAAGTTTAGGGATAAAATTTTGGAGTTTATGAATGAAACTTGAAGGTTTTGACGTCAAGGTGTAGGGGTTAACTCCTAACTCTAAAAGCATGAAAGGAGGTTAAGGCGACATTCTACAAAGTTCAAAAACCTAAAGGTTTTGAAAATCGGAGAGTTGAAGTTTGGTTGTAAATTGATGCCAATACTTCAAATTGAGTGTAGGGATAAACCCTAAGCTCTAAAAACTTGAAGGGGTCAAATCGACAATCTACAAAATTTACGAATGAAATCTAAAAGTTTAGAAGTGAAATTTAAACGTTTTGACATTGAGTGTAAGTACTCTAAACTCAAAAAACCTAAGGAGGGTCAAAGTGGCGCTGTACAAAGTTTAGTAAAGGAACGTAAAGTTTAAGAATTAAACATAAAAGCTTTACTGTTGAGAGTGGGGATCAACTTTAAGCTTTAAAAGCCTGAGGATGGTCTAAGTAATTTTCTACAAATTCTAGGGATGAAACATAAAAATTTAGTATAAAAGTTTTGATTTTGATTATAGAAATACAATTTTAAATTCTAAAACCTAAGGGAGTTAAAATGATATTTTATCAAGTTCGATTAAGTTTAACATAAAAGAAAAAACAAAATAGAACAAATAAAGAAAGATGAGAGACTAAAGCTCAAAAATTGAATTAATTATAGGGATCTAAGTGTATTTAACTAAAATATTAAAAAAAAAAAAGTTGCCCACCGACTTTACAAATTAAGAGCGAGTATATAGAATGTTTCGAGTAATTATATGGAAATAATGATGATCAACAATTTAATTTCCTCCATCTTTATTTGGGTGATATTCTTTTACCAGTGTTGATTTATCATAATTCAATGTTATTGATGTAAATATGTAATAATAGGTCCATGGTGATTATTCGGAAGATGTGGGCGTTAAAATGGAGCGCCCTGCAGATGAGGCAATTCCTGAAGCAACTGAAGTAATTGGAGCTTGAAAGATGAGTAACAGAGTTTAAATCTTGTTTTTGGTTTAGTCAAATTTTGTATTAGGGAGATGAACGGTGAGTAGGTCTGATGGGTTACACAATCTGAAAGTTGTCTTGGGGTCAAGTGGCTCATTTTGATTGTTTGAAGCAATTCATGTTTTATTTTTATATTTTTAAATAATAAAAAGCATGAAATTGGAAGAAAAAGGAAGTCTTGCGAGGTTGATGAGGGAGCATCCTTTTGGGGTTATGCATCAAGCAATGTTGTCAGAACTGGACCGGTGGACCGGGAACCGGAGGGCCGGACGGCCCAAAATAAGCATGGGAACCGGATTCAAACTAACCGGTCAGTTGAGCCGGGAACAGGTTCACTATTCGGACCGCATTTTAGTTTTTTTTTTTAACTAAAATCCAAGGAATAAAACATTAAACCAAATCCCATGATTATGTTTGTTTAAATTTGTTTATAATTGTATAATTTTTTTTGGAATATATTATATACTAGCCTAAAACCCTGTATATTACACGGGTTGGATAATAGAAAATATAATTCATTAGCATTAAATAATTATAAATGTTTAACAATTATAAAATTATATTTAGGATAAGATATAATTGAATTATTCTTATTGATTATTAAATTTTAAAATATTAGTAAATTATTTGAAGAAAAAAAATTATATTTTTTTAATATTTAATTATATAAGTTAATTAATAAAATTAATAGTATTTATTAGGAGAGAGAGACGGAAAAAACTTGTTCAGATTTAATTAGAACACATGTGTTCCCTAAAAATACTCCTATATTAGAGTATGTAGATAGATTATAAAATTATATTTAGGATAAGATATAATTGAATGATTCTTACTGTTTATTAAATTTTAATATATTAGTAAACTAGGTTAATATCCCGTGTATTACACGGGTTAAATACAAAAATAATATATAGTCATTAATAAACATCTTTATAATATAGGTCGATTTTTTAAAATCAAATATGACTAAAAATTTTGAAAATCTTAACACTTTAAGTAATAAAATAATAATATTATTTTTTAAATATTACCTTTTCAAAATTTGTTTTCTTAAAAATTTTATTTTAGAAAACCGTTTTCAATATTTTTATTTTATAATAATTTTGCTTTTGGAAAAAAGTTTTCTTTTTTTAATTTTTATATTAATATGTTTTTAATGTTTTAAAAAATATTTTCAATTTAAAAATGTATAAATGTGTATTCAATATTTAATATTATTATTAAATGTATGACGCATTAAATAAGAGAGAGAAGCAGAAAAATTATTTTGAGAGTAGTATAGATTAATGACATGTGTCCTCTTTTATTTTGATTTATAATAGATAATAAAATTAATTATGTTATCCAGTTCTTAAAATCCGGGCCGACCAGTAACCAATAAAACGCTCGATTCGACCTCCGGTCGGGTTCTGAAAACATTGGCATCAAGGGAGTATAAACTTTTGGTGTATGAATTAATTTATGAAGAGATTGATGCTACACAAAGTCACTTTTGATACGTATATTCTACCAAGGTGATGCAAATTCTTATAATTTTTTTTGAACGATGATGTTTTTACGTACTATGTATATTGTCTTAACCATGCTCACCTTGCAGATGTAAGACACGGCCCCAGATGCGCGGGAGCATCGCAGAATAGGTAAATCCTCGCCTCCCATAACCCAGGATAAACCCCAAGCGGACCATTCATTTATTGTTTCGAACCCCTGACCTCCACTATCAAAGGTGAGAGGCCTAGCCATTTGACTGAGCTTTCAGGACGCAAATGCTTATAATTGATGCCGTGGTTCAATGTTTACAATAGCTTTAAACTTGGTCAAACTCGCAATTAAATTCGAATACTTTAGTATTCATCTCTTGGGATAGTTGGCGAGACTGACTTAATATCACCTAAGGGCTGCCTTAGCATCACATTTAGCCATTTAGGTATGATGCATTGGGGTTTAGGGAGTCTGTAATTGTATTGTAAACTATCACGTTTGAATTCTAACCAATTAGTTATGCTCTGAATTTGTTTTTCATAAATCTTATTGTTTGGTTTCAAGTTATTTGTTCTTAGTGTTGTTTCATTTTTAATCATTGTGTCAGTGTCAGTGTTGGAATGATTCTATCAATCAGAGTTTAAGAACAAGAACCATGTTATTGGATCCTGACAACCAAAGTGAATTGGATTTACCAGGTGTTGCGTGGATGTGTAGCAAGTGTTCGAGGACGTGCATCCCATGTTTTAAGATCAAATCAAAATAATTTTGTTGCAACACTTGTTGGAAAAAAGTTTTATTTTGGACAAAAATAATTATTTGTATTTGTTACAATTTAACTACTATTTGTTACATTTATGTTATACTAAATGAGGTCAAAACGAAGTTAAAATGAATTAAATATCGATTTTTGAAGTTGTGTGGTTAAAACATTAATTGTATAATAATTTTGAGAGCGGATTCCCACATTGAATAAAGATAAATCAGGTCTGGGTTTATAAGTAGGAGACGATATGGTAATGTATGATTCAGGTAGATCGTGTGGAGCAAATAAAACCAAAAACCTTTTTTTGCTTTATTCCACATTTTTAAATAATGATGCCTTAGCGTCCTTTGAATTACATGGTTGCAACGAGGTTGAAATGTTTCTTGAATCATGTTTGTTACCCTTTGGATTACTTGGTTGCAACAAGGTTGAAATGTTTCTTGAATCATGTTTGTTAATCGAGGGTTGTCGAAGTGTTCAAGCGACAACATTTCTTGAATCACGAGCTTTGTCATTCGATCACAAAGTGTATCTACGTCTAAACGAAAAATTCCACCATCACTACCACTTTGAATTTGTTTGAGAAAATGGTTTGTTAATTTGTTTCTTCAAACTCAAGTTTGATTCGTTTGTTAGAAATATGCATAAAACTTGCAATGAGCCTTTTGAGATATGTAACTAATCTCAACAAAATCCCAGTTACATCATATATTCATGTTCCTGTTATTGTAAGAACACGAAAAACGGTTGTGTCAATATTGGAACCTTGACCAACAGAAGATGTAGAATAAGCCATTATGTAATAGAAAAAGTAAAGTTATAGTGAAATAAAGAGTAAAAGGAACGTAATGAGATCGTATAGCAAATCAAGGAGTGTCAAAGCTATCGAAAATACGGAATGAGTGTGTTTTTTTTTGCCTATTAATACACGTTTTCGTTTGTGGCATTAAACCAAATGATACCACAACCATTTTGGCTGCCTTATGTTTCTTCTTAATCTCATACACAAATACATATCTAATTAGCAAAATCAGATTTTCTATTTCAGTTTCTTGTGACAATTTGCATTTGTATGTTGACATCTTAAAATAAGTGTTAATTAGTGGAAACATTCCTACACTAACTTTGAAGTCTTTGATATGGAGCGACTCTGGTGATATTTGGTCTCGGTTAATAGCCTTTGTCTATTGAAAGAAAATTTAAAATAATTCGTTTGATTAGTACCTTTTATTACCAAAACCCATTCTAATCCAATCCAAAAAACCAATGTTCTAAAACAACACATGTTAATCCAGACCTATCCTAATTTAAACTCGTCATGCACCATTAAATGCGTGTGACATAATCCGTCATTTTTTTTATATCAAATCTACTATTAAACTATATTAAATAAGCGATGGTTAAACTTATCTTCCTATATTAATAATTGATTCCAAGAAATATCACGTGACATTCTTATATTATTCTAAAAAATGTTATTTTTAAATATAAAAACTCACATTTAATGTTATTAATAATGTACATTATTTACATATATACACACAATTAATACTTGATAATAAATATCATATATGTTTAATGTTATATATATATGTGTGTGTGTATTAAAAACATTTTTTTATAAACTTTTATATTTAAAGTTTTTTAATATAAAAAAGGTATGACTAATATTATTATTTTTAATATAAATATTTAATAAAAAAAGAATATAATGATAAAGAATCATAAAATCACATAATTTTTATTCACAAATACGTTTAATACACGGGTATATAACCTAGAGGGTTGTTTGTTTACATCTTAATGAAACCATTCAACACTTAACCATTCAACGCGTTTGGTTTAAATTAAATTAAATTACCTCTTAATGATTCAATTCAGCACTTAACCATTCAACACTAACACCATGCTGAATGGAAAATACATACAATTCAACACTTAATGATTCAGTTCAGCACTTAACCATTCATACATCTTAACCATTCATCACTTAATGAGTCAGATATACCAAACAGCCCATAGTTTGTTAAAAAAGGGTAAACTTATTTGTTAAAAAAAAGGTTAAACTTATTTTTCGAAAGTGAAATTCACTAATATTTCAAGCAAGTTTTGTTGAAGTTGATGATTGTCATTTTCTTGAAGATTTTTATTTATTTATTCATAACACACCATCTTGTGATGTTGATAGTAAGAGTCAATATCTTGGTGTTTCATAGTCATTTAGGTGAGATTTCTACAGCTACAGATCTAGGTTTTTGATTGACGAACGTTTGAAATTTCTGACCCTTGGTGATTGCATTTAAATTCATTTATAGAAACACGTAATTTGATCCCAAAATTTGTATTCCTAAGATTGTGTTTTGTTCATTTCGTAGGAGGTTTAAAAATCAAGATCTACATTCGAAGAAGATGATTGAGGGACGGCTTGGAACAATCGGGGCGTTAGGTTTATCCGTTGTTTCTTCAGTTTCGATTGTAATTTGCAACAAGGCGCTCATTAGCACTCTTGGTTTTAGTTTCGGTAATACATTCATCGATTCATTGTGCATTTTATGATTTTGAATTCCAGATTCTGTTTCTTGGCCAAAACCTAAGTGAAGCAATATGTTTCTAAGAATCAGTGAGGCATAAATTTCTGTAGTAGACACCAATAATCTTGCCATTTCTTTAGATTGTGTGTGTTTATGATTGAACCAGAATTCATAAACTAGACCAGAAATGCTTATGGTATCTCGTTGGCTTGCATTTTACTTTAACATTCTAATTGACTGCAATGCATGCTTTGATTTATCATAAATCTGGACAAAACTGTGTTTGATGTGAGAAGTTAAATGTTGATATTATTTGAATTATAAGTATGATATGCTCTACTTTTGTTGTGATTCTCAGCTACAACTTTGACAAGTTGGCATCTTTTAGTGACTTTTTGTTCACTTCATGTGGCTTTATGGATGAAGTTATTTGAGCACAAGCCTTTTGATCCTAGAGCTGTCATGGGCTTTGGCATATTGAATGGAACCTCCATTGGGCTTTTAAACCTTAGCCTGGGTTTTAATTCTGTTGGCTTTTATCAGGTAAACTTCACCCTGCTTTGAATTTAATATTTATTAGTGCTCCATTTCACTCCAACTGTATAACATGTTTCAAAACTAGAGTTTGTATTTAACTTTCTTAATTTGCAGATGACCAAACTAGCAATCATCCCATGCACTGTACTTCTAGAGACTCTTTTCTTTAGCAAACAATTCAGGTGGCACTTCTTTTCTTTTTTCTTTTTTATAACATCTTTCTTTTCCTTTGGTTTGAAATAGGTTAAGAACTTGTTTTTACCAATTCTCAAATTCGGTTTCTTATCATTTTCACTTAAAGTTTAGTTGGATGTTTAGCATCTAATAGAGCAATATCTATGCTTTTATATTTGAGTTGTCATAAACTCTTAATTGACTCGCATTTGAGCAGCAGTTAATCAATTCACAGTTTTTACAAATGTTGTTTTGTTTTGTGTTCTGGCCCTTGTGCAGTAAGAAGATTCGTTTCTCACTTATGATCCTTCTATTGGGAGTTGGTATTGCAACGGTTACTGACCTGCAGCTCAATCTTATGGGTAGTGTTTTATCACTACTTGCAGTTGTTACAACTTGTGTTGCTCAGATTGTATCCTTTTTAGATACTTGCCTTTTTATTAAACTTGGAAAAGAGGTGGGCTCAAAACGGGAATTTTGGTGCATGTCTGGTTGAACTAGCACACTTTTTATCGTAGTTTTTCTTAATAGTTGGCGTGTAAGATATATTATTCAAGAATATTTTTTTTAACATATAGATCTAGGAATTTTATCAGGGTCGTTCACGGTGCATGTTGTGGTTTAGTTTACGGCTTGGGCTTATTGGGTGTAATATTATCTACACTTTGTACCTGCAACAAAAAAAAATAGTTTCTTATTTTATTTATTACCCAAAAAGATAATGTTTTTCTCTAAGAAAACCAAGACTTTTATTTAAAAGGGTGGAAAGGTGCATATGTGTTGTGTACAGAAGCAACTGCAACCGAGGTACGGATCTCTGATTTGTTTTTCAATTTTTAGCTTATATTCATGAGGCCATGCCCTGCCCCTGTTGTATCCACAAAGTTTGATCTTTTATTAAAGAAACTTGTTTATGCATGGAAATTGTTTACATGAAATATTCATGTTTGTATCTGAAGTTTTGTGATAAACATGGTTGAGAGCAATGGTTTGGCCGCAATTGAGAAATTTTTGGGATTAACATGCCTCATCCTGTGGGGTAACTAGGGTTGTAGATGGTGAGTTTTTATGTATTAAAATTGATGGTTTTTAAGCTAAACTATAAACCAAACCTTATAGCTCCATTTAGAATGTTTAAAGCTTCCTGTATGAAAAGCTTAAAAAAGCTATTTAGTGATTACAAAACCAAACCGATGACTGGTTTGGGAGGTTTCACCCCTTTGAATTTGACTGTAATCATCCATAGTTTTTGCGCAATTAAAAATAAACTTACGGTGTGTTTTGAATCATTTTCTTAGGTTGATTTTTATTTTATTTTGTACATTAGAGATAAAACTTAATTTCGATCGACCCCTTTATAACTGAATCAAGCAAAATTGTCACTTCTAGTTTTCACATAGACTGTGAGTTGCATTATGTTCAATCTTAATCACTTTATCTAAGATGACAAATACAATCCAGAAGAAGTTCAAGGTTTCTTCAACTCAACTTTTGTATCAATCCTGTCCCTATCAGGCTCTTACGCTATTCATCATAGGCCCATTTTTAGATGCCCTTTTGACGAATCAGAATGTTTTTGCTTTCAAATACACTCCTCAAGTGCTGGTAAGACCCATTTGTTTTTTCCTGGTGACATTATTATTTGTATATCTTAAGCAGTCTGAAACTGATTGCAGGCTTTCATTGTGCTTTCTTGTCTCATTTCGGTTTCTGTGAACTTCAGTACTTTCCTGGTAATTGGGAAGACATCTCCAGTGACATATCAAGTTTTAGGTCATTTAAAAACATGTCTTGTTCTTGCATTTGGGTATGTTTTGTTGCATGATCCAGTCAGCTGGCGAAACATTCTGGGAATCCTCATTGCTGTCATTGGTATGCTACTTTATTCGTATTTCTGTACTCGAGATGCCCACCCGAAGTCTCCTACTGACGCATCAACACAATTGTCCCAGGTACATTTACTTTATCCTCAAGTTTGTAATTTGTTATTTGAATGTGTCTAATTAATATTTAGACTTCAGCAAGCAAATTATAATTATGAGTGTATGACATTATTAGCTAAACCAGCCTATCTGTTTCTTCAATATCCTGATATGCCCTGCTTTTTAATGTGCTGATGGGATGTCAATATTGCATAACAAAAAACAACATAGTATATATCTTTATAGTTGGGATTTAAGGGCATCTTATAGACTTATACTGTCTAATAAGTAACGATATCGAAGGGCATATCATTTAGATTAGCTAATATTGCATTAGTTATGAGACAGTCTGATCTCTCGATTTTGGCCAACAATGAACAATCAGAAAAAAACATGTTACAACACAATTCTAGCATACCTTTCTATACTAGTCATGTGTAACAAGATTTGTCAACATGTCACTAGACTCTTAACTTCTTTCATTCATGTGAGTTTAGGATAAAGTAACATGTTTCAGTGACGTCTCACGGAATAAAGATTCATCTTTTGCTCTTTCCATTCTTAATAGGGACAAACTTAAGAAAACTTTGTAAACAATATCAAAATTACAAACAAAGTTTCGAGTACTAAGGTGGTTTATAATGCACGGGTTTTGCATTGTGATGAAGTTTCTCTTTAGATCACATTCAAAGTTTTTTTCTTTCTTTCTTTCTTTAAATAATCTCATATATTGCATCTTACATACACAAATATATCCAACATGTAAGATCACATCACCAAAGTTTTAGAAATAGATACATTATATTCAGGTTATTATGGACTTTCAACAAGTTTTAGACAATCACATTTAATAAAGCCATGTTGCGTTCACCAAATCAATCATTGATTGATCACATATGTTGTTACACTAATTATTACATCAATAAATAATAGGAATCTACTTTTCTTTTGACAAAATAGGCAGAAAAAGGTAAGAGAAAACATAATAAGAGGCAAAGATGGGAATTAAGCATAAACCTCAATCTTAACAGTTAGATCAAAAGTGTTTGTTTCATCAATTGTTGACAATGCCTTTTAACTTATTTAGCAAGAGTGCAAGACAATTAGAGCTGTTTATAATAGTTCACTTACAAACAAAATAATGAGTAATATGCCAGTTATATAAAGTAGGTCTGGAGAGTGTAGACGAGGGCAGACCTTACCTTTAACCCATAGAGTGGTTGTTCCCAATGAGATTCCTAGCTCAATCTCCCCTTTCTTGCTTCTAAATACGAGCAGTATTACTCATATGCTAGTAATAGATGAGCAAAGAAGAAGAGCACATAAAAAGCGGTCATGTATCATCTAAAAAGTAATTAGCATCTACAATGAGGAAGAAAGGCAAATGAAAGTACAGGACAATCTGATGAAGAGGGTATGGATCCAATCAGCACTCTTGATCAGAATACTTTCAAATCAGAAAAAAACAGAAGCTTAAGATTGAGAAAAATAAACTATAAACCAGGAAACTTTATTGAATGGAAAATATGTGCAAAACAAATTAATCTAAACCCCTATGTAAACTAACAAAAACCAAATCATACTATGACTCAATAACCTATCCTTTTTGGAAACTCACATAAACGAATACTTAATTAAACCTACCTATTTTAAAACTTGATGTTGAGTTGATGTGCTGGACTAATCGGCTGAGATGGAGAGTATGACTGTAGGGGCTGGGGCTTGGATCAACGTGACCTGCTTGTTGCCAAGACATGATTTAGACCATCAACCATCTCGTCTTGCAATTCCTTTGTTACATATTTAACCGGCTTAAACTGAATATGAGAAAAGCAAACACTTCTTGTTCATGGTATAGCATCAAACCTTTTGCAAATTGGTATAATGGAGAATTTGCAACTTAGTATTATTAGATATAAGGCCAAAATTTTTATTTTTTTCTGCTTGAATTTCCATTTAAAGATGCAACTAGTGAAAATGAATAAATAGAAAGGGTGCCTGAATGTCTAATTATTTCTTTCTTGTTTGTTTGTTTTGTACTACCACCCAAGACGAAGGATAGTGAGAGCGATCCTTTGATAAATGCGGAAAACGGAGTTACCACCCTAAATGAAAACAGTCCTCAGAAATCACCCGTGTGGAGTAGTTCAGATAAGGACCTGCACGCATGATATTTTGGTAAAAAAATATAGCAGCCTAGAGGAGACCTTTGTCGATCCAGTGATGAAGATTTTGCTTGAGAATACTGCATGTTGTTATTATACTGTTTGATCAAAGTCAGAACAAGTAAGGCATCATGATATCTAAAACAGCAAGATGACACCATCTTCGTTGCTGATCTTCTGGCTGTATCAGGGTCATAAATTAAATACGGCTATACAAGGTTAGTACATCAGTTGTCTGCAAGATTTCTTCCAATCAATCTCAGTTCTTTTTTTAGTTAATTTTTAGTGTAATTAAAAGTGAAAGTGTGGTTAATTCCTAATCTGCAGTGGCTAGTGACAATGAACTCTATTTTAGCTTTTCAATAATTAAAAAGTGAAGTGCATTATGGAATGACTTGTAAGTGTATATTTTAATTGAATGATGTTACAACTAGCGATTTTATGATTAGTACTCGCATTTCTCTTCGCACCTAATGTTGGTTGTTGCATCTGTTGTTAAACTTGCATAAACAATGAATCTATAAACACATGAAAATGAGTTTGTTGTATTGATGTGATAATTTGTACATGAAAACCTTTTTTCTTAACCCTATTCTTTCCCATGTAGTTACCATTGTTGCATGATGATATTTGTCTCAATGGTACATGGTGATTGTTAAGATGTCACCGTTTGGAAAAGAGGTTGAAGAGTATAATAGTAAAATTGTAATTATGAATCAATAGATGAGATTAAATGTTGGAAAAATAGTGGAAGAGTATAATACTAATTTTTTTTTTGTTTTTCTTTTTTTTCAAAAAGGTGTTACAAAACTTATTTACAAAATTGAGTGATTTGAAAAATATTTACCAAAATGGGTGATTTTCATGTATTTTTGTATTTTGAACTAATTTATTATGATTTTTTTTTTAATTTAAGCAACTCAAGACTTCTTAGAATTCTACTGCTTGTCTCATGACATACCTAGTTTGTCTTGTACATTTTTATTTCACCTCCTAATTGGCTGCTTATGTAGCGACCCCGAAAGTTTCCCTTTACTACATGTCTAAATGCAGTCATCTTAACCTTCAAGAAAGTTGTGTAGTAGAGAGAGAACCTAGAGGCTTAAAGTTCAATCTTCACTTGGAGCAATTTTCCTTAAAGGCCACCGACCCGATTGCTTGCGGTCGTGCTTTACATGTTCCTATCGGTTAGTCAGTATGAGGAGACCCAAGGGTTTACTATGCAAGTGTTTTCCTATATATGGTCATCTTAGCTACGTTCTACTAATCAACCAAAATAATTGTATCTTGGAATTTTGTAATATTTTCGTTATTCAAATTGCTTCATTGTTAGCCTTTTAATGACCATTAAAAGACTATTTTTAATGGTTTATAGTCTCTTAATAGTTAAGAAGTAACATTAAGTCTGAATAGTTAAAATACTACATTTTATCGTTACCTTTTAACTATCTAGACTTAAGTATAATTGTTAACCATTAAATGTTAATGATTTATTAAAAGATAACTTTTTAGTAATTATTAAAATGCTGCAAAACAACCCATTACTTTTTCTTTATCACATCAACCTGCTTTTCCTTGCTATATATTTAAATTGACAAATGTTCTAATAAATTGTTGATTGTTCATCAAGATAAAAAGTAGTTTCTTTTTCTTTTGATTTGACTTCTAGTTATTTGAGTACGAAATATGTTAATATAATTAAAAAAATAAAATTAATATATTAAATGTTTTTATCCATTTTATTAATATATTTTTAATGAAAGAACTCCATAAGATGTTAAAAAAATCCCAGTCACAGGATTTTTATGACAATAATTTTTAGTGATATAATCGTTTAAAGAATTTTCCTTATTAAGTAGTAAATTTTGCAATCTCAAATTAAAGCTTACATAATAAAATCGAAATCGATGGACCATACATATAGTACGTGCGTAATTACTAAATTTGATTTTTTTTGCCTCTTCTAACACATCATAAACTGATAAACACTTGAAGGTTTTAAACGTTTTGCCCCATCTACGAATCAACCACTCTAATTTTTTTTACCCTAATAGCCACACAAAAGCCATTAGTTTTTTTTATTAGTTTAGTTATAATTATAATATTATATTCATATTTATTTTTTTGCGCACACGAAAGGAAGCAAGTTTTTTTATTAGTTTAATTTTAATATTATTTTATTAATATTAACTTTTTTTAACAACAATTAATATCAAGTATCTTTTGTAAAAACGTTTACTTTTGAAGAGGGGTTTTGATGGGTCTAGAGTTATCATGTACGTGCCTGATTGACAACTTTTGTCACAATCTTTTTTTTTTTTTTCCTTAGGTGTGATCCACGAGTCAAACATCTCGTATGGTGTAATGTCACTTTTAGCTTGTATATTTCTATTAAATTATTTTTTTTAATTTTTATGCTATACCATAGGGTTATAATATTGTTTTTTTATTTACGTTGTAATCTTTATAACCAATCCAGTGCGATTTTATTTTTTGATCATACCCGCAATACACTAGTTTTTATCATATCGTTCTGCCACATCACGCATATCACTTTTCTAGTTTAATAAAAGTTGTTTTAATTTTTAAATAAAATAAAATCTGAGTTTTCAATTATGAAAATTTTACCTTTTCAATTATGAAGATGGTTAACGTTTAGAGGTTGGGTGAGACCCATCCAATTTTGTTTTTCCGAAATTTATGATTTCCACTTAAAGTGGACAGATTTATTCCAAATTTATTTTAATTGAAAATCCATGAATTCTCTACTTTTGAGTTGGAAATTTAATGGTAAAAAAAGCAAATTAATACCTTGATGCAAAATATTTTAGAATAAATATAAAATTTAGGTCACACTTTAAGATACAACTAACAAAACATAACATACTCAGTAAAATCACACTTGACACTTTAAGATACAACTATATAAAGTTATTAGGGTTCAAATTTAGACATGTGGAACAATAAGTGGTTTATAAACTTTGGCAATTAACATTTTTTATAAGTTGATCAAGTAACCATGAGACAAAAGTTAACAAGTTATATATCTTATTATCTTTCGACAAGCCTCTCTCTTTCTCGTCATTTTTTGACGGATGAAAACATAATAAAAAATTATTAAAATAGACAAGTTTGACTAATTTTTTTTAAGTAAACATTATATATTTCCTTGAACATATCACACTAACCTAATCGTTCCTAATCATTGTAAGCGACGTGCATGATATAACATCACGTCAAGACATATACACATGTATCTAGTCAGTAGGCCTAAATGCAAGTATACAAGATATCACATCATGTCAACACATACCCAAATAAATCCCCTTCTGACGCCAATTGACTCGACAATGATGGGTCTTACATACGCCTCGTATATGGGCCTATACAGGCCATAAGAGAGTATAGGAGTCCAGTTATTAACACTGAAAATTTCTAACAAATAAAGATTTCTCTAGAACACGTCTCATATAGACTTATATATGTAAAGGGTGTATAAAGTGTCAGGTATGTGTTAGAACAGTGCCCTTTTTTTAATCTAAAACACAACTTGAGTTTAATGCCAGGCGTACAATTATGTCAGAGAATTTTCTTTCTGACTCCATTTTCTTTTAAGGAATCAGGGTTGAGTTTCAATTGAACTCCAAAAAGAAAACAATTAAATTTTTATTTTTTTTATTTTTTTTAATTTAAGATGCACACAAAGCCAAGATAACATATAATCCTGAGTAGGAATAAGTAATACCTTCTTATTCATTACACAACAAAGTCAAAAGTCAACCAAATTTCCTCAAACGACTTGACTATCATATCATGATACTCATTTGGATTCAAAGACAGGTAGAAAGCTAGAAGCTTTTCCAAATCTTGGGATGCTCGTATGTTATAGTCCACAATCATCTCCATCATTGATTCTTTCAAGTCCTTACATGGGTCAAACGTTGACTTTACAATGCAACAACTGCTTGAAAACTTGTTTTGATCATGAAGAACATCCCTCTTGCATACTTGTGCATTAGAGCTATTACATCTTGTATTCACTCCCGAAACACGTTGTTTCCTCCTCGAATTATCGTTCTTGTTGATGTTTTCTTTGACGATTTTG
Source organism: Mikania micrantha (assembly GCA_009363875.1). Classification (NCBI taxonomy): domain Eukaryota; kingdom Viridiplantae; phylum Streptophyta; class Magnoliopsida; order Asterales; family Asteraceae; genus Mikania; species Mikania micrantha. The sequence continues at coordinate 60,476,067 of CM018696.1, read as the reverse complement.
ATGGAAACATTCTCCTTGGTTGTGACCATATCCCTCCTAGATTTTGTAACGATTTTCGGAGGCATTTGAAGCTCAATCTCTTGAACCAACTCATACCCACTTGAATCTTGAACTGTTTTGGGGCTTGAGGCCTCGTTCAACTCGTATTTTACATCCGCACTTGACGAACTAACAACACCACAATCACAAGTGTTGAATGACTCAAACAAAGGAGATTCATAGCAGCTGCTACTAGGGGAAAGAAACAAATCTTGATTCGTATGAGTCGACTCAGTGGGTCGAATGTAGATAGACCCAAGAACATGTTTGGGAACAAGTGGTCTATTGATTGTAGAGGGTGAGGAGTAAACTTTAGGGGTGTAACAGAAAGAGTTTGTTGGATAATGCTTCAAAGTTGAAAGAGAGGTGTTGTTAGGACTGCTCATGTCTCTAAGCCTGTAAAACCAAGCATTTGGTATCATATGCGATAATCGAAACCTCTGCTTCCCCATCGATGACTTGCGAGCGCGCTCTGATTCGTGCTCGCAAGCTGTTTTTGATTTATAAATCAAAAACAGCCAGCAATATATATACTAAAGTTTCAAATTAACTTTATGATGTTATTCGTGTGCTATGAGTTGTATAAAAAGTTGAATTGGAATCATTCACAACTTTATAAAAAAAAGCCGTAAGAATGAAGTTTAGAGAAGAGGGGTATGTGGGGTAATATTGCAAAAGTAGCCATGTTCGTTCATAATCACCAACCCCACACCACATGCATTATTGCTATGTTTTTCTATCTTTTTTATTTTTATTCTTTATGTTTTTATTTTTCTGTAAATAATGTTATTGACACGAATGTGTATATGTTTTATATATATGTCATTTTGCATGACAGATTACATTTATATTGTTTGTATATATGTTTAGATAAACGTCTCATGTGGTGCACGTATATAATGTATTTATGTGTGTAACCCTCTAAGGACAAAAGGAAAATTACACTAATTTTAACATTATTTTACTTATTTTGTGAAAATAACATTAAAAGCGTTGGATTGATTAATGTGCAATATTGTGGACGAAAATAGGACCTACGGCCGGCCTAACGAAAGACTACTCATATCATACGGTCCTTTAAAAAGTTCAAAAAAAAATGTAAATAAAAATCTTACATGTTGAAACAAAATGCAGAAACTGTTGTACTCATTTTCATTTTCTTGATTTTGTTTCGTTATATAACTAAAATCAAGTATTGATCGATGATTATATATCCTGTATGTTTCGGTATGTCGGATAAATAGAGTCCAATTTTATTTATAAATTAGCTAGTATTAAAACTCGTGTGTTACGGTATATATAACAAACAACCACGAGTTTTTTTCCAAATTGGTGTAGTTGAAAAAAATATTTAGTAAATAGGTGTTTCTGAAAACTTATTTATCAAAATAGGTGTTTTTCTTTATTATTTTTTTCTTTTTAGACTAATTAAAAGTAGTGAAATAAAAGAAAACACTCATTTTGGTAAATAAGTTTTTAACTACACCTTTTTGGTAAATATTTTATACAACTACACCCATTTGGAAAAAAACTCAACGTACCACACAAAAATTAACACGTTATGGAACGTTAAACTGTAAAAAAAAAAAAAATAGTCTTCAAAACCTTAAGCTAAAATAACAAAACTAAAGGTAAACCGGAGATGAGTTGATAAAAAACCGGAACTTGGACATAAACCAATGTGTCATGGCAGGAGAAAAAACTAAATCATCAAAATAATTCAGTTAGAATCATTGATAAAAAAAAAAAAAGAAAAGATAAACCATTAAAAAAATTCACAAAATCGTAAATAAAATATAACCCCGAACGTACACTTCACTCCATTCATGAGATATACAATTAAAGTAATAGAGCTCAAACGGTCATTCAACGTGATCCAATAACTAATAATAATAACAATATTGTTGGCAATTAACTTTTTACGTAAGGTTTTGAATTTGAATCTAGGTTGAGACATATAGCTAAAAACAATCAAAAGATTTAACTAGTTATATGTAAATATGGGCAAAAAAAGCCTAGTTAACCAATCCTATGCCAATTAGTAACCGCATAGAAACCGGTTTACAAACCGGTTTTTGAGTTGTGAAGGAATAGAGGTTAGGAACTACTTAGTTTACAAATGATCTTGGGGTCTTGCCTTGATCGATTGAAAGTTTAAACACTTGATTGAAGAATAATTTCATCATTTAGAGCAACGTTTCGAGGTAAGGTATACATCGTTCGATTCGTATTCTCATTCTGATCAAAACCCCTAAAAGATCCTTTTGAAATTTGAAAAAGGTTAACGGCGTTAACGTTTTTTTAACGGATGTTCACCAAAAGAAAATAGTATGGATTGAAAGTATGGACCTTATTGACGATTTTCAAAGTTGAGACCGATAGAGGGCTAGAGGCAACTCCTAAAACTTTTGATTATTTACTAGACTAAAAAATTAACATACAAATTAAACGTTTTAATTAAATAATGACTTATTACTAGACTAAAAAACTCCTTGATCTGTCCACGTTCTCCATACCTTTAATTAATTCATGCTTTTGTTTCACATTTAAACCAAATTTAAGATTAATTTTCCAACAAACTCCTCATTATAAATCCTAAATTATAGGTTGAGATGTGTAACATCTTAACACGATGCGAGTTAAGATGAGCAACTTAAAAAGTATGTGAATATAATGAAATCAAACAAATAAGAATGATCAATAATATATATGATGTAAAAATCATTAAATATTATTTAAATAAACTATTTAATTTATTACAACGCATTTTAACTTAAATTAAATTGATGTTTTTTTTAAAAAAACGACTCATTTAGACCCAAAATGATCTTCCTTAAAACCCATGTCGACCGACACCCGTTAAGGCGTTAACTAACCCAATCCGCCTATTTTGCCAGACATAGTTCGATCGATCTCTTGCTCTTTCTTGTTGTTGTCTATATATCTTGTTGTTCTTGCTGCTATTCGTTCTTGCTAAAAACTTTTTGGTGATAATGGTTCGTTGCTTAAGTTATTTCTTGTTGTTCTTGCTAGCAAGTGTTTCGTTGGTTTTTAGGTTAGCGGCGTGTGTTTAGTATGAGTATCAAAGCTGATCCTCCATCCATTTCGTGTAATGTTGTGCGGGTTTTTATTCAAACAAACAAACATACCCGGTCAGTGTGTGAGTTTAATTGGTTTTTATTCATTTAGGTGCAATTTTAATGGGTGCATGCATGAGGAACATTTTGTGTGGTTTATCAGCAGTTTGATTTCATAGTTGGTATTTCCTTTTTATTTTATTTATTTATTTATTTATTTATTTATTATTATTATTGTTTTTTGAGTTCTAGCTATTGTCATTTTAAGGATGTACCCAACTTGAGGAATGCGACATGCTTTGTCCAGCCTCCTGCTAGCTTTTTAAGGAACGAAATATATGTTCAAAAAAATATAAATTAAATCAAAAACTACAATTAAATAAACAAACAAACAAATTTATTCAGTATATATCCAGTTTTCAATAGGGTATGGGGAACGATGAAGACATACCTATCTCATTATGATAGAGAGGCTGCTCCGAAAGAGCCTCCGGCTCAAAGTTATCGTTCGAAGTTAATCATTCCAACGCTTTTAACGTTGTTTACACAAAATAAGTAAAATAATATTAAAATTAGTGCAGTTTTACTTTTGTTCTATAAGGGCACACATATATACATTATATGCAAGCACTGCAAATGAGGCGTTAAAAACTAAAATTAAATAGCAATTGTTAATTAGAAAGTTCATCATTTGACCAATTTGAATCATGCTTTTATCTTCGATTGGGTCATGGAACACTCACCTTAGAATGAGTCAAAACCACAATTATCATAAGACCACCCGCAGCACATGAGCCGCTGGCTCAGCGGGAACGAATCTTTCGGCGGGCATCCACGGGAACACCACCCCCCCCCCCTCAGCAGCTCCCGCCCAACAGCCTTCCACAGCCCCCGCTCCCCGCTGCAGTCTCGCTTTCTGATTGGTGCAACCCCCTTTCTTGCTTTCTGATTGGTGCCAAGATAATAGTGGGGAAGGATTTTAAGTGGGGTAACCACTGTGGGATTTAAGGTTTTCAGTGGGGTGATGACGTGGCATGAAATTTCGGTGGGGAAGGATTTTCAGTGGGATGACCGTGGATAGTCTAAGCTCAAGCATATGAAAAATCCGCGGGGTTGTACTACTCTTCGTATCCGTACTCTTCTTCGAATGGGTCTCTTCGTTGGTCCTCATAACCATACCACAATTATGATCAAGTAAAATTAGTAAATGCTTAACGGGTCAAATGGGCAAGAAATTTAGGTATAATTATGTCGATTTATTGAATGTTAAAATAGGCATTACGTTAGCCCAAAATCTGTGTTTTTATGCTAATGTCTCATGTTCTAATATGAAACTGAAAGCCCAAAAGGCTGAAGTGAAGGAACAAGAAGCTATTGTGAAGGAAGTAGAAATTGCAGGTGATGATGTTAATGCTGCTATAGTTGATCTGGTTGTTTTTGGAAAGATATAAAGAATTGAAAGTGATCCAGTGGGTGAATATTGTGCAGATTGCACATACTTGAAGGGTGATCAACAGGCTGCAAGGTCAACTGCAAAAGTCAACAGCAAAATTGCTTCGAATTTGACTATTTTTGGTTTATCACAAATGCTCTTAATTTGACTATTTTGTTTTTGTTTAAATTGCTTGCAATTTAACTAATTTGGTATTGTTGGTTCATTGGCTTCTAATTTGACTGTTTTTTGTTTATTCAAAATTGCTTATAAATTAACTAATTTGGTTTGGTCAAAAGTGATTTTTAAAAATGGTAAAAGACAAACAACAAAATTATATCCTGAAGCCATTATTTTGAAATTTTATGGGCTGATTCAAAGCAAAAGTCAAACAACAAAAGTCAACTGCAAAATTGTTTCTTCATATTGTTGTAGAATAATGACTTTGACAATTTTGCCCTTAAGGAGCCTTCCATATGTTAATGTTTTCTATTGAATGGGATGCAGGTGGGGTGGGGGGGGGGGGGCAAAATCGTATAAAAGCAAGCATAAAACGTTGATAAAAAAAAAATAATCCAACAAAGATAATTCAACAATTCTACATAATTGAAACTTGAATGTATGGAAGCACTTTCTACGTGTTAACAACTAAACCCGCAACATTTGAATATACAAACGATTTACAGGTTTCCCCAAATATTGGTCCTTCTAGTCAAGGCTATGATCAATTTACAAAAATCACATGATGCACTAAATATGAAATGAATGTAAATTACATGCTTAAAACAAAACTATTTAGTTTACACTAATAGGTTAGGGTCAAAAAGGGATTGACCTTAAAAGTCAAAGGATAGCTTTGTTTCTGTAAAGTGTTGGCAAATAAAATAACACACTGCAGCACACACACAGTGCAGCACACAACTGCACGCAGCACACAAACACACACTGCCTTCACACTGCACACACTCACTGCACGTATCAAACACACTACACTAGAGCTGGCAATACGAAAGTAAAAGGGATTTCGGGGCTGAATTGGATGCCGAAAACTGATACGAACCCGAATCCTAATCCTTATGGGTTGGGGGACATTTGTTTACTGGTAGCGGGAAAATTGGTTGCGGGAAAAATTCAAACTAAGAAAGTGGGGACGGTAGTTCATGCAATCAGGGGAAAACGTGGGGGCAGAAGTTAGGTCTAAGAATAGTTTAAGTAATATGGCGTTATGTTCAATAGGGGTGTGTTTTATGTTATCTAAATTGTTACTTTGTAACTTGGAGAAATCACCCTTCTCGAATTGGGTTTATTATCAATTGAATCGTTTATTTACCTTTGATTTTCTGGGTTCTATCAAAAACACTCTAAATAATCTGGCTGTGGGAATTATATTGCTCATGGGAACATGTAGCAATATGTGTTTTGGTTTTTATTTGTTTTTGTTGCACATGTACTCCATGTCTACTTAGATTTAGTTTGATTTTTCATTATATATATATATATATATATATATATATATATATATTACAGGTTTATATCTTACAAAATAACCTCTATGATTCAATCAATAGAAAAGAAAATAATTGATGTCCATAAGTGTGTGTTTAAGTGTATAAATCTGGGCGTGAACCAACATCTACACACACTCCACACATATCCTGCACATGCATGCTTGAGGGCTGATCAGGTGGCTGCAAACTAGGCTGATCAGGTGGCTGTAAACTGCACATACTTTAAGGCTGCAAAGGCTCGTCAGGGCTGGCAGGAATTGTTGATAATAATGATAGAGGACCATTAATGTGGTTGATTTTTTTTTTATGACTGTGGGAACCTACTAATGTGGTAATTGTTAAAGGACCATGCAAGAAGCATCATCCACTCTACGAACACATGATCGGTTCATAACAAGTTATCTGTCTTACACTCATACATGATCAAGAATCATACCATCTTCCGTTTTTTATTTGTTTAGCAGGTTTGGTGCGACACCCCAACCTGGTTTTAGGCTGATGTGTCACGTATACAGAATCAGAAGTAAATGCAACAATCCCAAATATATTTAAAACATAAATACATAAGTCTTAAGTTGATAATTAAACATAACAAAACAAATATTTAAGTTTTAAGTATTGATTATTACATTTACTACAGTAACGGAAATTTTCAGATTTAGCTCCGATTTTACTCTCAAAAGTTCCCCGCCTGGTTTTCTTGGTTACCTACACAAAAGAGATAAACACCACAAAAACAAATACGGCTGAGCCAAAGAATGCTCAGTAACGGATAAACAACAGTAATAAAGAAATTCAGAAGGTGATGAAAATTAGGAGAAATTCAAGTGTTAATATAACGGTGGTCAGAAACAGAAAAAAAAAAAAACAGTAATCAGTGGTCTGACTTTGATTAAATATAACCTTTAAGAAACAATAACACAGGTTATATTATAAGTCAGAATTAATAGAATCAGAATATACCACGAGCCGACTGTACGTATAATAAGTGTAAGGCTCACGGGTAGCTACTCCCGCTTACCAGACACATGAGATAGTTAGTGTTGGCATACACGTCACTATCCCCCAGAAATCAGAAGGTACAGTTTAAAATTTATCCTAGGACCAGTCCATACGCCTCCCCAGAATTCAGTAGGTGCACAGTGTACTATCAGAGTACTTAATGGAGACGCCGTGAACTCAACTAACCGTCACGGATGGTTCCACATTATGGTTGCCGCCATAATGGGCCTGTAGTCATCCTTACAGGTAGGGGCATGCTCGGGTAACAGAATATAGTTTCAGAAAGTTCAGTAGGTTCAGTAGGGTAGTTAAACTACCAAGTTCAGTCATATTTGGATCATGCAATAATGAGTACAATATAATCTTGATCTATTGCATGATAAACGAAACAGAGAAACACGATATCATATCGTGGCAATCAGAAATCAGAACAATACAGAAATAAATTTTAATGATTACAGAAACGGATTACAGAACAGAAAATACTATGATTTAAATAAACGGAATCCGTACCTTATTATTAATGATAAAAGCAGCAAGTAATCAGATAAATATTCACGTAATCCAATTCTTCGACGATTCAAAAATCTGTGTTTTATTTTATTTCATGTTAGTCTAACCGAATTATGACTTGTAAACGAACTCAGTTATATATTGGTAACTTGGATCTTTTTAACGTTTAACCGATAAAATTGGTTAATTTTATAAAGTCGTTTATCAACGTTTATATTTAGTTCATTTTATAAAATGATGATTTAAACGTTTCTAGATCGAAATGGTTTTAGAGTAAATATATATTTCGTTCCAAAGTCTTATCTAGTCGAATTAAACTATTATTCGCTAGTTAAATGTTTATAATTGTAAAAAAATAATTATTGAATTTCTCAATTTGTTTCTAGTTTAAAAAAAAAAATGTTCTAGGAGATCCTTGAACCAATAAGCTTCCAAACCAGCTCTTTAGTCTTAACCAACAAGCCATGTAACAACTACAAATATATATAGATAGTTAATTCTTTTGAATGTTGATTTTCATCCATGATAAATTTTGAAGGTAGCAAAAATAATTATGTGCTGGGAGGGGCTAGAACTTGAGACCTACATGTCAATCTGGTTTACCCTTAACCACTTTGTACCAGATTGCAATTGTTCACAAAATCATCTTTTTAAGCTTTTAAACCAAGTTTTTCTTGCTTCATCTTCTTCTTTTGAAATTTAACAGTAGGTTTCATGGTTTGTTTGGTAATTTAATTTACTTGAAAACCATCTACAACATCCACATCTACGTACACCCATCTATGGACACCTATTACAACTATGATCTTTTAGTTACGTTTTAGAGAAAACTTCATCCGATTATCGGGATTTTTAAACCGACGTTTACGACGAACTAGACTTGTGAATTCATAAAAACGTACTAAGTTCGACCAAAAGTTTACCTTGACGGTAATCCGAGTGAACCGTAATTGAGATCGAAATGCGTACTTTGACTGAACAAACGGTCGCGTAATGAATCGAATCGTTTCGGCCTTCGCTTCTCTTTCGGTGATAACAGATGGTTGTTGAAAGGTGGTTTCGTTCACTGGTTATGATTTCTTCTCTGGTTGTGATGGTGGTTGTGTGATGGTGGTTGTGACAATCTTGAAGGTGAAGATGGTTCGTAAGTTTAGAGGCGGTGCGGGGATGGTTCCGGTGATAGAATTTCTCTTGGTTTACGATATGTATGTGTGTATATATGTGAAAGGTGTATGTCGGTTTAAACTAAGCTTGCAGGAGAAGATTCTTCATCTTTTTTTTTTTTCTTTTCAAGTGTATATGGCATGTATATTAAATCCCAATAAAATACAGTTCGGGAACGGGTCAGTTTTTAAGCTGCTTTTCGCTTTAGTTGAATACGATTTTGAATGCTAGTCGAGTGGTACTTAATTAGATGTTACTAATTTAATCAATTGATGATTATTTTATTTTATTTTATTTTATTTTATTTTTTTCAAGTTCTAATTTGGTCGGATACGGTTATGGATATTAGGCGAGTGATATTAAATAAAACAAATTTCTTAATATAAATATTAGAGTATATGATCAGATCCTTCTTTTCAGTTTGTTTAAAATAACCGAGTCGAAGTTTAATAATTTAAATGGTTCGGTTATGAACTCGCTACTTCTTCAAAACATGTAATTAAATTCATCGGTACATTCTTAATCATATTTATTATTCGATTTTGTTTATTGAGTTTTGATCAATTAATAATAACCTTTTCTTTTTGTATATAATATTTTATTTGTTATTTATTTGTATTTTTTTTTTTTTTTTCGGGTATTATAATTCTACCTCCCTTAAAAAATTTCGTCCTCGAAATTTCAGAGTTTATATAACGATTTATTATCTAGATTTTACAGAATTATTCGTTTATTTTAACTCGTCATATACTAAAACTTAGTAATGATTTAATTACAGAATTTTAGGTAACATCTTACAGAAACAAATAATTAATACAGATAATAAAGTAGAAAGTCGCACATAATTTAAGACTCGAATAAATTCGGATATTGCGAGCGAATTACATCCTCTAACTCCCAATTCGCTTCAAGTTCAGAATGGTTCTTCTATAGAATTTTAACAAAAGGAATTGTTTTTTTTTTTTTTTCTACACATAACTCGTTCTTCACGTTCGAGAATCGCTTCCAGTATTTCCTCGTATGATAGATTTTCATGAATATCCGAAATTGGATAATTCACTATGTGTAGTGCATGATAATTATATCCTCGCAATAACGATACATGAAAGACATTGTGTCCGTGAGATAGCTGTGGTGGTAATGCAAGACGATACGAAACTTCACCAACTCATTCTAAAATTTCAAACGGTCCAATAAATCTCGGACTCAATTTTCATTTAAGACCAAAACAACGGACACCTCTACAAGGCGAAACTTTGAGGAATATTTTATCCCCAACTTGAAACTCTAAAGAACGTCGGTGCTTATCTGCATAATTTTTCTATCTACTGTATGCTTCTTTCAACCTTTCAGGAACGATAGCTACTTTCTTATTAGTATTTGAACAAGTTCGGATCCTTCAATTGTTTTCTCCCTGACATTGTCCCAACGGATTGGTGATCGGCATTTGCGACCGTATAATAATTCAAATGGTGCCATGCCGATACTAGCCTGCCAAATATTATTGTAGGCAAACTTTACTAAACACAAGTACTCGTCCCAGTTTCCCGTCCACTCTAAGGCACACGCTCGCAACATGTCCTCAAGTGTCTGTATTGTACGTTCTGATTGACCGTCAGTTTGAGGATGAAAAGCAGTACTAAACCTCAGTCTAGTACCCCAAGCAGATTGTAGACCTTTCCAGAAATGAGACGTAAACCTCGGATCTCGATCTGATATGATAGAAACTGGAGTACCGTGTAATCTGACAAATTCTTGTGTAAATATTTCGGATAACTTACTAACCGAATGTCCTTGCTGGATAGGAAGAAAATGAGCTGACTTGGACAACCTGTCCACAATGACCCATATAGCATCATTCTTCTTAAATGTCTTCGGTAATCCGGTAACAAAATCCATGGAAATATCATCCCATTTCCATAGTGGAATATCAAGTGGCTGAAGTAGACCACTTGCTCGTTGATGTTCAATCTTTACTTGTTGACAAGTAAGACAATGACTGACGTATTTTGCTACGTCTTCTTTCATTCCGTTCCACCAGAAATGTTGTCGAAGATCTCGATACATCTTTGTTGATCCCGGATGAATTGAAAATGGTGAACTATGTGCCTCAGATAATAGTGATTCCCGAAGTGCTACGTTATCAGGAACACATAGTCGTTTGCCACACCATATAACTCTGTTTTCATCTATCCTGAACTCGGATTGTTTCCCTATCTCTAAGTTCTCTGTTATCGCCCACAACTCACCGTCTTCTTTTTGAGCTTCTTTAATTCGAGAAATTAAATCAGACTCGATCTGAAATTTGGCAAGGTACCCATCTGAGTTACTTACTCGAATACCAATATTCAGTCTTTCCAGATCATTAATAATCTCTTGTTGTAAATGCAAAGACGATATCATTCCTGAACTTTTCCGGCTAAGGGCATCAGCAACAACATTAGCCTTTCCCGGATGATATTGGATATTTGCATCATAGTCTTTCAACAATTCTAACCAACGTCTCTGACGCATGTTTAACACTTTATGAGTGAAGATATACTTCAAACTCTAATGATCGGTGACAATGTCATAAGAATCTCCGTATAGGTGATGTCTTCAAATATTTAACGCAAAATAATAATAATAATAATAACAGTAACTAGTTCCAAATAATTTGTTGAATGATTAACCTCGTATGGTTTCAATTGTCGTGAACCATAGGCATTAACCTTATCATTTTGCATCAACACACACCTTAATCTTTTCTTATAAGCATAACTAAAAATCTAATAACCTAATGCGTATAATGGTAAATCAAGAGTCAGGTCAGTCGCAGAACGTGTGCTAATCAGAAATTAAGTCTCCGACATGAGTAGTGATTACTAGTGAAGGTTCCAGCATAGTCGGCACAATCATGAGGCACTTATACCAAGATGAGATACGATCAAATGTGTTGCCCCCGTATCAAATAACACATATATATTGAATGTCGTAGCAGAATATACCGGAAGCAATACCTAGTTTAGTTCTAACTAGAGGGGCATGATTGATTTCAAAGTATAGAATTTGAGTTCAAAGCAGAAGTTTTAGCAGAGTGCAATTTATTGCAGAGCATAACATAGGAGGATCAGAAAAGTCCTAACGGATACCAGGGAAACTAATCAACCTAATAGAATTCTAGTAGCACACATATGTAATTGTAAATTCACGATTACGTTCTAGAACCGTGATCGTCAATTTACCTTACAACAATTGCACTTACTATCCTTCCATCATGTGTCCTTAATAACTTGGAAAAACTTACATAGAGAAAATAGAACATAAAATATGTGAAACAAGATTCGAACGAATACTAAAGTTCGAACTAATGCTAATGTGTCATGTTTTGATAACATATATTCAATTTCGTCAGAATGGTGATCTCTTCACTTCTGTCCAGCAGAATATCCAGAAGTCTTTATCTTGTTCCAGAATGATATTCGATGATTTTTCGAAGTGGTATACTTGCATTAGAAACGTCCTAAAGCTAAGTAAGTGGTTAGATTTTATAACAAACAAGTTTTCTAGCAGCTAAAAGCGGATGCTATAAACTAATTAACAAAAAAAATAAAAAAAATTGGAATGTAAAGTCCTAATATTCGTATAATCATATCCCAATGTCTACCCATTAACCTCACATGTCATATTAGTTTAAGTTTTCTACAGGAAAGAGCCTTAGCTCTGATACCATAACTGCGACACCCCAACCTGGTTTTAGGCTGATGTGTCACGTATACAGAATCAGAAGTAAATGCAACAATCCCAAATATATTTAAAACATAAATACATAAGTCTTAAGTTGATAATTAAACATAACAAAACAAATATTTAAGTTTTAAGTATTGATTATTACATTTACTACAGTAACGGAAATTTTCAGATTTAGCTCCGATTTTACTCTCAAAAGTTCCCCGCCTGGTTTTCTTGGTTACCTACACAAAAGAGATAAACACCACAAAAACAAATACGGCTGAGCCAAAGAATGCTCAGTAACGGATAAACAACAGTAATAAAGAAATTCAGAAGGTGATGAAAATTAGGAGAAATTCAAGTGTTAATATAACGGTGGTCAGAAACAGAAAAAAAAAAAAACAGTAATCAGTGGTCTGACTTTGATTAAATATAACCTTTAAGAAACAATAACACAGGTTATATTATAAGTCAGAATTAATAGAATCAGAATATACCACGAGCCGACTGTACGTATAATAAGTGTAAGGCTCACGGGTAGCTACTCCCGCTTACCAGACACATGAGATAGTTAGTGTTGGCATACACGTCACTATCCCCCAGAAATCAGAAGGTACAGTTTAAAATTTATCCTAGGACCAGTCCATACGCCTCCCCAGAATTCAGTAGGTGCACAGTGTACTATCAGAGTACTTAATGGAGACGCCGTGAACTCAACTAACCGTCACGGATGGTTCCACATTATGGTTGCCGCCATAATGGGCCTGTAGTCATCCTTACAGGTAGGGGCATGCTCGGGTAACAGAATATAGTTTCAGAAAGTTCAGTAGGTTCAGTAGGGTAGTTAAACTACCAAGTTCAGTCATATTTGGATCATGCAATAATGAGTACAATATAATCTTGATCTATTGCATGATAAACGAAACAGAGAAACACGATATCATATCGTGGCAATCAGAAATCAGAACAATACAGAAATAAATTTTAATGATTACAGAAACGGATTACAGAACAGAAAATACTATGATTTAAATAAACGGAATCCGTACCTTATTATTAATGATAAAAGCAGCAAGTAATCAGATAAATATTCACGTAATCCAATTCTTCGACGATTCAAAAATCTGTGTTTTATTTTATTTCATGTTAGTCTAACCGAATTATGACTTGTAAACGAACTCAGTTATATATTGGTAACTTGGATCTTTTTAACGTTTAACCGATAAAATTGGTTAATTTTATAAAGTCGTTTATCAACGTTTATATTTAGTTCATTTTATAAAATGATGATTTAAACGTTTCTAGATCGAAATGGTTTTAGAGTAAATATATATTTCGTTCCAAAGTCTTATCTAGTCGAATTAAACTATTATTCGCTAGTTAAATGTTTATAATTGTAAAAAAATAATTATTGAATTTCTCAATTTGTTTCTAGTTTAAAAAAAAAAATGTTCTAGGAGATCCTTGAACCAATAAGCTTCCAAACCAGCTCTTTAGTCTTAACCAACAAGCCATGTAACAACTACAAATATATATAGATAGTTAATTCTTTTGAATGTTGATTTTCATCCATGATAAATTTTGAAGGTAGCAAAAATAATTATGTGCTGGGAGGGGCTAGAACTTGAGACCTACATGTCAATCTGGTTTACCCTTAACCACTTTGTACCAGATTGCAATTGTTCACAAAATCATCTTTTTAAGCTTTTAAACCAAGTTTTTCTTGCTTCATCTTCTTCTTTTGAAATTTAACAGTAGGTTTCATGGTTTGTTTGGTAATTTAATTTACTTGAAAACCATCTACAACATCCACATCTACGTACACCCATCTATGGACACCTATTACAACTATGATCTTTTAGTTACGTTTTAGAGAAAACTTCATCCGATTATCGGGATTTTTAAACCGACGTTTACGACGAACTAGACTTGTGAATTCATAAAAACGTACTAAGTTCGACCAAAAGTTTACCTTGACGGTAATCCGAGTGAACCGTAATTGAGATCGAAATGCGTACTTTGACTGAACAAACGGTCGCGTAATGAATCGAATCGTTTCGGCCTTCGCTTCTCTTTCGGTGATAACAGATGGTTGTTGAAAGGTGGTTTCGTTCACTGGTTATGATTTCTTCTCTGGTTGTGATGGTGGTTGTGTGATGGTGGTTGTGACAATCTTGAAGGTGAAGATGGTTCGTAAGTTTAGAGGCGGTGCGGGGATGGTTCCGGTGATAGAATTTCTCTTGGTTTACGATATGTATGTGTGTATATATGTGAAAGGTGTATGTCGGTTTAAACTAAGCTTGCAGGAGAAGATTCTTCATCTTTTTTTTTTTTCTTTTCAAGTGTATATGGCATGTATATTAAATCCCAATAAAATACAGTTCGGGAACGGGTCAGTTTTTAAGCTGCTTTTCGCTTTAGTTGAATACGATTTTGAATGCTAGTCGAGTGGTACTTAATTAGATGTTACTAATTTAATCAATTGATGATTATTTTATTTTATTTTATTTTATTTTATTTTTTTTCAAGTTCTAATTTGGTCGGATACGGTTATGGATATTAGGCGAGTGATATTAAATAAAACAAATTTCTTAATATAAATATTAGAGTATATGATCAGATCCTTCTTTTCAGTTTGTTTAAAATAACCGAGTCGAAGTTTAATAATTTAAATGGTTCGGTTATGAACTCGCTACTTCTTCAAAACATGTAATTAAATTCATCGGTACATTCTTAATCATATTTATTATTCGATTTTGTTTATTGAGTTTTGATCAATTAATAATAACCTTTTCTTTTTGTATATAATATTTTATTTGTTATTTATTTGTATTTTTTTTTTTTTTTTCGGGTATTATATTTGGTGTTTGGTGCATCATGATATGTTGGTTTGTGATTCTTGTACATGTATTTCAGTTGCATCTTTCTTTCTACAAATTGGTGCCTAAGAATTTTGGAAAAGAATAGCAAAGTTACATTTCCATATTCAGGTATTGTAGCTAATTATATATGTCATGAAGTTGCATCTTGTCATGATCTATGCATATTATATATGTGAAAGTTGAATTGATGAACAAAATCTTCCTCTAGTGCCCGGGCTCACGTGTAATGATGGGGCGTGACACCCCCGTCACCAGGGTGCTTACGTCCCACTACACATAGTCTTTAAGAGTTGGACCTAATAATAAGAAGGGAGTCACACAACAAATACTTTTGGTTTCAAACCTTACCTAAAGCATAAAAACATACAACAGTTATGAAACCGATTATAATAACCAACTGTAAAAAAAATCTTAATCAATTTGAAACCCCGAGATTGATCAATTACGTTAGAAGTCGGTATTTTATGGTCAGATACCTAAGGTCGGTATATCTTTGAAAGGTCAGACGGAGAGGATAAACGGACTCCTCAAGGCTACTTAAGCCACTTTAGTGCAAACCAAAAGGACTAGAGTTGTTAGATGCTGCTGAGTGTTGCTATAATTTAACAACCAAATAGCTAAAAAAACGCTTTTATGAAAAGAGTTTATAGAAAACGAAACGTTTATTTATTTGTATATTTAAAACATGTTTAATTAGATGTAAAAAGTAAAAATAAAAATAACAAATAAAAAATTAAAAAATTTATAATATATCGTTTCTTTAAGATATACTAGTAAGAACTTTATTCAACAGAATTGATAAAGTTATATTAAATTAAACAATTTTGTTTTTCTTTTACAAATAAAAACAGCCTAATAGCGTGACCGAATGATTATTGCACAGAATCTCATTCCCGAGTCGGTTTATACTTCCAAACTATTTTTTAAATTTTTACTTAATTTTTAAAAAGTTTATTTTTACTTTCTTAATTTTGAAAGAAAGTTAACTTTCACTTTCTTAATATTATAAATTTTAAAGTTTATATAATGCATATATGATTTAATAATTTTACTCAATTACTTTCGTTTATTCATTTAACAAATAATAATAATAATAAGTTATAAGTAAAGGTAACATGTCGGTATTATAAGGAATGTGACCAACATCCATTAAAGAACAACGATACTATTATAAAGCTATTTTTATTTATATTTTGATCTTCATAAATCAGTCGTCGTAACTTTACACGCTTCCTTGATGTACATTACCATATGAATGTCACCAAGACTAAGCATGTAACTAATTTCGTAAACTCGCTATCTTGCGTAATGTTTTTCTTTACTTCTTCTATTTTCCAACTAAATTATTTTTTGAAATTTTTATATTGTAATGTAGATGACAAAATAGTGTTTTATATTTACGTTTGAATCTTTATAATTGATTAATCACGGCTTTATATATTTTTCTTTTTAGCATACCATCATCTAATTGGTTTTAATCAGATCGTTTCACACTTTCTTCTTTATAACATAAAATATGGTAAACTTATGCTCTGTTCCCTAATTGATTTTAAGAAAAAAAATAAAAGAAAGTAAAAGAAAACTAAAAAAATATATTTATTCCTAAGTTTTTTTTAATACACGGAAATGAAAGGAATAAAGAAAAGAATTTTAATAAACATTCATAATAACTTTTCTTTTAGTCTAAATTACGATTTTTGTCACTATAGTTTAAATGTTTTAAATATTTCAACTTAAAATAAAATCTTTTATCAATTCAATCCCTATAGTTTACAAAACTAACGGTTTTGGCCTCTAAGGGTCAAAACCGTTAGAAT
Organism: Mikania micrantha; assembly: GCA_009363875.1. Classification (NCBI taxonomy): domain Eukaryota; kingdom Viridiplantae; phylum Streptophyta; class Magnoliopsida; order Asterales; family Asteraceae; genus Mikania; species Mikania micrantha. The sequence goes on along the minus strand of CM018696.1, from coordinate 60,458,922 downwards.
AGTTAAATTTGGAGGCAAAACCGTTACCATATGGACTACATTGATAGAATATTTTATTTTATTTTATGTTAAAATAATTAAAATACTTAAATCACATGGACCAAAACCGTAATTTACTCTTTCTTTTAAAATAGAGACAAGCGAAACGAAAAGAAAGAAAGAAAGACAGCTATAAAGTTTACCATTTATTATTTTACTGTTGTATTTAAGTTATAATAAAATCTAATGAGGTATAATTGTAAATTTTTATTTATTCTTTTTCTTCCAATCAACTCAACAGCTTTATAATAAAATCTAATGAGTGTATAATTGTAAATTTTTATTTATTCTTTTTCTTCCAATCAACTCAAAAGCAGAGAAAATTCTTATTTGTTTTTTTCTTTCTCTCTAATTTATTATTATTATTTTCTTTTAATAAAACTCAAAAACATAGCGTAAAACACAATAAAGTTGAATTTATTTATGATCAAGGAAGGAAGTTGTGAAGAAGGAATATTATCATATCACAGCAACCAGACCGCGTAAGCATGGATTCTCGTTATGAACCGAACTCCGATGGCGTCCCGATCGATCTGTTTTTATCGAAGAAGAAGAAGTCGCTCATCAATTTCACCGATTCTTCATCTAAATTAGTCTTCTCTGTTCATCCTCCTCCTCCTCCTACGCTTTTCAAGCGTCTGCTTTCCGATTCTTCTGGAAATTCCCTCATTTACATTTCTCATAATCAGGTTATTACCAATCCCATTGCATTTCATATTTTGTTGATTTATATAAAAGAATTTGCTTACATAGCAATGATTTTGTCTGTCGTTTCATGAATTTCGCAGTATTACTTTGTTATGGTTTTGATCTTGTTTCATGTCCTGTAAGCATTGAAAGTTGCGTGTTTTGGTTTGATCTTAGTTCATGGCTGTTAATCCTATTAGCAATTAAAGTTTCAGTATGGTGTGTTAATAATTTAGTTACAGTTAGTTAGCTTTCTGTTATATTTTGTTGATTAGTATCTCATGGTAGACCTGGTACGCAAAGGACCTTTATTTGTTCCTGGGGATTAATCCGGATCCATTTGGTTATGCCCGAAAAAATGGGCGCTTTGGGAGTTGGGTAACGGGTCAGAACGGGTTCGGGTCAGGATGAGTACGAGTTTTATGCAAAATCAGTTTGGGCCTAAATGGATTATTCTTAAAAAACATCAATTAATTTAACTTAAGAAGTGTTAACAAGTAAACAAATAGTCCATTTGGATATTTTTTAATGACTTTCTCATCAAATATGTAATTAATCATTCTTAAATGTTTGAATCCATTGTATTTACATAGTTTTTTGGTTACCCAGCTTGACCCACATTGTGTTTAAGGGCTACTCATCTCAACCCATTCAATATTATGATGTTACTCATTTCAACCCATTATACTACAATTGTTTACCCAAACAAACCCATTTTCTTTGATATGGGTAAAAATTGCCACTTCTACATTTGGTCATCCAATACGGGCACCACCATACGTCCATACCTAGTAAATGTCATTCGCAGCATGACTGTTTGTAAGGTATGAAAATAATAAGATGTAGACAAACCTTACACGGCCATCCAATGGAACATGGAAATGAAGTAGTGGAGTTTTCAACTTAGCTTTTGGAGTGAGTAGTTATTTTCTAACAGGACACGTTATAAGGACATAGCTAAATGCAATTGTATGAATGTGTACCTGCAGAAAGCAACTTGGGAGGGTTTTAGTAATGAAGAGAATGAACCAATGTTCAGAGTGGAGAGGACAACAAATACGCTTACTCGAGTCGAGTTTGAAGTTTTCCTTAAAGGAGAAAATAAAAGCCCTGAATTCAAGATGAGAGGTTCTCCCTTCTATAGATCCTGCACGATTTATAAAGGCGACTCCATAGTAGCACAGGTACTTTTATTTTATACACAAGAAAAAATTATTTTGCTAGCAACTTACCAAGTATCAGATTATATTGTCAACTGAACTAAAATAAGAAACACCTTTATATCTAATATCATAGGGACCAAAGGGGCTTTGTCCTAACGGTACCTTTTGGTTTTCCAAATGGAAGGTCATGGGTTCAAATCTCTCCCAAAGCGAAATAGGGGTCCTTGAGAGGTCAGGGGGTTTTCCAGTGCGGTTTCCTCCTGGGGTGGTGGTGGGGTCTCAACGTAGGTCATGGTAACTAGACCTTGGTGACGTGGCCTGAAAATCAGTGGTTCACACGTTAAGATCAAATGCCGTTCAAAAAAAAATCTAATATCATAGGGATTTTTTTTCCCATCACTTGCAAATTTTTCACTAGTATTTTGGGTAGGGAAGCATGTAAAAGGGGAAGAAGGGGGGGAGGGGGGCATGTTTTCAAAAACTACTCCCTGCAATGTGTTCTATCATTTCTCAATTGCAATGCTCTAAGCTTATTCACAACATGATTTGTGTAAATAGTTTTCAACTAATGTTTGAACATCACCAGAAGATAGATGTGGGCATGTGGCAATGGTTTATTTGTATTGTGTTGTGTTTTTTTTTTTTTTGGCAAATGTCAAATAAAAAAAAATGCAGTTGAAGAGGGGAATGGGTTTAATGTTTGAAGCTATGCTAGTGTCTGTTCTTCATGCATACAACACAACCTCTTAAATTGTTTTTCTGATGGTTCATTGCTATGGGAGATCTTGGGTTCGAATCCGGGCTGAGGCATATTTGCTGAAGCAAGGTCAGGGGGTTTACCCAGTTGTGGGGTTCCTCCTGGGATGGGCTCGGGCATACGCCCCAGAGCGTCAAATCCGAGGAGACGGTTGAAATCCCGTCTTGGGTGTCGTTGTACCAAGCCGTTCACAAAAAAAAAAAGATAAATATTATAAAATTATTGTTCTTTATCGGTATTCACATGCTGACATGCTCATTATTAAAAAAAAAAAAAAAAAAAACAGGCGTGTGTTAGTTGGTAAGCTTGTCTCGGGTTCCCTGATCCGCCTGTTTTGCCACCTATACAGTTATCGGATTGGTTTTAAATGGGTGTTTTAGAGGCTGAATGGAGCATTATATTATTGGCTAATGAAGAATGATGAATTGCATTTTGTTTTAATTATGCAGACTAGTCTTATGTACAAGCTTGGGATCCAGAAGGTCCTTGTGCCCAGAAACAGGTTTCGGCTAACCATATTTCCTGGATATGCGGATCATGCGTTCATTGCTGCCTTGACAGTGATATTTTTCTACGGTCGAAATTTTTGGATTTAAATGCTTTTTGTAGCATACCCAGTAAGATTTTACATCCTATCCTAGTTAGGTCATGTGAAGTTATGGTGAACAGACTGAAATCATTCTATGGTTGTGGTTGATGTATAAAAGGAAATCTATTTAATAAGCATGAACAAATGAAACGTTATGCTAGGATAAAAATTCATGAATCATTTACTGTTATATGATGGTAACATGTTGGATGGAACAAGTCATATTATACAAACCATTGTGTCAACCAACCAAGTCTAAATGGGAACAAGTCTAAATACTAAAATGGCATTTGGTGATGGATGTTGTCAAAAAAAAAAAAAAATTTCTCATTATTTTTAGTTTCTAACTTTCAAAATCACATATTTCCTCAAGGTAAAAATTTTCGATGCATAATATACAATGATCTTAAAGCATGGTTTGAAAAACACATGTAATTTTGCAAGTTAGAAAGGATATATGTACTCTTTTTTTAAATGTTTTGCATATATAACACTTTCCAAATGACTATTTTGAAGCTAAATTTAAGCTGCTTTCATCAACTATATATTCAAAATTACTGTTTTTTTTCCTTCTTTTTGAAGCCTGCGTTCAATTAGATTTGCTGAAGCATGAAACTTTCATTTCAAACTTTCTGTTTATATAAAAAAAAAAAAAAAAAAAAAAAAAAAAAACAAGGATGTGTTGCAAGTACAAATGATGATGATAAGGTGTTGAATCCAACCTAAATTAATATGAGCAAAATCATATGGAATAAATACTCAAAATTGCAGGCAAACAGTAATATACATATTTTATGATCAAAAGAGAGACTGGCAAAGGGGGCAGATATTAGATTTGTGAGAAGTTAAGAACCATTTGTATAAGCAGGCGTCATGAAACTTGTGCTTGCATGTCCTGCAAGCGCGCTTTGGAATCGTATAATTTGACGTGTGAATCACGCTGTAACAAATCGGACATTCTTCAACACCCTCAAATTCCTTGTCAAAATTGCTTTTCCATATTCTAATGGCTTCTGCTAAACCTCCGTTCTGGATCATGCAGTGTAAAAAAGATTAGTTCTCACAAATCGTTTTCATTCAAAGCTTTAGATAAATTATTTTAGGAACCAGCATGAACTGGTTGGTAAAAACGAGCGTAAACATGAAAATAAATTTAAACTAGCTGTCCCATCAAAATATGAAACCGTGGAAAACCGTCTGAAAGGAAAAGAATAAAAAATGTATCATATTGACCTGACTCGTTTTAAGTAAGATATCATGTAGAAACATACTCGGCTCGATTTTGAGTAAAACTTGTGCTAAAACGTAGATAAACATAGACACATTGCAACTGTATATTCAAAATTTAATAAAACACCATATTTTGAAAAGTTATAAAAGAAAAACAACATATCCGTAGTATTAATTATAAGTATTACATAACTGAAAATAAATAAATACGTTGTCTCCAGGATTAGATGGGAAGGTGTTTGCACAACAACCCTAGTCTGCTGTTCAATAAAGAAAATATAATTATGAAGCAAATGCAAGATCTTACCTGATTACGAACAAATGAAACCATGGAAAGTAACCATTTCCTTTGCTTGACTTCAGAGATGCCAAGACTCTTTGTACATTCCACATCCACTGGTCGCAATGGATAAGATGAAGGGAGACGAACTACCAGATCCATACTTGATTCATCTTTTGTATACGTCGCCACTACCTCATTCGCAGACTTGCTCACACTAACTGAAAAATTCTCATCACACATATCTGATTTCTTTATCTGAAATGACGAATAAAATCATTACAAAATCATCATGCTAATATAACATTAAAGCTCAAAAGGAGACTTAGAAAGCACAACCCTAACACAAAACAAACATACCTAGTAAAATCTTAGTCACTAGTTGCATTTGGAAAGAATGAAATAAAGACAAACCTTACCACTATCTTATAGGATAAAAAGGCTGCTCCTGGAGAGAACCTTTTCTCTCAAGAAAACCTCCAATTCTCTTTATTTATTATTTTTTTAGAGGACAATACAGAAACAAAGACAAAAAGAAAAAACAACAAGCATCATAACATCATAAGTATGAAAACAAACCTGAGACAACTCATTTGTAATTAGATGAGGGCTACAGCATGTTCTAGTGAAGAATTCTACAGCAGAAGATGACGTACGATCACGTATATTATTAAACCAATCCCGAACATAAGCAGAAAGAGTTCTTAACATCAACCCATACATTGCGCCAGCAAATGATGCCATTACATCTGGCCCAACTGGCCAAAGTGATTCTACCGCAAAGAGCACCGAATTGTCTGTGATGGCACGAGTTGCTGCTTCTGAAATACCCGCAGGGAATTGAGAAAATTTCTTTTCAGCACACAATTCCAGTGGTATGTGTTGGAAAATACAATCTAATATGTTTGAATTGGATGATAGGTCTTTTATGTGTTGAATCAACTTTTCCTTTGTAGGAGATGATGGTAAAGAGAGTAGATGTGATAATAACAATGACCAAGCAACAAAATAATGCACCTGTAAATTTCAATAATATTATTAGTATTTGCAAAAGCAAAAGATGATACACAAAGAAACTATTTAATGAGGTAAAGAGAGTAGATGTGAAAATAACTTTTCCTTTGTAATTGTGAGACCAAGATTTGTTTTTCCCGATTCTCTTATTTTACTCCCTTCACATGCTATGTCTTCCCCATGTAATATTTTATATTTCTTTTATTCAATCATTCATTTTTCTTATTTCACCTCATCACTATTTAATATTTCCTTTACCCAACCCACGTAATACAAAGGTTTCTAACCTAGTTTTTAAATAAAATGATTTAGAAGAGTTTATATATAATACACACTTTGGTCATTTTAGATGCATTCGGCCTATTTGACCTGATTCCTTGTAAAGCTTAGAGATAAAACAATAATCGAAACAACAAATTCACAAGTAAAAAGGTTAAAATTTAAAATAAGTTTTAAGTTTAGTTTGAATGTTACTCTTACTCTATCTAGGGATACTGAATCGAATTCAATAATCTCGAATGGTGATTTATCAAGAAAGATGGAAATCTCGTTCCTCATCTGAATCTTAGTTTCTAAAGATGAATCAATTGGATCTTTATCATCAATATCTTTTTCATTTAACATAGAGGATGTTTCTTGAGTGACGAAAGCCAAATCTGCGGCAGGGTCACTTGAAAGAATGACATAAGCAGCATACTGCATATACAAAACCGGTTTGGATGAAAATAGAATAGCATATAATGAGCTAACCGCTCCTTTGCTTAAACCCCATATATCAAATGATTTTATAGCACAGTCTATTGCATAAGAAGAAGATTCAACAGCACTTGAAGAAACCAGCTCCCAGAAATAACAGTCACTGAGTCGACTCAATGCTATAACAGAAGAAGCCATGGAAGAATATGAACCAGCAATGGCCTCAGCTGCACCTGTTGAAAACAGCAACCGAAGAATGCCCTGAAGAATCTTATCTTAGTAAGGTCCCACTTGTCAGATCTTAAGGGATTTTCATCATTTTCATTTTTATTTTCAACATTTTGTTGTCCAACGAGCCTGCAGAACATCGAAAATGCAATAAGCGCGTTTGTTGCAAGTTTTATATAAGAGAAATCCAAACTCAAAACCGTATGCTGGAGATTCTCAAGTATATCTGAAGTGGGACCACTTGTGATAGTTTCATTCACAGACTCTGCTACCTCCTCCATTAATACAACTGTGCCTTCAATCCAATATCTTGATTTATACAAAACAAAATCCCAATCATCTTGGTTGAAATCACTCCAACAGTATCCAACTACAACAACAGTTAATTTGGACATCAACATCTGCACAATGGGTAGCTTGTTGAGTGTGGCAGAAGGAAACCCAAGGCGCTGCTTCTGAAGCAACTCGAGCAGGAGAACACGTTCTACATGTGTTATGTATCTTTGGGGCGTAAATTGTTTCATTCCTTTGAGGGGATAACATGAGACAATAAGATGAAACCAATCTTCCATATCTGTGCAAAAATACTGAACTAATGAGCCGATTGATTTGAGTTATAGTTTATCCCAAGCTATTAAATATTTAAAATATAGCTAAAAGGGGGAAAAGGTTGAAAGTCTATTTTTAAAACTTACAGCCTCCAAACTAGCTTATTTTTTTAAAAAATTGTGATAACATAAGTTCTGTAATCAAGATTTTGACACATGAACTATGTAATAGAATATGGGCAAAAAGGTAATTGTGGGCCAATCGACTCGCACAGAAACAGTCTGATTCAATCTTACCCTGTTTTGACCCGCTACCAAAGAAACATATTCTAGGAATGGGAAAAAAAATTAGATATGATTACCTTCTCCAGATAACCATGCATTCAAAGATGGAAATGTCAGAGTTTTCCGGAGCCAACCCTCGATGACATCATGTATTTCATTTTTCTCTGAAGAGTCTGTTATTACATCTTCAAAAAGTGGTCCAACTAGAACACTCATAACCACCACAAGTATCTTTAAACAATTTGAGTTCACAACTTCCCCAACAAAAAGTGTATCTACAAACAGATTAAAAATGCCCAGAGCTTTGCCTCTTCCCCAGATATTATCCTCAAAAAGTGTATGAAGTATCAACATAAGTGCTCTTAAAAACACATGTTCAATATGCTCCAGCTCATCATGTGGGGCAGGATATATAGTTGAATAACTCATTTCAATGTTTGCTCCTTGATTTAAAGCACCATCAATAAGGATATTGACAATGGAATCTAACAAGTTGTCACTACTAGGATAAGAAGCTTGAGTCCTAACATGTTGAATCAATGAAGGTAAAAATGAGGTTAAGGCACTGACACCTTGCCATTTCCATGTGCATAGCATCTCAGATGCAAGCCAAGCACGAGAATAATCAGAGTGACATATCATAGCATCTTCTGAAGAAATAGAGCCTGCAATAACTCTGTCTATACCCACTTTGGATATCAGCTTGTCCACAAAAGCAGCCACTCGGTGATTCTCAGATGCCTGCAGAATAATGTTACATTCTCAAGCAACTCTTTTAAACTAGTTTCACATTTTTGTTCAATGTTGAAAAAAAAATTAATTCATTTGTATATGTGGAAAAATTAAAATTAGTAATAACGCCCTTGCATCTTTGCCTGAGAAATTTATTGCAGGAAACAAGGAAATGGAGATACAAGTATGCTATTAAGCTTCTCTGCATGGTTAAATCTTGTAATACTTGAATTTTATATCCCAATGGCAACTATCAAGGTAAATGGAAAGTTTATTTTGAATACAAGGGTTGTAAAAGAATGTGCTTTCGAAATTAATATAAGAGAGTGCTCACATTGGAAGGTTATTGAACATTGAATTTTAGAGCTATGCTCTCAAATTTAATATAGGTACTCACATTGGAAGAATGGATTTCAGTCTTCAAAGTAGCTGATCTTTGTCCATCTTTGACATCAAACGTGACCCACAAAGGCCAGGAATCACTCTCGTTTAGAAGTTGATCCAATAATTTTTGTTCCTCAACTTGGCCTTGACAAAGATTATCCACAATATCCAGGAAAAAAAGGCAACCCAAAGACGTAACCTTATCAATGTCTAACTTATCTTCATTAAATACAACACACCTGATAACCTGAATTAGAATACTGCCCAATGAGCTCCTACAATCTAGGCTGAGGTTTTTTAGAAATTTATTGATCTTTTTATGAAAAATATGCACAGATTTACAAAAATTGTATCGATACATGACTTCTGCATATGCCTCGTCATCATAATCTTCATGCAAAACCACAGCATCGTCATCACGCCCCTCACTAAAAACAGCTAATGTGCTATGTTCCCAATCAATTACAAATAATGCAGCCAATACACGTGGAAGCAAAGTAGAATTTCCAGCAAGATTTATTAATCTGCAGAAGCTACCATTTAGCACCTCCATGGAAAAATTAGCCATTTCAATCACACTTGCTGAAGACATGCTTCCCTTAATCGTTACGTGTTCCTTAGCTTTTGACAACTCATTATTAGCACCCTTGACCCAAGTGAAGCTGGAAATCCCAATGAAGGTTTGCAACTTTTGGAAGATTTCTTCAAATATAGAGATTGTTGTGTTCTCGCTAAGCAAATAAGTTTGACTTTCTTCTGTTTTGCCTCCAAGAGCAGCACTAACATATTCAAATAGGAAGAAAAGAAAAGAAGGATAGTTGAGCAACTCGAAAGTGTACCATACATAAATAGTAGGACAAAAAATGTTAATAATCGCAAGATAAAAAAAAAAAAAAAAAAAAAAAACAGACTCACACATCATAATAGGTCTATATACATATCACTTCCACGTTCACTAATTAAAATTTATACTCTCATAAGGTTTATATGTCTAGACCGGAAGTGTTGGTCACTTGACCATTGGTTAATGTTGCTCAAGTCATTTTTGGTATATAATTACAGCAGTTACTGTTACATGAGCTAAAGATTTATCAAGAAACTGAACTCAAATGAACCTTGGTTTTAAATTGCGAGATGCGCTCCGATGCGATTGGTCTTAAAATCCGATGCGTGATGCGTGTTGCGTGATGCGAGCGCATCACGTATGTGATGCGTTCCTTATATAAAAATACAAAAAAAATATTTATGCATATTATTTTAACTTATTTGTTTATAAACACTAAAAAACAAGAAATTTAAGTAAATATATACAATAGAAAATTCAAGATAACATCAAAGAAGCTTTATGTACAACCTAAATAAGCCTAACTTTATATGTACAAGAAATTTATGCAGAGGGTATTATAAATAAATAATTCTTAAAACTTTACTTGCAACTTTTACAAGCAAAAAGGCTTTTTTTTCTTTTAATTTTGTACATACACCATACACGTAATAAAAGGCGCAACTTTAAAGCCTGCATAAATAAAAAATGTTAGGGTTTTTTTTAGCAGTCGTCATCGTCTTCTACATCCTCTGCATGGCTCCATTGACTCCACGGCTTTCTCCAACTTACATCATATCCAGGTAAGTCAGCCTTCTCTGATTTCTTCTTTGCTCGACGCCTCGACCCAGTTCCAAATTTAAAAAAACGAAAATCGAAGAGTTGCGCGCATCATTCGGGCACTGCAATATGCGAAATCAACCGCAATATGGTCGCATCATGTAATAGCAACGCAACAAGGGTTGCGATGCGCTCTGATGATCGCATCCTCGCAACAGCGCATTTTGCGTGCATATTGCGCGCAATTTAAAACCAAGAAATGAACCAATCTCAAGGTTGTTTGGTTTGGCATTTAGTCTAATGTTTAGCTTTTAAAACATTCAACAACCCTACGGTCCAATTGTTCTGCTAAACAACTACAAAAGCAATTACATATCTCATGCAAGGAACTATCATAATTGAGAACTTGTGCTTTTCAATGTAAAATAAAGCAAATATCACAATTAGAAGTCACTTAGTCCCAACTTTGAAGAAAAAAATAAGCATAGATGTACGAAACTGATTGTTAGCCGATTAAGAAGATCCAAGCAAGAAAGTTGGAGACAGCGAAGACGAGGATGCTAAGATGGATGTGCGGCCACACAAGGCTTGATCGGATAAAGAACGAAGTCTTTAGAGAAAGACTGGCGGTATCAAACATCTCGGACAAAGTAAAGGAAGGAAGATTGAGATAGTTCAGGCATGTGAGGATAAGAAACCAATCGGCACCTGTACGAAGTGTAGAACTTCTAACGGTGGAGGGTAGGGGTGTTCGCGGTTCGGTTTCAAACCGCGAAACCACCCATACCGTTCATCGGTTCGGTTTCACGGTTGGTTTTTTTTTCCAAACATTCGGTCGGTCAGTTTCAAAAGTTTAAAACCGTAATCAACGGTTTGATTTACGGTTTTCATAAAAACCAGCCGTAGAAAACCGGATCGGACCGTATATGTGTGTGCACGCGTATATATAATACAGATATACGTATATAAATATACCTATATCGATATATTCATATACATGCATGTATAGATGTTTATATATGTGTGTATGTAGACATTGAGTTCTTGATTTATTGGCGATTTAAAAAAAAAATACATATGGACTGTGTAAATAGTCCGTGTTGAACTATAAAGGCTTGGTTTGATTAGATTTTATTTTTAACAGGATCAAAATCCCAAACCGTAAACCAAACTGTTAACGGTTCAGTTTGGTTTTTAATATGAACGGTTTGGTTTTGGTTTTCAGTGTTCAAAAACCGTTGTTAACAGTTCGGTTACAGTTCTAGTTAAAAACGGTAAAAAAGGGATCGTAAACACCCCTATAGTGGAAGGGAAAAGGGGAAGGGGTCGACAGAGGATGGCATGAGATGAGAATATCCGCCAGGATTTGACAGAGCTACACCTCTCGAAGGACATGATCTATGATAGGAGTTCGTGAATATGTAGAATAAGGGTACACGATGGATAGATCTTTCCCTAGGATTTAGGTTTAGAGCCCATAATTTTATTGCATGCTGATGCGGTATCTTTATCTTTGTTGGATACTGATATATGATATGAGATTATATGATTTCTATGCTTGGTTGCAGGATGGGGGTTTTGGCGTGTTACCTGAAAACTGTTTGTATGATTGTTTGAGTGTTTAAGGATACTTATATGTTGGTTTGATTGCTTGCTATAATGTCATAAATGGTTATGTGTTAAATCGGTGCTTGTTGGTTTGTTTGTTGGATATAAGGACATAAACGGTTTAGTATTTTTCATGTTTCGATAAAACCTTTGTGCTACATGTTATGCTTTAAGCTGTCGTGGTTTAGTTTTTTGTTTTGCTATATCTGTTGCACCAAAAAATTTAAAAAAAATAGAATAAAAAACCTTCGAGCCTGGAGACTCTTACGAAGCAGACTCTCTATTCTATTTCTAAATAGAGGTAAGGTGCGTCTTTATCTTTCCCCCCCAGACCCTACAATAGGTGGGATTTTTACTGGGTATGCCTGTTGTTGTAAATGGTTCAGAATATATTTGATAAATGAGAAAGAACTAGGGGCAATACACATGGCAAGCACATGCAAGGATGCAAATACTCCACAAAAAAAAAAGAATGCTGCGTTTGGAAACACCACAAGGTCCATCTTGTGGCAGCTATACAAGAAAGGAATCCATAATTACATATTACGTGCATGCTTGAATAAATAAATAATGTCAAAGGAGTGAAAGGACAAACATGAAGCAACAAATAATGTCAAAGATAATTCGAAGCAACTTACCAAACAAACCGAGCATCGGAAGATCCAAAGGGAGGGAAAGCAAGAGTAACTGAAAGAGTAATAGATTCCAGAAGCTCATGATGAGAGAAGTCCAAATGTAGTTTTCTCTTTATACATTCCTCTCTCGTTTTCTCCATGACAAGTGCCAATATGCAAATATTGTCAGAATTGTAGGTACTAGCTGCATGTGAAATTATACTATCGCATTGCTCAGAAAAGCACTCATCATCTAGTAATGCAAACAAGAGGTCTAATCGGGCCGAGGTGGAGCATCTATCTGCTTGCAGGCACCAAGGAACAAAAAACTCATTAAAATGTTGCAAAAACTGCTTTAAGCTCAAGTTTAAGTCTTCCTCAGATCGAAGAGTGGACCCAAATTGTTTCCGCGTAATTTCTTGAACAAACTTGCGTGGTCCAAATGTAGAGGCCACAACTACCATAAATCTCACAGGATTTGGCGAGTCCTGGAACCATTACCAAAATACATATTATAATGAGTCAATACATTGTTTATAGAATATGAACCTGAAACAACGAAATATAATGTCTTCACATCACTAAATACTAGATGGCAAGATGAGAAAATGTAAATTCAGGTTGAAATAGGCTATTTTAGTAGAGGCCGGGTGACCCAGAAGTAATTTACCCACTTTCTATTTTCTACAGCTTTCACAAATAGTTAATGTGAACTATTATAAATAAAGAAAATATAGCAAAACTAAACTTAATTCAAAAAAAAAGTTTTTGGAGGTAGTATACACTAAAAATAGACTTTAGATTATTTTTAGTGTATTTAAATTAAAACAAAGGCCAAAGAAACCAATTCACAAAAAAAAATATAGTTAGAAATTACTAATCCTAAATACTCTAAATGAGCAGGAAGATCGGGATACACTACCCATACTAACAGTCTAATATGTATTGTTTTTATCAATGAAAATACTACATAATTTACTAAACAAATATGACAGGTTAAACATAGTAACCAAGTGATAGCAACTTACAATAGTTTGGATTAGCTGGTAAGACTTTGACAAGACGGGACCCACAAGATAAGAGAGAGGCCATGAGTCACCTTTGCGCACAGCATGTACATCCACTAATAGCAAAAATCTGATGATTTTATCTACATTCTCACAGCTTTCAATGTCCTCCCTTTGTAGAAACACGTCTAGACAATTCTCTTCAAATGCAAGGCAAAAGGCTGACAAAAGATTATGTTCCAGGGAAAATATACCCGAGAGGATCTCAATAATACATTTTCCAAACTCTTGTACATGGCTATCTTGATACTTACTGTCACCTTTTTTCATCTTCTCATCAGAAGATGGAACCAAAAGATAGTCATGCCACATAATTTTCAATAGCACCTCATCAACAATAGTACGCCGGAACCCATGAACGGCTTCTAATCCATCACAATATCTGATATTAAAGTGATAATTGATAAAGACAGCAAGTCAAAAAAAGAAAATAATCAGGCCCTAATTTAGATCTCAAGATTCTGATACTGTAGCAATTCCTTTCACTATCACTATGGATATGTAAATGTGGCATCAACTCTTATATCAACATATACATTTGGGTTATGTTTTATTTCTAGTGGGCCAAACAGGAAAAACCAAGAAAGCTAGCTAAACAAATCAAACAGGTAAAAAAAAAGTAATCAAAAATAGAAATCAAGGTAGTGTTTGAGATACTCCTATAATTGTGCAAATTAAATAAAGGGAACGTTAAACGTGATAGTTGATATGAAAAATAGTATCATGCGAATAAAACCAAATGTCTGTTACTATAATAACTCGAGAGTATAGCTAATGAGACTCACCTTTCAGCATGTTGTAATACCCAAAGAAAACATTCTCGGAATGACTGAAAAAATGCTAACTGGTCAGCATTTGAGGACTGGGAGTGAATTTTTCCAGCCCAAAGATTCTGGAAAAACTCCAAGAAGAATTTATCCACTGTTATTGCCTTTGGAGGTATGCAATCCATAAACAGAACCAAGGCCGGGTAAGATACTTGTTGAGATCCAAAACACCCATTCCTTAGGAAGTTCCAAAACCTATTAAGAACAATTTTATGAACATTCAAAGTCATCCAACTTTCTGGAAACTTCCTAGAAAATGTTAGTACTGCTTCCCACATAGAAGAATGGCAAGTGGGGGCCTTTTCTTGGAATGCGCCAAGTATTGCAGGTGCAAGAGTTGTGATATTTGCCTCAATAAGAGCATGAGGAATGTTTTTAGCACAACTGCCAACAAGTGAATATGCAGCAGATCGGATAGCACTACTCTGAGATTTTAAAAAATCCAAACATTTATGAACAGAAAGCAACTTCGCTGCATGAGATATGGCAGCAGATCTTGCTTTAAGTGCATGTTTGTGTTCAGAACTTGAGTTCTCTAAACCATGCTTTAGGTTTATTAGAATATCAGTGAGTGTAGCCAATGCTAACAATGATGCTGAGATAACCTGCCGCCATATAGCCAACATCCAGGAAAGCAAACAGTGAGACATTATTTTAAAGATAATACAGGGATAACTTTAAACATTACCAGGTTTTCCACTGTAGCCACTCAAAAAAACTGTGTTCCTTTAAAGTCACTTTACTTTCATTAGGTATTGTCATCTTGTGAAATTTTGTTATAAATATTAAAAATTAAACTTTTAATATTAAGTGATCTAAATGGAACATATGTGAATCCTAATTACTATTTAGTGAATTTTTTTCTAAATAAACTTCAATTAAGAGGCAATAGCACAAGATCTTAACTTCAAAAATGGGATGAAATAAACATCATAGTATATTTGGCATATGCCCATTGTAGACAATGCGCTTTCGAAACATAAAACTACTTCACTGACTATGACAGTATGACCCTTTTATAATTTCAAACCTTTAATTGTGTCGCAATCATAAAAGCTGTAATTTTATGCCTTTCCAAAACTTTGGGATGGCAAAATTGGTGGATTGAACAAACTGGGCAATGGATCAAAAAGGGTTGGGTCAGGTTTATTCTCCCCACATACACACACATACGTAGTGTGAGTGTGTTAGATATGTGTTGAATATGAAAGAGCTGGTAAAATCGTGTCTTCTCATTAATTTACCGATGTATTGTTGGTAAATCAGAGAGCAAATTCAAAAATCACACTCACACATTGAATTAAAATTAAGGGTCAATTACATATATCCCCTTGCTAAAATCATTTATTACATATTTACCCAATCATAAAACTAAATTACATATTTCCCCTTTCTAAACCAAATATATTACATATGTATCCATTTCATTAAAAAACAAATTATGTATTTTCTATTTTACCCTTAATGAACTAACTAAAAACAACTTACATATTTCTCCTTACGAAGGGGTAATTTTGAAACATGGGGATATTTGTAATTTTAGTTTAACATTGGGGATATATGTAATGTTGATGTTTAATAAGGGGATACATGATATTATCCCTAAAATTAAAAAGACACACATTAGACATACATACAAAACATTTAATTAACCAAAAAAAAAACTTTCTTAAATGCTAGCTAATATATAGGGTCATAGTTTGACCCATTTATTTCTTATTCAACCTATGAGTCAATCAAGAAATAAAACTTTTGACAAAAAATAAAACCTTCCTAAGTCATCCTTGGTCAATTGACCTGACTTTGACCAGCACCCCATCAAGATTAACCAACATTCACCCACTTAATCTTGATGTCACCCTGTCATTTCAAAGTAATGCCGGTTCATCTTCTTGGAGCATGTTGGCTTCTTTCAATAATGTGCACAAGAAATGTCCAAACATCCCACATTCATGACATCTAAATCCACTTTTGTTGGCTGGACCCGGATCATTAATTCCTAAAAGATTCTTTAGCTCTTCACTCATCTTCACTAGTTTTGTTTCTATTTTTGTTTCCTGCCCATTTGAAAAGGAACATTTTTGAATCCTTTTTGGTGCTTGAGTCGTTCTCTTGTCGGCACATGGTTAGTAACAAGGTTGGTTCATCATCATCTTCTTCTCGAGTTAGGTTTACTTCTTCCTTTTTATGTCTTGTCGCTTCCCATTTACGCTTGAGACATTCGCTTGCATAATGTCCATATTCTTCACATTTAAAACATTTGGTTTTTGAAGCATATTTATGATTGATGGGTGAACTACCCCTACTCCCATTGCCTTGATCACAACATTGGCATCTTCCATGATTTCGGTTAGCCGCATCACGACCACCACCGTTGCGGCGATCCTTATTTCTATTTCTGTTGCGAGCCTCCCACTCGGCTTGAGTAAGCAGAAGTTGATTACTCCTTTGTTCATGTACATGCTCTTTTGTATTTTTTTGTCTTGGATTTTTTTTTTTTTCTGTATTTTTTTGTAGTGGATTTTTTTTGTAGTAGATTTTAATTTTTTTGTACTTGATTTTTGATTTTTTGTGCTAGAGTTTTGATTTTTTGTACTGGATTTTGTTTTTTGTACTGTTTTTTTTTGTACTAGATTTTTGGTCTTATGTTTTTAGCATGACAAGTGTCAAATTCCTTTGATTCTTATTCTTCTTAGGCAAAAATCTCTTTCTATTGGATCCAACCCTGTATATATATATATTAAAAACCATTTTCACCATAATAAGGTTTTATGCATCTTACAATTTGGATGACTTCACCTAGTTGATCATTCAACTGATTTGTCCCATTTCCTTTATAATAAACTCTTTTAGCATAAACCCATTTGACCCAATGACCTTAAAAATTAACCATAACCCAAATCAACGAATTGTATACAAGTGGTTAATATTGTCGACTTTGGATAAAAAAAAAGAAGTATGTTGCTAAAAACTAACACTATTTTATAATAGATTAAAAAAAGTATGTTGCTATTGTGGACAGAAAAATAGTACGATTACGCAAATTACAAATTGGCTTAAAGCATGTCGCTATTGTATGGATTTTAGCACTAAATAAATTCACTTGCATAGAATAGCTCCAGCCTAGAAATTAGAGTACACCTAATACTTGTAATGAATTTGTGGACACGGTTGTCATGTGTATACCTGCTGATGCATCTCTTGCAGCTCATCCAAAGCAACTGCCTTATCAGACATACTTTGTGGAGCAAGCTTTAAGTTCTCTTCTAAATACAAAAAAACCTCATCTGTACATAACATCAAAGCATCCAATCTCTTCTCTTGTGCAGGAAAAGCAGCCTGTTTTAGACTCAAAGTTAAAATCTGAACATCGTTGCTTTTCTTTAATGTTTTTATTATTTGAGAAGAGAAAAAAGAAAATAGTTCACTATGTAGATCCTATAAACCTAATTGAATAAGAAAGCATTCAGGTGTATTAGAAACAACAAATCATTTAGGCAAGATATATAAACCAGTAGATATTTTGCATTATAAAAAGCAATTTCAAACCTGTAATGATCGTTTTGCAGCCTGGGAAACTTCATGAACTGGATCAAACTGAGAAAACCACCAAGGCCCCATCAAAGACTTCAAATGTGGAGCCAAATCTCTCCTAGAAAAAATAGGATAAGAAAGAAAGCAACCACTAAGAACTTCGAGAAGGGCAAACAAAAAAGTTGTCATACAGAAGTTTGAAATGAACTTAATAAATGGTAGCATGCCCATTAATTCATATGCAAAGAAGCATATAGACCTAGATAGCTAGTCATGCTTGACATACTACATGGTTTTACTTGAAACTAGCAATCGTTTAACAAAAATTCAAAAAAGACCAGATTTTTATCATGAATTATGTTTTATACTGATACTATATTTAAGAAACCGTGATTGACAATAGCTACATGTGATATATTCAATTACTATTAATTAAGCTTCCTTTCATGGGACAAAGAACTAATTTGCAAATCTTATATATGCATAAATTTTCTGAGATGCTTTCTAAAATTTATACACGGTAAGATAGATATTAGATGTGTCCATGCATTCATTATTTTACTAAGTATAAGATGTGCCCAAACCCAATGGTGCTGACAAGAATAGCCATGGTGTCATGAGTAGCTCGGCGAACATCTCTGTTGTAGTCCTGCAACAGCTTCTTGTATTCGAATACCTAAGCCATAAGACACAAACAAGTGTGTGTCAAATCAAAAAAACATGGAATATTTAGAGTTTCAAATTTATTGGCAGAAATTGTTGGCAATAAGACCCAGAATCGGAAACACAAAATATTGAGCCATTTGTTTGACTATATGCTTTATTATCGAATGAGGAAACTAGGGCAGAAACAATAGCCCCACCCCCAGATTATACTAATCAAAACTTGGAAAACAAGCATCCTAATTATACTAAAACATTAAATACTAAACATTAACAGATCCTCCTAATCTGACCCAAAAATAAAACCAAATCTTAGAACCAATCTGATACGACCAAAAAGAAATTCGGATAGAGGATTAAAATCACAATCACAAACAAGTCTGACCCAATTCAAGAATAATCCCAAACACAATACAATAATCTCCAACAGAATGAAAACTCGGACTCCTAACCCTAATTTAGTTAATCTCGGACTCCATCACTGCTCCACGTTCTTGCGCCTCAACTTCATGTTCTTTAACTGGGTCTTTGACTGGATCTGCGAACGGGTCAGAATTAATACCCATAAATGAACACCCATTGGGCTTGCGCTTGTATTTTGTCTTGGCTTTATTCTTCCTTCGTACGTACACTTTGATGGGCTGATTGTTATCAATACTTCCGTCCCCAAAGAAGACTGTCCTCAAGTCTAAATTAGGAAATTGAGTGTGCAGTAAATCATAAACTTCCCAAGAAGCCTCTTCAGCAGGACGATTCACCCAAGAAATGAGAAGCTCCAAAACTGGTTTGCCAGAGTCATAGATCCAACGATGTTGCAGAACTTGATCCGGTTGAACATCATAAACCCAATCACGAGTTACCGGTAAAGGAGGGACTGTTGAAGAAGTGTTGAAACCACGGGCAGGTTTAAGCAGAGAGACATGAAAACTCGAAGACTCCTAACCCTAATTAATAGTTAATCTACGGACTCCATCACTGATAAGGCAGTTTCCAAGTGTCTGTAGTGCAGCTCTTGATTAGGACTATAAATAAGGATATCATCAAAGAATACCAAAATAAAACGCCGAAGATGTGGTCTGAAGAGGTCATTCATTGCCGATTGAAAGTTGAAGGGGCGTTTGTTAAACCGAAGGGCATCACTTTGAAACTCATAGTGACCCGAGTGAGTTCTAAAAGCTGTTTTTTCAATATCTTTTGGTAGCATTCGAATTTGGTATACCCTGATCTTAGGTCGAGTTTGGTAAACACAGTGGCACCAAACAGCTCATCTAAGAGCTCATCAATGGTTGGTATGGGGTATTTGTCGGTTACTGTGATCCGATTGAGGGCGCGATAGTCCACACACATGCGCCAAGTATTGTCCTTTTCTTGACCAAGAGAATAGGACTAGAATAAGGACTCTTGCTGGGTTGATAAACCAGTTTGCAATAGGGCTGCCACTTGTTTTTCAATCTCCGTTTTCTGGGAATAAGGGTAACGATAAGGTCGTATGTTAGGAGGAGGTTGGTGGGTAACAAGGTAATACATGAGTGTGGGTTCGGAAGGGAGGTAAGGTAGTGGGTTCTTGGAAAATGGCTGAATAGTTGTTGAGGAGAGTTTTAATGAAGTTAGGGATGGTGGTTAGGTTTGGTGGTTCTAAACACAAGTGTTGAAAGGCAGCCGATTTTTGCGGACCAGAAGGTATACCCTGCAATCTATACTTCTGACCATCAACAGTAAAGATCAAGAAAATCTCATTCCATTTGCTTGCACTGTGTTTAAGGAGGCCAACCATTGAATGCCCAAAATGCATGCACTCCCAATCGCAAAGGGTAGAAATCTTGAGAGATCTTAGATCAGTGATCTGGAGGGGAATATCTCTACATATTTTGTTACATCTGATGATGTCTCCATTACCTATCTGTACCCCAAAAGGTTGTAACCATTGGGGACAAATTCAAGCGATGCACCAAGTCCTCTGATATGAAATTGTGGGTAGACCCACTATCAATTAAGATAAGAACTTCAGTTGAATTGAGGGTAACTTTCAGCTTCATGGTAGTGGTATTGCGATTTCCCGAGATGGCATTCATGCTAATCTCCGCCATGTTCTCTAAATTTTCTTCCACAGCAATGTCATTGACCGCTTGTTCTTCATCCCCTTCATCCCCTTCTAGTACTTTAAACACCCCTGTTTTACAGCGATGTCCAGGCCCATATTTTTCACCACACGATAAACACTCTCCCCTGATATACCTGGCTTGTTTTTCTGCTTCGGTCAAGCGTGGGACTGGTTTGGGCGGATTGGGGTGAGTAAAGAGGTTGGCAGTGGTAGGCTTAGTGGCATTAGGTTTCGAAGTAGGGGTCCAAGAAGAGGTGCGACTTAAACGGCCATGTCCCACCTTTGCTTCGAACTCCATGGCTAAAACTCATGGCATTGTATACGGTTTTGGGTTTATGAATTCTGACATCAGCTTTTAGTTCTCCTTCAACCCATTCAAAAATACCCCAAGTAAGCAGTTGTCCGCCCAATTGGAAAACTCGAGCTGATCGTTTGGCAATTCTTGCCGGTATTGCTTCCTGGACTGTACCCGTTTGTTTAATGCTACATAAGAAACTCGTCTGGGTTTTGGAATTCCGCGGGACCGAAGTTTCGTGTGGAATGCAAGTAAGATCTTCCCATATATCCATAGGTTGATCTCGTGGATAACCAGGAAAAAGATCAAGTGCATCCCCCTCCAAATACATGGAAGCAACATCCACTTTCTCATTATCGGGGATGTTATAATACCGAAAATACTTCTCGGCCTTCAAAATCCATCCTCTTGGGTCTTCCCCACCACCGTAGACGGGAAAATCCAATTTGTTGTACGGTCGAGCATTCCTGAATGTAGATCCTGTAGACTCACCTTCTTCGTGGCGGTTGCCATCCTGTGAGCTCGATCCCGCTTGAGTGCTCCAACTTCATCTCTAAGAGTCGCTACTGAAGAAACGAGTGCAGCGATCTGTGTGGCCAAGGCATCGGCCGAACCTTCAGTTTCGTGTGTTGGATTGTCCGAGTATTCACCATCGTTTCCCGGCAATGGAACCAATGATACGACCAAAAAGAAATTCGGATAGAGGATTAAAATCACAATCACAACACAAGTCTCCCAATTCGAGAAGGGGTAATCTCCAACACAATACAATATCGACCAACAGAATGAAAAACTCGAAGACTCCATAACCCTAATTAATAGTTAATCTACGGACTCCATCCAACTGCTCCACGTTCTTGCGCCTCAACTTCCATGTTCTTTAACTGGGTCTTTGACTGGATCTGCGAACGGGTCAGAATTAATACCCAAATGAATTCACCCATTGGGCTTGCGCTTGTATTTTGTCTTGGGCTTTATTCTTCCTTCGTACGTACACTTTGATGGGCTGATTGTTATCACAATCTTAAACACAAATAAACCCAGCAAACATTATCTCCTAATTATTGGCCTTACCTCATCTTCAAATCCATTCCATTGACCCATTTCACATGTGAAACAAATTTAATTTAACTCCATCATTCTCACTTTTAATCCTAAATTGGACTTCCTTTTGTCTAAAGTAGGACTGGCTCATCGCCATGCCCTTTAACTAAATTTCTTCTTCCTCTTTCAATCTGGCACAGTTGTGTGCGAAGCGCCTGTGTATCCACTCTCATATCTCTAAAGTAACTTTTACCACTACAAGCACCTCGTCCACCTTGATCTTCATTGAATTAAAATCAGCCTCAACTCTACCCCGTCCACGATTATCAAAACATCGTTCTCACACATCTCAAATTTTGCTCACCATCCCTTGCTCTTCTTGCCCATCATCCTTTGAAAACAATAGTTTTTCTTATTCATCACTTGCATAGTTTTGAGCTATAACTTGTTCTTCATATGCTTTCAATTGGCCACGGGTTCTTCAAACGCCATTCAGTCAAGATCTGAATATTGATGGATCAATGCCACTATTTGCATATACTTCAGCTGGACGGAGTTGAGAAGTTTTCTTACTGCACCTCATCTTCTAAATTTGATCCAATGTCTTGAAACTTTACAACTATGCCATCAAACTTACCTATGAACTCGTCAATAAACTCACTTTCCTTCATCTTTAGTGCTTCTGGTTCACTTCTTAGAATTTGTAGATGGGCTTTTGGCGCCCTTACAATTCCTTGATAACGAACTTACATTGAATCCCAAGCAGCTCTTACATCTTTGTACTTTGCTATACAAAGTAAGACATTCTCCAACAAGGTTTGAAAGATAAACGCTCTAATTATTAGGTTATTCCTACTTTCAACTATTGCCCCTGGTACTCGATCTAATGCTTCCTATAATACATAAGCTTGTAAAATCCATTACACCATAATTGACCAACTAGTATAGTTTGTAGATAACAACTAAAGGCATTGTAATAGGGCATTGGCTTGCTCTCTTGTGGCCACAATTGCTCCAGTTAAACCTATTCCTGACACATTGTTCCAACTTGGTTTCTTGCCACTTAATTCTTCACTGCCCTTTTTGTTTTGCTTGCTGCTTGCAATTCGTTTTTTTTTCTTTGCTGCTTATTCAATTTTCTTGCTCTCGGTTCTTTGCCCCTGTAAATCTAGATCAGTTGTTTGTTCCTTAATCTTTGGTTTTATTTTTCCAACCAAAGACAGATTTAAATTGTCCTTCACACCTGGTTCAATCCCTTCGGGGGTTTCTTGTTTGTTTGGATCAAACTTTTGATGTTGATTTGATCTTCTGGCTTACTTGTCTGTTTTGATCAGCATGTTGTTGTTGATCAGATTTCTTGCTCACTTGCTTGCTTTGATCAACCTGTTTTTGTTAATCTCAACCTCTTGCTTACTTGCATGCTTCAACTAGTCCATCCAGAACAAAATCTACTGGCCAAAGACTTGGGGAAGAAGATGATCAGCTCTTATACCAATTGTTGGCAATGAGATCAAGAATCAAACAAAACACACATAATACATTGAGCAAATTGCCCGACTCTATGCTCAATTATACAATCAAAAAACAACACTGGAAGCAACAGCCCCACCCCCTATGTATATTAATCAAAACTTGGAAAACAATCATCCTAATCAAAACTTATCTCTAAATAATTGCCTTATCTCGACTTCAATCCCATTCCATTTGCCCATTAGACATGTGAACCAGATTTAGGCTTAACTCCATCAGATATGAGTAACAATTAAAAGCCAAGAATTATAATCATGTGATCATTATTAATTGATACACTGCCTTATGTACAATATTCTTTATATACAAAGCCTCAATTTCCAAAGTTCAATGAAAGCTAACACGACCAAAAGTTGGTTGTGTATTAGTGAGGAGATATCTACAAGTGATTAGGTACCATCTTTTGTATACAAAACCACTCTTAGAAAATTAACTAAAGAGCCTTATTATCCCAATTCCCAAGTTATATAGTATAATACAAATCTAAATTGGAAAAGTTTTATAGGCATCATTTTCTTCCCCTAACTTTCAAATTTTGTAGATGACCAAATCAGTTGATCAACATCACATGATGTTCAAATGCAAGAGAAGCAGTCCTTCCCATGCATAGCAACATCATTTTGTATACCACAATAACGACTTCCTTAGAATGACGTCTACATTTCGCAACCCTAACCACAAATTTCTTGAAAGTTCTAAAAGTCATAACTGCTATCTTTTCACATTTTTAATCAAGTTTAAGATGGTATTACATAGTTTCAAATTATGGACTAGTATAAACGCAAAAATTCAGTTGGAGCAGAATGAAAAGATATTTTTAAACCTAGCAATGTATATTAGTAAATACATCATAAATATAAAGATAAAAAAACAAACTTACCCAGTATATTCCCACTTTTCAGTAGGGTCTGGGGGAAGGATAGACACAAACCTTACCCCTATCCCAGTTGGAATAGAGAGGCTGCTCTGAAGGAGTCCCCGGCTCAAAGTTATCGTTTGAAGTTGATCATCCCAACATTTTTAACGTTATTTTCACAAAATAAGTAAAATAACATTAAAATTAGTGCAATTTTACTTTAGGCCCTTGAGGGCCCACACGGCCACACATATATACATTATATGTGTGCACCGCAAATAGGGCGTATAAAGATAGATCCTTTAAAAAAATATCTACCCAAATTTAGTCCATATTACGTACACACTTCATTGTGCCCTAGTTGCGATGCACTCATATAATGTATATATGAGTGGTCCCTCAAGAGGCAAATGTAAAATTGCACTAATTTGGCAAATTGGCCACAAAGTATGCTGTGTAAGTTTACATACACACTTCATTGTGTAAATGATGGATACTATTTGGCAAATTAGCCATAGAGTATATTGTTAGGTATCAAGTGACTCGGCGGCAACAGATTAACACACACGCACACGAAAGCAAGAAAACTTCAGGTAGTGAAGACCACAACAATACAGCTTTAGTCACATCATCGAACTTGATTCCCACAGATGATAATCTGTACATAATCGAATTCAAGTTGTTAATGTGAGAGTTGTAACCAAGCTTCCTTTGTTCATCCTTGTCATGAACAATTCCCTTGTCAAGAACACCTTGTTAGCAGCAAAGAGCTTCTCATACATATTTGACAAAGCTTACATCATACCCTGAGCGGTAGTCTCATGCATGATGTTAAATGCAACTCCTCTTCAAAGCCAATGTAATAGCTCCTCAAGATTTCTTGTCCTTAAAGTTCGATGTAGTTTGAGTAGTTGCGTCCATTTTCTCTCGTTCATCCTCTAACACCATATCCAAGTCCCTCTAACTAAACAATGCCTCTATTTGCATCTTCCACCAAGCGAAATCCGTACCATTGAATTTCTCAATATAAATCTTCCCCTCGTTAGCCAATTGAATCTAGGTAACAAAATCAAACCAACAGAAAACAACCAATGCCTTTCTCATCAATCTATCCAGTGAATACTCCAACTGATATAATCGATAACAATCCCAATCAAATCCCAACTACAACCACAGAAACAAAATCGAATCCTTTAATCACCAAAAACCCAAATCACCAATTGGAAAACAAGTGAACTTGGTGATTCCAAAGAATTAAAACAGTGTCTGATGTAGTAGATGAACAAAAACAGTACCAACCCAACTCCTATGGTTCAATTCAAAACCCTAATCTTGGAAAACAACCGATGGGAGCAACAGGACAGATAACAAAGTCAACAATGACGATCCCAGGGTTATACGAACCTTAATCAACTGATAATCAAAAAATTTGAACCAAAACTTGTGTCAAACTAGGCTCAATCGACGATTCCAAGGCTTGAAGAACCCTACTCGCGAACCAGAACCTCAAAATCTGCTAAACTAGGCGGCAGCTTCAACAGAGATGACAAAAAACCCCGCCCCCGACGGGTTTACCCGAAACCCGTTACATATGGGGTGGGTATTCCCAAACCCGATGAGTATTGGGCCGAGTATGAGATTAATTTTTAAAATTTTCGCGGCTATGAGACGGGCATGTGATTTGTTCATATACCCGTTTACATGGCCCGATTATATATACTCGTTTACCCGTCCCATGTACCTGATTATAAATACCCATTTATATATATTTGAAGTAAATATAATTTTTTTTATTCCTTTTGAACTTTAGAAATTGTTCATATAATTTGTTTCTTTTTTTATCTTTGTTTTTTGTGGCAACTGCATTACTGCAATAGCTTTTTTAAACCAATTTGTTGATAAATGTTATTCTTTGGTTTATCTTGAACGATGCTAATCAACTTATGACATTTTAAAATTTCATGCTTTTTGATATATTAACAATTTGTTCTTAGCATATTTAACATATAGTTTTGGTTATAAAAAAAAATTATTATTAGTTACCCGATACCCGACGTGTTTTGAGCCAATTATTATCAATGGGTATATTAAGCTAACTAGCGGATATACCCGAAACCCGCCGAGATACCCGATACCCGACGGGTTTTGGGACAGGTATGGGACGTGCTTTTATAATCGGGTATGGGACCGGGATTACTCAAACCAGGCCCAAACCCGGCCCATTGCCATCCCTAAGCTTCAAGATTAAACATAAAATGAGACTGCGATTGCGTAGTGACAGCAGCATTGACTCAAATATTGAACCGTGATCGTAATTCTGACAACGGTGGAGACGGGAGTGGCTCAACGGGTGAACTTATTCTTGGTAGTGCCTATGAACTGTTGGAATTTTAGTGTATTATGTGAGTATTATTTAATACTTAGTAATATTTAAAATTCTGTTATGTTATACATATATTGGCGCCAAATGCTTGGTGGTTAATGACTGTTTGACAGTTAATCAAACTGTCAGAAAACAGTTTTTCCCTCCAATACGCGATAGAATACACAACAGAAACCTTATTCGAAAAATCTAAGAACTTAGTCTTATCCGATCGAAGATTTTGTATCCACAAAATACTTGATCTGAAAGTTTTCATACGATTCTAAGTTATCCAAGTATTCAATCTCTTCCTAAATCTAAAATAATCTAACATGAACTCTGAGGGTGGAAACACTAATTTGAAAAATCCCAGACATTGCTCTTTTTTTCTCTATCAGCAATCATCTCAGTGCAAGCGTGTATTAACCATCAACGAGCCCCTCATACCACTTGTTAGATATCAAGTGGCGCAATGGAAACCGATTAAAACAAGCGTGAAAGCAATAAAACATACACAAGATATAAAAGTTTTGTCGATAAGACCTACGTCCATGGGTTGCAACTAGGGATTCTTTTATTGATAGAGTGTTAATATTACAATTACATGACTATGCTTTACATAGAAAAATAATTCGGTTAAAACACCTAATGGACCAGGAATAGAAAAATAATTAGGTTAAAACACCTAATGGGCCAAGATTAAGGTCAATTGCCCTAAACCCCCAAAAGGTCTACATAAACCTAGCATATATGCTTTAACATGGGCTAGTCTACCAACTAACTATTATGGCAACAAAAGGTAAGATGAAA
Organism: Mikania micrantha; assembly: GCA_009363875.1. Classification (NCBI taxonomy): domain Eukaryota; kingdom Viridiplantae; phylum Streptophyta; class Magnoliopsida; order Asterales; family Asteraceae; genus Mikania; species Mikania micrantha. Next base: position 60,431,376 of record CM018696.1, on the reverse strand, counting down.
CTAATAGCCTGATATTAGACATACAAAAGTAAATAAGCATACCCATTGTGGTATAATTAGTGATACATCCTTTGCAGATTTTTCCTTAAGCAATGTCGACAACGTTGTCAAAGCCTTCAGCTGTAAAACCATAAAATAACATATCACAAAAACAAGGTCACTATGTGTTGTGTTCAAAAAATAGAAGAAATTAATGAAATAAGCATTCATTCAACTAAGACAAAAAAAGATATAAATTACACACGTTATTGGTAGAATCGCTTCACAAGGTAAGCGAAACCTTCCCAATATCGTAACGTACCTTTGTAGTTGGATCTTTTCTGGATAGCCTTTTCAAATGTTGTGCCAATTCACCATCAATATCCTACATTGTCATTTACGATTCCCAAATCATTATGTAAGCTTCACCAACCATAATATCAGCATTATCACACCAACCCTTGTCCACAAATTAGGTGTTTTCATGGTCCGGTTTCAAACCGTGAAACCGTCCAAACTTGGCATCGGTACGGTTTCGTGGTCATTTTTTTCAAAAACATTTCGTTAGTTGATTTCAGAAGTCTGAAAATTGAAACCATATTGAACGGTTTGGTTTTAGGTTTTCACTAAAACCAGTTGTAAAAAGCCGGACCGTGTTTTTATATATATGGGTAAGGTTTCCTTGTTAACCCACCTTAATTGTGGTAGACCAAATAACTAAGATAAGATCCCCTCAACTCTTTGGGGTTTTTTTCATGACATTTATTTTACATGAACAAGACAATATTCTTTTATGTGTATGTGATAATTCACAAACGTTTAGGATTTAAAGCAAAACATTTATTTAACGTGATGGCAACTTACACTAGTGTAAACAAATAAAAGAACATGGGCTTGTACATGTATAATAAATATCATAAAAAAAAACTAAAGGTTTGGGTTGATATTGGCAAAGTTAGTTGGGTTACCACAATTAAGGGATTATTATTAATCTAAATCCATATGTATATAAAAACACATGTATAAAACCGACGCATATAGATCCAAACATAGGCATAGAGTTCCCAACATAGGGACAAGGTGTAAAAGCGTATTGCTTTTCATACACGAGGCGTAAGATGTTAATATAAATTATTTTATATTTCTCATAGATTTCTAAAATAAGCTCTATATATAAATTAATATATAGATAACCAGTGAACAACAAGTACTTGAGCCCGATTTCTTTGAAAGCAACATCTCTTCACATTGACACAAGTAAGGTATGTCTTCATCCTACTCTCCTTACACCCTACATATATTTATGCTACGAGTGAGAATTATTGTGTATGGTTGTTATCATATAGCTATTGTACAACCTAAGAAGCTATATGTACAACATTCTGATGCACAAGCCCTTCCCGTCAAGAAACACGCCTCAAGACGCTTTTCCATGCATCTTGATGCGCCTTTTGTACCACCCTGATCTTTTTGTTCCAAATTGATCTTTTTAGTTCCAAAGTCACAGCAAAACAATTGACTACAGATTGCAATATAGCGTAATAAATTTGCTTACAAAATTACGATAACCTAAAGTAATAGTATTACCCAGAATCCAGACACGGATTACTAAAAAAGGAATAAGCGTCTATTATACCAGGATAGAGGATGCAGCGTCTGAGGTTGCTGGTATACAAGTATCAAGACGTGAACTGCCGACATAACCCCCAAATCCAACGGCCGTAGCACCCGATGGTAGCAACGAAGCAGCCAAACTGCAATCAATCAATCAATTTCAACAGTCGTTAGTTTCAAGAAACGAATTGGAGGGAGAATGAGGGAAGATTTGAATTGCCTGCTGCTAGAAGGACGAGCTTTGCTTCTGGCTGCTTCTCCCTTCTGTCTGCCCATCCTTTGATCACTGATGATTCTTTCAATTTGAAAGCTGTATAGTAATTATGGAATCGATTAACCAGGGCGATTAAGACGATCGAAGCGGTGCGTGTGGCTTTGTTTCGGATTATTTGGCCGATATCGGCGTGAAATGAACTCTTCACGAGTTCTTTTTAAGGGTTTAAAGGAGTGAAAAGAATTGAGATTTGTTAGGAATCGAAAAGACTCTTGAAAAAATTTGTTTTATGTGATTTTTTTTCCCTTTTCCTGTGAAAAGGAAGTTTAATAGAAGAATACTTTTCTTTAACTAGAGGTTTAACACTTTAACCTAAACCCTAAGTTGATTCGGATAAAAACGTAATCTTAAATATCAAAACTCGAATCGGATAAAGGTTGTCACTCTGTCGTAATACCATCAATCATAAAACAAAAAGTTTTGAAAATAAATCGTAAGTCATAAAAGTTCTAAAAATAAAAGTAAAATAACGAATCATAAAGCGCAAAAGTTTTAAAATAAAAATAGTTTAAAATTTGTGTCTGATAAAAAAATGTTGAGTCATGTTGCCTGACGTGACGATAGTCAATTTATTTTAAAATAATAAATCAAAACATCGCAAAAACTCTTTGAAAAAATTACATTGCACTAGTATTATTATCATTTAATTAATTATTCACATAATATATTTCATCATGAATATCAAACGGTGTAAAAAAATTTACCACGGCTAAAAATCCTATCAAAACCGATTAAAAAATATCATAAATCGCAGCTAAAAATCGCACCCTAATACCGTGTTAAAAAACGACCACAAACTGTGGTTAAAAATCTTCTCTAAAATATTATAAAATTATCACAAAACGAAACTAAATTTTTTTACCGATTAGTATTATATAAATGATACAAATATACGATAATAACGCGCAAAATTTTTGCGATCTTTTGGACTCAAAATTTATATAAAAGTTCGTGAGATAATTGCGATCAAATTAATATTATCATGTGTCACACCCCGAGCCGAAGGGTTGCATCGGATTCCCCGTCGAGCGGAAGGTTCCCGGGGCGCGATATCGTGAGTGATAATAGTGATGATCAGATTGTTTACATTGCACATGATACATATGAGAAATGCTAAATAGAATATAATTACAAAGTTAAATTACATCCGTATCGTTCATAATTTAACAATGTAAATCTATCATAAACATCATAAGATATATATCTTGAAACTGCACAAGATATACAAAATAATTGTATAATGATGTTCTAAAAGTATGCAGGTCCAAAAATACTAAGCCTTCTATCTGAAGTCCTAGTCCAAAAGCATAAGCTTCTTAATTGACATGTTCATCACCTGAGAAATCATGCAAAAAGATCAAGTCAACACATGGTTGGTGAGTTCATATAGTTTAGTAATTTAAAATGATTTGTATACCTTTTTCGGTAAAGACCCTAACCTCATTAACACCACATGTAATATCCACATCGGTATGCTTATATATAGGGTATACCCCTGAGTCGAGCCTACAACCCGCCCAGACGCCGTCCCACCACATACTAATACGCATATGACACTGTTGGTAATGATAATTAAGCATTTTTACCTACCATACACTTCCATTCACCTATAGTTCTAATGTACACTCAACACATTTCTTAAACCCTCGGGTAACAACCTTAATCTCATTAACATCACATGTATCATCCAGATCGGTATGCTTATATATATAGAGCATACCCGTGAGTCGAGCCTACAACCCGCCCAGACGCCGTCCCACCACATACTAATCCACATAGGACATTGTTTTTAATGATAATTAAGCATTTTACCCCTATCATTAACCCATTTGTTCTTCAGTTCTTTGTTCATGTAAATACAACAATTTGAAATCTCTATTGATTACTTAAGTTCATCACACAAATATGATCAACCAAAACAATTGTAGAAACAGTTAAATAAATGCTTAATTAATTAAATAAATAAACATTTAATAAAATCTAAGACCTAATGATTGGGCCTTGGTCATACTCGAGTAGACTAGTATAGCAATCAGGTGCTTAGTAGTAAAGGAGATCTGTAAACCTCATCAAACATGTGACCTATAATCAATCAGTCTAGCTAGGACATCTTTTGATATATAGGCTTTTATAGTTCTTTAGACCGTCCATTGTTCGTATAGTTCTTTAGTTCTTTGGCACATGTTGTCTTTGAGCATTTCCCAGATGTTCCTCAAAACAGTGAGGGAATACTGTAAATATCATCAAACATGAGTCTCATATTCGATCAGTCTAGCTAGGACATCTTTCAAACCTGAGATTGGCACATGCTATCTTTGATATTTCTCAGTTAGACCCTTGAAATAGTTCTTTGTACTTAGTTCTTTGAAATAGGTCGTTAGTTATTTGACAACACACTCTTGAAATAGTTCTTTGAAAATAGATCGTTAGTTCTTGGAAATAGACCTTTGAAAATAGTACTTTGTTTTAGATCTTTAGTTCTTTAAAAATAGTTCTTTGTTTTAGATCTTTGGTTCTTTGAAAATAGTTCTTTGAAAAGAGTTCTTTGATTTGAAGAGTTATTTACTCATGACGAATAGATAACTCGTTTTAAGTCCAATAAACAATTTACCTAGACAGAAGTCTAGAATAACAGTTATACATGTAAAACATATACAAATTAAAAGCATTTAAGTAAACAATTTAAATAAACAGTTTACGGATGCTTCTCAGCCCCGCGTTTTAAAACAAAAATGTTAGAAAAGGGGCTATGAACTCACATGTGTTGTTAAGAATGAAACCACAGCAGATAATGCGCGCTCTTTGCTTGTAAACTATGTTTCTTCAGTTCCTGATTTGTTTAAAGAAAATTCGTATACGATAAGCACTTATAACAGACGCAACTAGGGTTTTGGTCTTTGTGTGCAACTAAGTGTCCTAGATTGCTACTGTACTTCTAAGATTTCATCTAATTAGTTTATTTATTATCCATTAGCAACCTTTATCCCACAATCAGTTATTACCAGTCTTTAATTAACGCATCTTTAATTTATTCCATCTTTAGATTAACGGTTTAGAAGACATCGTTTATTATACTTTAATAAAGTTTATAACTCATTTCTTTTATTAAAACAGAATTAATTTAATGAAGTGAAATCCACACATGATGGGCTTAGGTTAAGCCCATTGGGCCAACTTTGGGCCCAACATTAGACTTTGATCTCCCATGACTCTTTAATCTATTCCGTGTACGTTACCCCCTTTAAATAGTTCACTGAACCACCTAGGTAGTTTCACGTTCTTATAGAAACGTTCAGGTATTAGGTGTTAATGTTTAAATCAACACCATAACCTTGGACCTTGATCTTTGATTTACAATGGATTCCCATGATCCTTAGGATAGTATTAGTTTCAAATATAATAGGTCTCTTATGCACATTCACAAGAACTCTCATTCCATGCATGTACACAAGATAAACCCATTTTCTTGAGTAAACCCTAATTTACCCTTCCCATGCACACACACACACCCACGTTCATGCATGCATGATGAGCCAAACAAGTGCAACTCATTGACTCGATGCATGGGCAGTCCGAATGGACTTATTGGGCCGACAGGGTTGGTAGTGGCCGAATGTATAGGCGACCAAAACAAGGTGGCTGAATGATGGTCCAGCGAAAGAGAGGATGGTCGAATGATGGAGACCTAGTCGAATGGTCCTAGCCGAAAGGGTTGAGCCGTATGTGAGCCGAAAGAAGGTTAGCCGAAGGAAAGCTTGGGCGAAAGGCTCCTGGTTCAGCGAAAGAAGGAATGGCCGATTGAGCCTGGCCATTCGCCGAAGGTGGCTAGACTAAGCCTCATTCGCTGGGCTGTTGCCTTGGTCATTCGGCCGCCGCGGCATGGTGCAGCCAGCCTCTTGATCTCGATCAAATGGGTTTGGTATGGACACAAACTTGTTCCTACATCTTAGTATGGTGTCACACCCCAGGCCGGTGGGAACGGATCGTGTTTTCCCGTCGGGCGGAAGGTTCCCGGGGCGCGATATCTTGAATAATAATCAATTGATCAGATTGTTTGCATAGCACATGATGTATAATTGAGAAATGTAAACATGACAATGATATAGAATTATAAAGTTAAATTACAAAGTATCGTTCATAATTTAACCCCATAAATCCATCCAAAAGAATCAATGTTTTTATATCTTGTAACTGTACAAGATCTACAAAATATGATTCAATGTTTTTGTCATTCCAAAAGTAATGATCACACCAAATGCAGCTAGGTCTTCTAAAAGCCCTCTAGCTATGATCTTGAAATCTGATGACTACACCTGTTCGTCACCTGAGAAAAACATGCATTTAAACAAAGTCAACACTAGGTTGGTGAGTTCACAAGTTTGAATATTGAAAACCTTGAATTGTTCATGCACACAGTCACAATGTTATATTGGATACTGGCATTAATTGAATCCACTTGTTCCACCCAATGGCCTCTCCTTAGTTATATATACAAGTGGTATTTCACTCAATCAAGTATGCTTATATATAGGGGCATACGAAAGGGTTAAGCCCAGACGCCACCCCACCACATACTCAATTGAATTCCACACTACTTGTAATACAACTAAGAATATCCATTTTCATCTCCCAATTGATTGATTTGTTCATTATGTATTCGTTCGTTATATCATGTATAGAATAACATAATATGAGGGGTTTAGTTATCAAACCGAAGTATTGATAACCCCTCAATGTGTTAAGGAATTTAGATTGATTTAATTTGTTCCTTATATTATTCCATTCTTGTGGGGGTTAACTATTTTTCCACTTTTAGATATTAAGAGTGTTAGTTAACCAAATGTAATTTGTTCTTGAACTATAGTGCATAGAGCCTAAAAGGAATCCATTGTAATCCTCACATAATCAGAGTACAATGCATCCGATTTACCTCTACCACCGTATATGTACCGTGTCCTCAACGAAATCTATTACTAGTAGTGTAACATGAGAGTAGATTACTTTCTCAATCTACTAATCAATAGGGTTTCCGCTGGATTAATTACTTATCACTGCAGATTAATATCACCATGTGTCGCTTTCCAGAACCTGACTTGAGGTAGCCCTGTCACCGGTCATACGTTACCGGCCAATGAATCAATACGATCAACATACTAGCCCTACAAGCTAGAGGTTTGTCAAATGTCACACCCCGAGCCGGCGGGGTTGGATCGGATTCCCCGTCGGGCGGAAGGTTCTCGGGGCGCGATATCGGGAGTGATAATCGTGATGATCAGATTGTTTACATAGCATCAATGTTAAGAATAACTAAAGCACAATCAAACATTAAACTAGGATTACAAAGTTAAATTACAATATCAATGTTCAGTAATTTAACTCGGTAAACCTAACAAAAATCATATGTTTCCTATCTTGTATCTGTACAAGATATCAAAAGTGATTCGTATCCTTAGCAAAATATGTGCTTCTTCAAAAGTCTACTAAGTCTGCTAACTGGCATCCTAGTATGCAATCCAAAAGCTTAAGCCTATTCCTGTGCGTTACCTGAGAAAGCATGTAAAAAGATCAAGTCAACACAACGGTTGGTGAGTTCATAAAGTTTATAAGTTGAAAATAGTTTTAGCAAACCTCTTCTGATAAAACCTTAACCTCATTAACAACACCTGTATCATCCAACTCGGTATGCTTATATATAGGGCATATGTAAGGGACAAGCCCTAGCCAACATCCCACCACATACTAAGTCGCATAGGACATTGCTGTTAATGATAATTAAGCATTTTACCTACCATTCGATTCATCCTTCATCATAGCTTTAGTTACTGTTTTCAACGTTTACAAGTCTATAGCATTCGTATGTACTAGCTTCAATAAGTTTAACAAGCATCGTGTTTAAAAGTTTATGATGTTGACCCCAAAAGCATTTATGCATCCCCTAGGTAACAACCTTAATCTCATTAACACCACCTGTATCATCCAACTCGGTATGCTTATATATAGGGCATATGTAAGGGACAAGCCCTAGCCAACATCCCACCACATACTAAGTCGCATAGGACATTGCTGTTAATGATAATTAAGCGTCTTAACTACCCTCCATTTCGTTTATAGCTTTAGCATTATGTTTAAGTTTATAGCATGAGTGGACATTGAGGAATCACTGTATGGCAAGCACTGAGAGGCCATAAGTCCACCCCTCAAGTCTCGACTATAAGGGTCACCCTATGGCAAGCACTGAGAGACCATAATAGGTGCCTTCTAGTCCCGACTGTGAAGAACACATGAAGGCAAGCACTGAGAGACCAACTATTGTTCTTCAAGTCCCGACTAGGAAGAACACATGAAGGCAAGCACTGAGAGACCAACTATTGTTCTTCCATAGTCAATAGTTTATAGCATCCAATGTTTAACAACCGGAGAGGCAAGCACTGAGAGGCCAAACCGTTGTTTTAGCTTATCAAGTTTATAGCTTTTAAGTTTAACACCCGGTGAGGCAAGCACTGAGAGGCCAAACCGTTGCTTTTGCATAACAAGTTTATATCATTAAATGTTTAAACAACCGGAGAGGCAAGCACTGAGAGGCCAAACCGTTGCTTTTGCATAATAAGTTTATAGCATTCAATGTTTAAACAACCGGAGAGGCAAGCACTGAGAGGCCAAACCGTTGCTTTTGCATAATAAGTTTATAGCATTCAATGTTTATAGCATTATGAGCACTTCAAGCATTTCGAGCATTTAAGCATGATAAGCATATGGTATTTGCATTATTGCATTAGCACTTAGCATTAGTATATAACATTAAGCATCTAGTTTATGAATATAGTTTATAGCATAAGCATTACAAGTATAGTTTAAGATTATAGCTTATAGCATAAGCATTACAAGTATAGTTTAAGATTATAGCTTATAGCATAAGTATCAAGTGTGTAGTTTAAGAATATAGTTTATAACATAAGCTTTATGGATATAGTTTAAGAATGTAGTTTATAACATAAGCATTAAGCACTTAATTTAAGCATTAAGTGTATAAATTGAGCTTCTAGTTTGCAACATAAGCATCAATCACCAAGTTTAAGCATATTGTGGTAGCATAAGCATCAAGTCTCATATAGTAGAATCAAGTCTAATGTAATTGTATCAAGTCTCATGTAATTGAATTAAGTCTCAGGTAATAGCATTTAGTCTCATGTAATTGTATCAAGTTACCAACAATTGGTTTTAAGCATCAAACCTAAAGTAAAGGTTTCAATCATAATGATCATGTTTATATTTAAAGCATTAAACAACATTTCAATAAAAATGTTTAACATGCTTCTCAGTCCCGAAGTAAAACAAATAAATTTAAAAAGGGACAAATGAACTCACCTTATGTCCGAAGTGCTTGACTAAGTAGAATAAGAATACACTCGCTCTTTGTTTGCTTTCGTTATGATGTTCAAACTCCTGTATTGATTTCATAATGTTGTAGTTTGATAAGCATTTGTTTATAAGAATTTGTTGTGTATAAATGTTGGTGTTAGCCCTAACTTGGCTAACACTCGTGAGTCTCGGTAACTGATTCGGCCCTTGTTTGTTGTTCGTTGATTCTCTACACTTGATTTCAATATCTTAAGTTCGTTATGTCGTTACGACATGATTTCTATAATTACCCATTAATTATAGTATTAGTATATTAGTTATATCCTTAAGACAGGATTCTCAACGATTGGGCCCAATTCAATTGGGCCTTAGTCCGTTAGTTTCATGTGGGCCGATTTATAAGTATCCATGGCCTATTGGCCAACATGGGCCGAATCATGTCACGTGGCCGGCTAGATGATCATGGTTCGACCAAATGTGTACTAATCTAGTGGGCCGCCTAAGTGTATTGTTGGGCCAACTTCATTATGGTGGTTAACAAGAAAATTGGGTTCCTCAATAGTTGGGCCTAGATGGTTCCATGATTTAATCAATCGAAGTTGGACCATAGCAAAGGATGTTGGGCCGGTTAAGGACACTATTTCGAACAAATTATGAGATGGCCGAGTGTAGTTTCCAGCGAACCTAGGTTTCATCGACCTCAAGGTTCGGCCAACCAAGATCTCAACGAACCCTATAGTTCGCCTTTAAGGTTCGGCTAAGTGATGGGTTCGCCGGTGTTCTAAAGACCATGCAGGTTCGTTGACATCTCGTGGCCCAGTAGAAAGGTTCGCAAGTGCTAGTCATAGGGTTCGCATCTTCAAGGGCTCGGTGAGGGTTCCAAGGGTTCGCTTGTTGTGACCGAAGGCTCGGCTCCCATGCTTGGTTCGTGAGATGCATGGTTCGCCACCGGTGGTTCGTTGGTCAGTGGATTGGGTTCGTAGCAGCCAAGGGTTCGCTGCATGAAGGTTCGGTGGCCAAGGGTTCGGCCACCTTCACTCAAATGGTTCGGCCGATGGTGCAGGTCCACGAACCCTGTGTTCCATCGCCATCATCAGCTTCATGAGCTCTGCAAGGTGGTTCTAACACAACTATCATGCTACGGTTAGTACCCAAGGATGAAATGGTGGTGCGTGTGAGGTTTGAAACCGGTTTAGGGTTTTTCAACGTGATAAAGGTTTAGAAACCCTATTATTTCGAACTTTTGAAGACCATTACCTCAAAAATGGCTGATAAAATCCTTCGATCAGTTGTACTTCTAGGTAGATCTTGTTGTTAGCTACGCGTGGACACCAAAATTGCACAATTTCATCAAGAAATGGTCAAGATCTTGAGTTTTGAAGGTGTGAATTTAGAGAGAGAGGGAATGAACGGTTTTTAGGTTTAGAGAGAGAAGGAAATTGAATTAAATGAGGTGAAACACCTCATTTGGTGTTTAAATACCCCGCGGGTATTCGGGTTCGTTTCGGTTGCTCGGTTCACGTTTTCGTCGCGTATCCGGCACGTTACGCGCATTTTTCGTAATTTAAATAAAAAGGATTTTTTTTTAGGATTTTTTTATAACACGAATATTATTAGAAACATTTTAAACATCATTGCATTTATTTATTTATCAAATTAGAATATTTTACGCGTTTTTACAAAATTTTCGCGTTTCGCTATTTTATTCGCGATTTAATAGAATAGTTTAAAATTAAATTATTTTATGATGAGTTTCAAAATTGTAAAATAGGAAATATTTCATTTCCTTAAAATTATGATCGTTCGTGTCTTCGTTCGTTTTCGTTTCGTTTCGACAGATCGCTTCGCCATCGCGCGTATTCGTTCGAATCGTCATTCGAACGAGCACGTCGATAGTTTGGCTTTCTGATCCTTGTTTTCTACTGTTAAGTTATTATTTCAGAACGTTAAACTAGAAGAATCATTCGTACAGATCGTCACCTATACGAATAACTCGTCGGTTTAGCATTCCGTAACAATAACCGTTAAGGTTTTGTTTTGTTTAACCTCACATACGTTTATGCAAACTAGTATCACGTCAAGTATTTATGTTTCAACACTGTGTTGTCTGACATGTTTCTGACTGTTAAACCCTAAGGTTTCAGTCAGTTTCAAACAATCGTTTAATAGTTTCCTGCTTATCAGAGATGTATCAATAGTATAACATAGTTCCCGTAAGAGGTATCTGAGTTACTGTACAAGTTACTGTACAGTTTACTGTTCCGGTTACGATTCCGGCACAGATGTTACAGTCTCCCCTTGTTAAAGAAATTTCGTCCCGAAATTTAAAAGTTATTATCGGTACGACTTTCTTTGTAACGAGTGGGAAAACTTCGCTTAATGTAATATCCTTACGCTTCCAGATTAAACTCTAGGTCGCGTTTGGGATTTCCTACATATAGCTTCAATGTTTTGCTAGTCTTACTGCTCATAGTTGTCTTATCGTTATTGCTTGCTAAATCCCTATGGGGCTCTAACACCTCGTTGTTCAAACTAACCGATGCTATGAGCATCAGCTGTTACACAACTTTAGTGTTAGTTATGGCTTCTTACATAGGTTATGTGCATCAACTAAGAATTCTTTCTTAACCTTTATCGGAATAAAAGAATTCCTAAGTTCCATGGAATACTCGTGTGATCGTATTAATAGGAGTAAGATAATTTCTTATTCTTACTAGTATCAACATAAAATGAAGTCTTATGAGTGAGGAGATACTACATACCAGTACCCGTCTCCGGGTCTTGGTGTGCTGCAGCGGCTCCAATCATGAATGCCCTCCCACAAGGTGCTGGTGCTCCTTGTTGTACTCTTTTCGGGCAGTCCCTGGAGAAATGACCAAATTCTCCGCAGTTATAACATCCTCGATTGTTGTTGTTATGATTGCCAGGATTCTGTGGTGGAGGAATTGCTACTGCGGCGTTGTTTGTAGCTTGTGTGACTGGAGCACGGCATTGTTGAGTCCGGTGACCTAGTCGGCCACAGTTGTTGCATTGCCTGCATGGCACCGTAGTAGGATGATGAAATCTGCAGTGTATGCACTGAGGATGCATTCCCACATAGTTTTTGGGTGTAGGGTTGACAGGTACTGCAGGGACTTGTCTCAGAGGTGTAGCAACTGCATAGTTTCCGATGACCTTTTGCTTCTTTATTTGATGTTGTTCGGGCTTCTTTGTTGCTGCTTCCTTGGATTTCCCTGTGTCATCTTTCAGAACTCCAGACTTCACCATTACTCTAGTAAGTTTAGCTGAAAGAGCAATGGCTGACTCTAAAGTAGCAGGATTTGCAGCCAGCACAATACTCTGTATGCAGGAGGGTAATCCAGCTACATATCTGTCAATCAACTTTTCCAAAGTTGGCACCATCTCTGGCACCAAAGCTACTAACTCATGGTAGCGTGTGGTGAAAGTCATGTGATCGGCTCCCCTCATCACGTGGTTCGAGAGCTCAATCTCTAGTTGTTGCAGTTCATGTTTCGGACAGAACTCGTTCCTCAAAAGAAGTTTGAACTCTGCCCAGGGCATTGCCATTGCTTCGTCTCTTCCCTTAGCTCTGATCTGCGCGTTCCACCATGTCAAAGCTCGTTTGCTGAAAGATCCCGCTGCATAGCGCACTTTGTGATGTTCCGGACAACTACTTATGTCCAAAGTGTTCTCCATTTTCTCGAGCCATTGAATTAGTCTGACAGCTCCCTCGACTCCCGTAAAGCTAGGTGGTTTGCATCCTACAAAGGACTTGTAGGAGCAATCTGAGGTGTGGCTAGTGTTTCCACTAGCTTCCCCTGTGGTATGGCCCGAGTTGTTGCCATGACTTTGAATCCTATTAATCATCTCTGGGATGACATCCTTCAATTGACTAGTCAGTTGAGTGCTCAATAGTGTCGCCAAGGCGATAGTAGCAGGATCAATTAGCTGAACATTGCTTGAGCCTGGTGATGGAGAGTGTGGAGGAGGCGGAGGAGGAGGAGGTGGCGGTGGTGAATCCGCAGGTGAAGGTGTCGAAGAGTGTGGGGCAGAAGTCTGTGTAGTAGGCACCAGAGTCGGTTGTTTTCTAGGCGGCATTCTGATCATAACCAAAGGAATTTGGTTAGTGCAGTGATCGAATGCAGAAAACATAATACAAGCTTAAGTCTTAAGTTTTCTACATGTGGGTCCCTAAGTTATAGTCTAGGCCAAACCATTTATGTAATGACCTATTATTCTCTATAACCTTGAGCTCTGATACCAATCTGTCACACCCCGAGCCGGCGGGGTTGGATCGGATTCCCCGTCGGGCGGAAGGTTCTCGGGGCGCGATATCGGGAGTGATAATCGTGATGATCAGATTGTTTACATAGCATCAATGTTAAGAATAACTAAAGCACAATCAAACATTAAACTAGGATTACAAAGTTAAATTACAATATCAATGTTCAGTAATTTAACTCGGTAAACCTAACAAAAATCATATGTTTCCTATCTTGTATCTGTACAAGATATCAAAAGTGATTCGTATCCTTAGCAAAATATGTGCTTCTTCAAAAGTCTACTAAGTCTGCTAACTGGCATCCTAGTATGCAATCCAAAAGCTTAAGCCTATTCCTGTGCGTTACCTGAGAAAGCATGTAAAAAGATCAAGTCAACACAACGGTTGGTGAGTTCATAAAGTTTATAAGTTGAAAATAGTTTTAGCAAACCTCTTCTGATAAAACCTTAACCTCATTAACAACACCTGTATCATCCAACTCGGTATGCTTATATATAGGGCATATGTAAGGGACAAGCCCTAGCCAACATCCCACCACATACTAAGTCGCATAGGACATTGCTGTTAATGATAATTAAGCATTTTACCTACCATTCGATTCATCCTTCATCATAGCTTTAGTTACTGTTTTCAACGTTTACAAGTCTATAGCATTCGTATGTACTAGCTTCAATAAGTTTAACAAGCATCGTGTTTAAAAGTTTATGATGTTGACCCCAAAAGCATTTATGCATCCCCTAGGTAACAACCTTAATCTCATTAACACCACCTGTATCATCCAACTCGGTATGCTTATATATAGGGCATATGTAAGGGACAAGCCCTAGCCAACATCCCACCACATACTAAGTCGCATAGGACATTGCTGTTAATGATAATTAAGCGTCTTAACTACCCTCCATTTCGTTTATAGCTTTAGCATTATGTTTAAGTTTATAGCATGAGTGGACATTGAGGAATCACTGTATGGCAAGCACTGAGAGGCCATAAGTCCACCCCTCAAGTCTCGACTATAAGGGTCACCCTATGGCAAGCACTGAGAGACCATAATAGGTGCCTTCTAGTCCCGACTGTGAAGAACACATGAAGGCAAGCACTGAGAGACCAACTATTGTTCTTCAAGTCCCGACTAGGAAGAACACATGAAGGCAAGCACTGAGAGACCAACTATTGTTCTTCCATAGTCAATAGTTTATAGCATCCAATGTTTAACAACCGGAGAGGCAAGCACTGAGAGGCCAAACCGTTGTTTTAGCTTATCAAGTTTATAGCTTTTAAGTTTAACACCCGGTGAGGCAAGCACTGAGAGGCCAAACCGCTGCTTTTGCATAACAAGTTTATATCATTAAATGTTTATAGCATTATGAGCACTTCAAGCATTTCGAGCATTTAAGCATGATAAGCATATGGTATTTGCATTATTGCATTAGCACTTAGCATTAGTATATAGCATTAAGCATCTAGTTTATGAATATAGTTTATAGCATAAGCATTACAAGTATAGTTTAAGATTATAGCTTATAGCATAAGCATTACAAGTATAGTTTAAGATTATAGCTTATAGCATAAGTATCAAGTGTGTAGTTTAAGAATATAGTTTATAACATAAGCTTTATGGATATAGTTTAAGAATGTAGTTTATAACATAAGCATTAAGCACTTAATTTAAGCATTAAGTGTATAAATTGAGCTTCTAGTTTGCAACATAAGCATCAATCACCAAGTTTAAGCATATTGTGGTAGCATAAGCATCAAGTCTCATATAGTAGAATCAAGTCTAATGTAATTGTATCAAGTCTCATGTAATTGAATTAAGTCTCAGGTAATAGCATTTAGTCTCATGTAATTGTATCAAGTTACCAACAATTGGTTTTAAGCATCAAACCTAAAGTAAAGGTTTCAATCATAATTGATCATGTTTATATTTAAAGCATTAAACAACATTTCAATAAAAATGTTTAACATGCTTCTCAGTCCCGAAGTAAAACAAATAAATTTAAAAAGGGACAAATGAACTCACCTTATGTCCGAAGTGCTTGACTAAGTAGAATAAGAATACACTCGCTCTTTGTTTGCTTTCGTTATGATGTTCAAACTCCTGTATTGATTTCATAATGTTGTAGTTTGATAAGCATTTGTTTATAAGAATTTGTTGTGTATAAATGTTGGTGTTAGCCCTAACTTGGCTAACACTCGTGAGTCTCGGTAACTGATTCGGCCCTTGTTTGTTGTTCGTTGATTCTCTACACTTGATTTCAATATCTTAAGTTCGTTATGTCGTTACGACATGATTTCTATAATTACCCATTAATTATAGTATTAGTATATTAGTTATATCCTTAAGACAGGATTCTCAACGATTGGGCCCAATTCAATTGGGCCTTAGTCCGTTAGTTTCATGTGGGCCGATTTATAAGTATCCATGGGCCTATTGGCCAACATGGGCCGAATCATGTCACGTGGCCGGCTAGATGATCATGGTTCGACCAAATGTGTACTAATCTAGTGGGCCGCCTAAGTGTATTGTTGGGCCAACTTCATTATGGTGGTTAACAAGAAAATTGGGTTCCTCAATAGTTGGGCCTAGATGGTTCCATGATTTAATCAATCGAAGTTGGACCATAGCAAAGGATGTTGGGCCGGTTAAGGACACTATTTCGAACAAATTATGAGATGGCCGAGTGTAGTTTCCAGCGAACCTAGGTTTCATCGACCTCAAGGTTCGGCCAACCAAGATCTCAACGAACCCTATAGTTCGCCTTTAAGGTTCGGCTAAGTGATGGGTTCGCCGGTGTTCTAAAGACCATGCAGGTTCGTTGACATCTCGTGGCCCAGTAGAAAGGTTCGCAAGTGCTAGTCATAGGGTTCGCATCTTCAAGGGCTCGGTGAGGGTTCCAAGGGTTCGCTTGTTGTGACCGAAGGCTCGGCTCCCATGCTTGGTTCGTGAGATGCATGGTTCGCCACCGGTGGTTCGTTGGTCAGTGGATTGGGTTCGTAGCAGCCAAGGGTTCGCTGCATGAAGGTTCGGTGGCCAAGGGTTCGGCCACCTTCACTCAAATGGTTCGGCCGATGGTGCAGGTCCACGAACCCTGTGTTCCATCGCCATCATCAGCTTCATGAGCTCTGCAAGGTGGTTCTAACACAACTATCATGCTACGGTTAGTACCCAAGGATGAAATGGTGGTGCGTGTGAGGTTTGAAACCGGTTTAGGGTTTTTCAACGTGATAAAGGTTTAGAAACCCTATTATTTCGAACTTTTGAAGACCATTACCTCAAAAATGGCTGATAAAATCCTTCGATCAGTTGTACTTCTAGGTAGATCTTGTTGTTAGCTACGCGTGGACACCAAAATTGCACAATTTCATCAAGAAATGGTCAAGATCTTGAGTTTTGAAGGTGTGAATTTAGAGAGAGAGGGAATGAACGGTTTTTAGGTTTAGAGAGAGAAGGAAATTGAATTAAATGAGGTGAAACACCTCATTTGGTGTTTAAATACCCCGCGGGTATTCGGGTTCGTTTCGGTTGCTCGTTTCACGTTTTCGTCGCGTATCCGGCACGTTACGCGCATTTTTCGTAATTTAAATAAAAAGGATTTTTTTTTAGGATTTTTTTATAACACGAATATTATTAGAAAACATTTTAAACATCATTGCATTTATTTATTTATCAAATTAGAATATTTTACGCGTTTTTACAAAATTTTCGCGTTTCGCTATTTTATTCGCGATTTAATAGAATAGTTTAAAATTAAATTATTTTATGATGAGTTTCAAAATTGTAAAATAGGAAATATTTCATTTCCTTAAAATTATGATCGTTCGTGTCTTCGTTCGTTTTCGTTTCGTTTCGACAGATCGCTTCGCCATCGCGCGTATTCGTTCGAATCGTCATTCGAACGAGCACGTCGATAGTTTGGCTTTCTGATCCTTGTTTTCTACTGTTAAGTTATTATTTCAGAACGTTAAACTAGAAGAATCATTCGTACAGATCGTCACCTATACGAATAACTCGTCGGTTTAGCATTCCGTAACAATAACCGTTAAGGTTTTGTTTTGTTTAACCTCACATACGTTTATGCAAACTAGTATCACGTCAAGTATTTATGTTTCAACACTGTGTTGTCTGACATGTTTCTGACTGTTAAACCCTAAGGTTTCAGTCAGTTTCAAACAATCGTTTAATAGTTTCCTGCTTATCAGAGATGTATCAATAGTATAACATAGTTCCCGTAAGAGGTATCTGAGTTACTGTACAAGTTACTGTACAGTTTACTGTTCCGGTTACGATTCCGGCACAGATGTTACATCAAACCTATGGTACCACTATACTATCGTCGGTTTAGTCACGTCAAACTAACTGGTCAGCGAATTAAAGGGGCTTACATGATCACTTGTACAATTTGGCACATGATTGAAGTGATATAATACAACAGGTCAACAGTAACTAATTGTAATTGTGTTCATCTGTATCGTTGTTCTCATTGTCATATGTTCTCCATGATATTAACAAAGTTAAATAAGAACTTGTCTTATTAAGTTATGTTAATTATTTGAGTGAATGATGTTGTTATCATGAAGTTACATTATCATGATTATCATTCTTTGTTCCTTGTACTCTTGTAATATGTATTGAGTTGTAAAGCTAAGTGTTAAAAGGACTTGTCCTATTACACTTACTTAACTCTTGTATCGAATGTTAATACAAAGATATGTAATATCTTTATAACATTCATATGTTTACTTGCAATTGTTCCACTGTCTGTGTATGTAAGAATAATTGAGTGTTATAAGATAAAATCTTATAACTATATTATTCTAATGTATTGATGCATTAATAAGATATATTATCTTGTTCATCCGATTATCCCTGTCATGTCATAATCATACAAGCAGGCATACAATGATAAACGATAATAAACAATTAAGTATTATCTAAATCAAAGTATAAATAACATGTTAAACATAAAACTTTTAAGTAAATAAAAGTTAAGCATGTTTCTCAACCCCGAGAGTTTAAAATCATTTAAGATTAAAGAAAAAGAGGCATATGAACTCACCTTGTAGTTGTTTTAGTTGACTTAGCCTAAACAAAAATGCACGCGCTCTTGATTGTACTTGTGGTTGTATTCACGATCCTGTATTGATTTCATGTTGATTGCGTATCAGTATAAGTCGTGAATGATTGGTGTATATGTATGTGTTAGCCATAAGATTGGCTAACACCCGTATGTCTCAGTCATGATTCGGCCCTTGTTTGTTTGTTATGGATTTTTCTGTTCAACTTGATTAAATACCATGACATTAGAGGTTCTAAGTTTAAAACATGGTTTTAGATTAAAGGTTGGTAACCCTTACATCTTGCAACATAGTTATGTATTGTCATTATTCTATTTGTTTTAACACTTTAGAAACACTAATTAGCTTACACAAGGATGAAATGTGTCAAACCTCGTTCAATCCATTACACCCAAAGGCTTGTCACCTTTGTAGTAAATTAGAATTATTATACAAGTTCATGCATCTTAATCCTAGTAGTTATATTAGGATTGTTGATTTACTTTCAGTATTAAGTGGGCCGAATCCTTGGCCATGGGCCGAAAGGCAATTGGGCCGAATTTAGTGATGTGGGCCGCATGTTAAGTGGCCAACCCAATCAATTGGACCGAAATCAACACTTGGGGCGTAGGGGTGTGGGCCAAAGCAGGATGTCTGGGCCGATGGAAGTACTGTTGGGCCAGAGAAATGCTATTTGGGCCTGGTAATTGTTATTGGGCTGAATTCGTCATGGGGACTTAAACTGATCGAATTAAATCGATTATGTTCGGGCCTATTTACTGGTTGAATAATATCATCATGAACGAGAGAGTGGTGATGGTCAGTAGGTGCATGGCCGATTGAAAGCTGGTTGGTCGAATGAGTAACCAGCGAATAGGGGTTAGAATGGTTGTGTATCCGGCCGAATGTGAGCTCTGGACCTCAGCCGAATGAAGATGAGGGTGACGAATGGTGGTGGCCGAATGGTGACAGTCGGGAAGATGAAGATGGTCGGCGAATAGGTAGGCCACGAATGAGTCTCATGGCGTATGAAACAACCACCGAATGAAAGTGTCAACTAGGCCATTCGGCCGACAATCTGATATGGCTCATTCGCCCCTAGGCAAAAGCCATTCGATGGCCTGGTAGTTCTCATTCGGCCGCAATAGAAACCGGGGCTAGAATCATCCCCCAAAGTAAGTCTCACAGGTGGTTTTCGAAGATGATGAGTGCTAGTGTTGATTCTAGTGATAGTAGGTTACAAGATTCGAAGGTGGTGAACCAGTTTTGAGTGGTATTCGAACAAGAGGTACAAAAACCCTAATTTTTCAAACTTTGCAGCTCAATACCTTGATTTTCAGTGGGTGTTGCTCTGCATCGGTTGTACTTTCATGTAATAGAGGTCAAGAGCTTCGATTTGGTCCAAAGATGGGGTGATTTTGTAGAGAAATGAGGGAGATATGAGAGAAACAAGCTTGAAAATGGAGATGGGGGCTCAAATCCGGAAATAGGGTTTTGAAGAGAGAAGAAGATGAGAAAAGTGAGGGAATCACCCTCATTTAGGGTATTTATACCCCGAGGGTGTTCGGGTTCGTTTCGGTTGTTCGGCTCGCGTTTTCGTTACATTTCCGGAACGTAACGCGTGTTTTTAAAGATTTTTAAATAAAAGGGTTTATTTATTTAATTTTGATGAGTTTCAAAATTATAAAACATTAAAATGTTTTATTTTCTAAAATTATTGTCGTTCGTGTCGTTTGCGTTTTCGTTTCGTCAGAACGCGTCACCATCGCGCGTACTCGTTCGAATCGTCACCCGAACGAACACGACAATAGTTTTGCTTTCCGACTCTTGTTTTCTACTTTTCAGTCATTATTTCAGAATTCCAAACTCACAGATATGTTTGTGTGAATCGTCACCCACGCAAACACACTGTCAGTTCGTTATTCTGAAATAACACTGCAATTGCGTTTGAATTTGTGTTTCCTCACTGACGGACTCAACTAAACATCCTGTTTTCATTGGTTTTTCGTACAGATTTGTCGGCCATCTGATTCCTGACATCTATGGATATCAGATCTGTCACACCCCCAATTTCCCACTCGAGGCGTATGTCCACGTGGATGAAACGTGTCCAGAATGTTAGTAAGTCAGAATGTTAGTCAGATGTTGTGTCGGAAGTCAGATCATATGTCATGTTAGTTGTCAAGTCAAAGCAATCATGGTCAATATGTAATAAGTAAGACAAAACATAATTCTCATTAATAATAAGCTTGAAGTACAATAATTTCAAAAGGAAATACATAATAAGTTCTTCGAGCACATCCCGCTCGTCTAGGCTAAAATAAAGAAAGTACAAAATACAACAGTCCACTAGTCAGAATCCATGGAAACATGCGAAATATCGCTAGCAGCGTCTCCGTCGTCATCATCCTCCTCCGGATCCTCATTAGGATCCTCATCAAGGTCCTCATCTTCGAGGTCCTCGGCCTCGAACTCGGGACCATCCTCCTGAGGTGGTTCCTCAATAAACTGTGCAGCCCATGCATTAAGCATGGCATCACTGGCCTGCACCATGGCCTGAGTCTCGGTGATGTCCGTCCGATTCTCGGTTATACGCACGTCGTGTTCCTGCACGACATCGACGACCTGTCCATGCTCGGTCAGTAGTTGGGACATTTGGAGTCGTAGGGCCTCCATCTGGGCTTCCAGTCTGTTGTTGCGCTCCTCCAGTCTCTCGTTCTGCCTCTCCAATCGATCGCTCTTCTCGCGAAGAACTCGGACCTCGTCTGTTAGCTCCCTACCCCTCCAGACTTCCCGTCGTGTGCAAGCAACATGTGCCGCGAAGGCCTGCTCCATCGGCACTCCGAACGGTGGTAGTCGGTGTCCTGGAGTGATGTCGCCGGGATATCGATATGGAGGTACTCTCTCCTCGACGATCCAACTCTGGAGTATGGTGGGAAGCCATCCCCAATATCTGGCCCGTGCTGCGTCCCTCGCCCGCCGGTCCATCTCGGCGTCAACCTGTGATACTATATCGTGGACCCGGCGTCGGCTCTCTGCGGCCATGTCATCAGTGGTCGGGTGTCGGTCTGCGTTCCTGCCGGTACTGTCATTGTTGGCCATCCTGTAAGTTTTAAGTTAGTAAGCAATAGTTCAATATAAGCAAAAACATCATCAATGTGCAAGTTCTACGTGTAGTGTCTAAAGTTGAGCAATGGCTATAGTCTAAGCTTACTATATGCAAACCTAGTTCTCTATAACCAAGGCTCTGATACCAGTCTGTCACACCCCCCAATTTCCCACTCGTGGCGTATGTCCACGTGGATGTGACGTGTCCAGAATCACAGCTCAAGGTCATATAGAACACCTCTATATGCGTTTACAAATCCAAGTTTGACACATACACTTGATAAAATAGTTTGCAGCGGAAATAAAGTAGTATTGCAGCGGAATAAATAAGTCATAACATGCAGCGGAAAATGATTGTTTACACAGCGGAAATTGTAAGTAGTTTAATACAACAACGTTTTAAATAAGATAAAGTCAAATTGTTTTCAAAAGACACGAAAACAAATGCATGTGGGACCCTATGCTCATGTCCCCTATGTGCTTTCCTGCTCCACGAGCCTGTCATGCTAGTTACCTGAGAATACAAGTTTAAAAACAAGTGTCAACACAATGGTTGGTGAGTTCACAGGTTTTGATATACATATAGTAATGAAAAGTGTGTCATGCTGTTTATCAATGTTAGTACCGAGCCCTAGGCCCAAAGTGTCAGTGCGTCACTACCGAACTAGACTTGTTTGCTCTTGCCTCCGCTATGCCTCGTATACATAGCAAGTTAGGTCAGAATTTGCACGGGTTATGACACTCAGTCAACATGGTGCCCCGTGGGGTTAGTCATTCCCTAATGGATCCATCCAAACCTACCACGTTGTTCGTACATTAACGGTAAGACTTTGTGAGGGCTTGTAACGAGTTCAACACTTAATGTTTGTCCAATAAACCAGCATACACAAAAATGTTTGTAATAGCAATAATGTTTGACTCGATGCAACTAGTATTCTCCCCCTATTTAAAAGCGTTTGAAAAGAGTAAAGAGGGGCCGTAAACTCACCTTAGTGAAACGAATGTATGTAAGCGTAAGCTCCCGAGTTGTCGTGTAGCACGTCGGTCACCGGCAACCTATATCGTAGATCGTACGTGAGTTCGTGTAAGTGACCGTGCTAATGTTAGTGCTCGTGTTTGTGTCCAACAACCCTTGGTTGTTCATGTTTGTCCGTGTCGGTCCACAATGACCGTGTTTGCTCGTGTTGGTCCACATTGACCGTGTTTGACCATGTTTGACCGAAGTTGACCGTGTTTGACCAAAGTTGACCGTGTTTGACCAAAGTTGACCGTGTCAAGTCAACGACCCGTTGGTGAACCGTGTGACGGTTTGTGACTCGTGTAGCAATCGTGTAAGTGTTTGTCGTGTGCAAAACGCGTAGGTTGCGTTTATGGACAACTTACTATTTATAGTAAGTTTCCATTTTTAGAAAGTTCACAAAGCATGACGGTTTTATAGTTCTAGCATGTTCAATACTCCTACGGGATCATGTTAACACATAGCACATCATCATACGGATTCACATAAGTCGTTTACAACATGTTAGTGCACAAAAGTTTCCTAAAATGGAAAGTTTCCATTTTTAGCATACGTGACATCGGAAACCATCTAACTTAGCATCTAAACATCATGTTATAACATATTAAGCCATTTGGCAAGCTCAAATCATTCAAAACGTTCATAAGTTGGTTTTTGTAAAAATAAAGTTACTAAATATAGTAACTTTCTAATTTTGCATAGAAATGACCGTTTAACATTTCTAAACCAATTTTTATATCACCAATCATCATAATAAATCATCTAGCATCATTACATCATGTATACATAACCAAATTTATCATCTAGCAATATATTGTCTCAAAAAGTTACTAAATATAGTAAGTTATCATTTGTGACCACAATCAAGATCCAAATCCCATTCCTAAACTTCTAATCATCATAATATTACCCAAATAGCAATTCCACATACTTGCATGTTCATGAATCCATCTCCAACAATCATTTTGCAAATAAAAGTTACTAATAATGGAAAGATTACTAAAAATCAACATTTTGATCATTTTAAACAAATCCAACCATGAGTAATCCTTCTAACATTATCAATAAGCATATCAACATACTCAAGATCATTCCTACCATCATGGATCATGCATGCATGGCCATCATTCAACACTTTATGAACAAAACATGAAATCCTTACATACACATCATCATAGATCATCACCAAATGCATTCTAATCATGTTAGATCATCATAAATCATCTTAAAATCAACAAACCCATATTATAAATTCGTGCATGTGAGCCATGGGTGCTTGCATGTGGGTTTTAACACATGCATGTGCGTGTGGTGGTGAGAAATGGACGTTCTAGCCATGGAGGAATGTAAATACTACCTTCTAAGGCTCCAAGAAGGCTGAGATGATGATAAAATCGAGCTAGAAGGCTTCTAAGAGCTTCTGGACAGCAGGTTCCTCAACGAATAAGAAGATGGTGGTGATGGGTGGTGGTCTAGGAGGCTTGCTTCAATGTTCTTGAGCTTCAATCTCCTCAACAATGGCTTCCAGCTGATGAAAATGGTGATTTGCAGGTGAAGGAGACGAGTTTGAGTGTCTTGGAATCGGAAATGAGAGGCTAGGTTGGCTGGTGATGATTACATCTTGGTTAAATAAAGATTCTGCGAACTGGGTCTCCTCGCGTAGCGCGACAGGTTCAAGAGTTCCCCTCGCGTAGCGCGAGGATGTTCCGCGTTCAAATTTCCCCCGCCACTTGTCGCGTATCGCGACAGTGTCATGTGGACCGTCGCGTAGCGCGACAGATTCCCTGGTGAGCCCAATAGGCCCATTTTAGTGGGTTTGATCCGTTCGTCGCCGTTCTCACGTCTACGAACTATCGTTTGGCCTCGTTTGAACTTCCAAGTTCAAAGTGTGAGTGTTCCGTGAGGTTTCGAGTGTTGTGCTACACAATGTGCTATACGTTCACCAACGTTCGTGTGTTTTGACTCGCGTGTGCTGTTTGCCGATAATTCCACGAATTATCTTGTCATGTGTCAGTGTTCGTACTGTCGTGCCACGTGTCACGCTAAATTAATCTAATTCTAGTGCCACGTGTACATAATGCATTTAAATAAACATTTAAATAAATAGGTTGCTGACCTGGAAATTACGGGGTGTCACATCCTCCCCATGTTAGAAAGAATTTCGTCCCGAAATTCAACTTGTGTTGCCAGTGTTTGTCTGTTCCGCGAACAGGTGTGGGTACTTTTGTTTCATCTGGTCTTCACGTTCCCACGTGAATTCCGGTCCTCGTCGCGAATTCCATCGCACTTTCACTATTGGAATCTTGCTGAGTTTGAGCTTTTTGGTTTCTCGGTCCATAATTTCTACCGGTTCCTCAACAAAGTTCAATTGTTCGTCGATTTGTATTTCCTCGAGAGGAATAACAAGTGTTTCATCTGATAGGCACTTCTTGAGGTTTGAGATGTGGAATACGTTGTGTACACTGCTCAGTTCGACTGGCAGGTTCAGTTCGTAGGCTACAGGGCCTATTCGTTTTGTAATCTCGAAAGGTCCGATGTAACGAGGGTTCAACTTTCCTCGTTTGCCAAACCGAATGACACCTTTCCAGGGCGAGACCTTGAGTAACACTCTGTCCCCCACCTGGAATTCCAACGGTTTGCGTCGTTTGTCAGCATAGCTTTTCTGTCTGTCCCGAGCTGCTACCATTCGTTTGCGTATTTGCACGATCTTCTCAGTTGTCTCGTGCACCAGTTCTGGACCAGTCAGTTGGCTGTCTCCAACTTCCGCCCAGCAGATGGGTGATCGACACTTACGTCCGTAAAGTGCCTCGAATGGTGCAGCTTGAATGCTAGTGTGGTAGCTATTGTTATAGGAGAACTCAACTAATGGTAGATGAGATTCCCAGCTACTACCAAAGTCAATGACACATGCCCGGAGCATGTCTTCCAGTGTCTGTATCGTTCGCTCACTTTGCCCGTCCGTCTGCGGGTGGTAAGCAGTACTCATGTCCAATCTCGTGCCCAAAGCCTTATGCAAAGACTTCCAGAAGTGAGACGTGAATCGACTGTCGCGATCAGATATGATTGAGATTGGCACTCCATGTCGAGTGACCACTTCCTTTAAATAAATCCGGGTGAGTTTGTCTAGCTTGTCAGTCTCCTTGATGGGTAGGAAATGTGCGGACTTTGTCAGTCGGTCTACGATAACCCAGATGGTATCGCATCCACTTGCCGTCTTAGGCAGCTTAGTGATGAAGTCCATGGAAATCTGTTCCCATTTCCACATTGGTAATTCCGGTTGTTGAAGTAACCCTGATGGCTTCTGGTACTCAACTTTGACTTTTGAGCACGTTAAACACTTACTTACGTAAGTTGCTATCTCAGCTTTCATGTTTGGCCACCAATAGGTTGTCTTCAGATCGTGATACATCTTATCAGAGCCTGGGT
This sequence comes from Mikania micrantha, assembly GCA_009363875.1. Taxonomy (NCBI): domain Eukaryota; kingdom Viridiplantae; phylum Streptophyta; class Magnoliopsida; order Asterales; family Asteraceae; genus Mikania; species Mikania micrantha. The sequence goes on along the minus strand of CM018696.1, from coordinate 60,405,261 downwards.
GTACGGAATACCGGCTCTTGTGAGCTTCATCCATCACTACTTCTCTCAATCCTCCGTAGCGTGGAATCCAGATTCGATCCATTAAATAGTAAGCTCCGTCGTCTTTTGCCTTTATTTGCTTATCCATGCCACGCATGGCTTCAAGAGTGAGGTTTTCAGTTTTCAGAGCTTCCTGTTGTGCTATCCGAATTTGATTCGGCAGTTCGGAATGGATCGTAAGTTGTAGTGCGCGCACGCGTTTTGTTGTTTCTTTTCGGCTCAACGCGTCGGCCACTACGTTGGCTTTACCGGGATGATACTTGATGGCGCAATCATAATCACCTATGAGTTCAACCCATCTTCGTTGTCTCATGTTCAACTCTTTCTGGTCGAAGATGTGTTGTAGGCTCTTATGATCGGTAAAGATTGTACATTTCGTGCCGTACAAGTAGTGTCGCCAGATCTTCAAGGCAAACACCACGGCTCCCAACTCAAGGTCATGAGTCGTGTAGTTCTTCTCATGCACCTTCAGTTGACGTGAAGCGTATGCTATCACTTTCTCGCGTTGCATCAGCACGCAACCGAGTCCTTGTTTCGAAGCGTCGCAATACACCACGAAGTCTTCACATCCTTCCGGTAGGGATAGGATGGGTGCAGTGCATAGTTTCTGTTTTAACAAGTTAAATGCAGCTTCTTGTTTGTCTCCCCAATCGAACTTTTTGTCTTTATGGGTCAGGGACGTCAATGATTGGGCAATCTTCGAGAATCCTTCAATAAATCTCCGGTAGTACCCGGCCAGTCCAAGGAATTGCCGCACCTCAGTTGGAGTCTTGGGTGCTTCCCAGTTTTTGATGGCTTCGATTTTGGCTGGGTCTACATGTATTCCCCGTTCATTAACCACGTGTCCAAGGAATTGGACTTCGCGAATCCAAAAGTCGCACTTTGAAAATTTCGCGTACAGTTGCTCTTTCTTCAGTAGTTCCAAGACTAGCCTTAGATGTTCAGCATGTTCTTCCTGATTCTTAGAGTAAATCAGAATGTCGTCAATGAACACTATTACGAATTTATCAAGGTAAGGTTTACACACTCTATTCATGAGATCCATGAATACGGCTGGTGCGTTGGTCAGTCCAAAGGGCATAACCAAGAATTCGTAGTGTCCGTATCGAGTTCGGAAGGCAGTCTTAGGAATATCGTTTTCTTGTATCCTCAATTGATGGTAACCCGATCTTAAATCGATCTTGGAATAGTAGCTTGACCCTTGCAACTGATCAAACAGATCGTCTATTCGCGGTAAGGGATATCGATTCTTGATCGTCACCTTGTTCAGCTCTCTGTAGTCGATACACATACGGAATGATCCGTCTTTCTTCTTTACGAACAAGACCGGTGCTCCCCAAGGTGAGAAGCTCGGCCTGATGAATCCCTTGTCTAACAGTTCTTGCAACTGATTAGACAGTTCCTGCATCTCCGTTGGTGCTAGTCGGTATGGAGCTTTGGCAATCGGTGCTGCTCCAGGTGTAAGGTCTATCTGAAACTCGACTTGTCGTTTCGGAGGTAGTCCAGGTAGGTCTTCGGGAAATATTTCGGGAAAATCGCGGACTACGGCGATGTCCTCAATCTTCCTCTCTTTCTTGGGTTGCTCGGCGATGAGGGCTAGTATGGCAGTGTATCCCTTTTGCAGGTACTTGTTCGCCTTCATGCATGACATGATGTTCAGAGGTACTCCCCGTCTTTCCCCCTGAATCGAGATCTGTTCCCCGTTCTGCAACGTCACTCGTACGATCTTCTCGTTGCATACGATCTCGGCCTGGTTAGTGGATAACCAATCCATTCCTACAACTACATCAAAGCTTCCGAGAGTCACCGGCATCAAATCGATTTCGAGTTCGTGATTCGCCAAAACCATGACGCATCCTCGGAAGATGTGTTGTGTTTCAATCAGTTTGCCGTCAGCTAACTCTACAGTATACTTGTAGTCTAGTGGCGTTGGGGTAATATCTAGTAATTTGCTAAACTCACTAGATATAAAGCTCCTATCGGCACCGGTATCAAATAATATGCTAGCATAGACATTATTTAAAAGAAACGTACCGGTTACGATGTTAGGATCGTCCTTGGCTTCTCCCGAGCCAATCACAAATGCTCTCCCCTTGGCCGCTCCTCCTCCGGCCTTCTTCAATTGAGGGCAATCCCTCCTCATGTGGCCTGGTTTTCCACATTCATAATCACCCTCTGGAGGTGTTCTGGTTGTTGTTCTGGTTGTGGTTGGGGTTGCTGTTGTTGGTTGGAAATTTGATCTGCAATCTTTGGCCATATGGCCATGTCGTCCACACTTCAAGCAACGATATCGTTCGCATTGCCCGAAGTGGTGATAAGAGCATCGGTTACACAAGGGGTATTTCCCTTGGTACACACCCTTCCCCTTGTCGTCGGGTTGGGTGGCAGTAAAGGCTCTGGCTGGTGCAGATCTTTGTTGTTGTTGAGGTTGATGAGATTGGTGGTGGCTGGGTTCCCACTTCCTCTTCTGGCTTTCTTGAGGCTTCACATGCTCGCCTCGTTTTGGTAGCTTGCCCTGAGCTACAGCTTGGTCAGTCAGTTTATGAGCCAGCCTGATCAGAGGTTGGATAGTGGTGAGGTCAGACGCAGTCACCATGCTCTGAATTTGTTCGGGCAGCCCACTGATGAACTGCTCGATTTTCTTGTACTCCGGCGTCACCATAGCCGGGCATAGCTTACACAGCTCATGGAATCGAGTACAGTATTGCTCGATCTCAGAGCCCACCATCTTCAGTACCCAGAACTCAGCCTCTAGCTTTCTGATCTCATCACGAGGACAGTATTCCTCTTGCAGTAGTCGGGTGAAATCAGCCCATGGCATGGAGTTGGCACCGTCCAACCCCAGGGTTTGTACATGGGTATTCCACCATGTGAGTGCTGGTCCTTCCAGTGTACCAGTTGCGAACTTCACCCGGTTCTCTTCAGTACATTCGCACATAGCGAATACAGACTCCACTTTCTCCACCCAGCGGAGCATTCCCACGGCTCCCTCAGTCCCCTTGAATTTGTGTGGGTGGCAGTTCAGGAAGGATTTAAAAGAACATCCTTTGTTGTTGTTGCCTTGTGATCCTGTCAGTCAGAAACCAATGTCGTAGGTCAGAGCGTGTTAGCTATACTATGTTAGTCATGTTAGGCGAGGGTTAGTACCGTTGTTCGAGCCACTGGTTTCACTAGCAAGGCGGTGTGCCTCGTGCTCTGCCAGTATCTTGTTAACCCGTCTGTCAACCATCATCTTAATGACGGCTGCGTCCAGTGTTCGTCTAGGAGGGCGTGCATGTGGTCCTCTTCCCGCCATAGATATTTTCTATACGGAAGGGATAGAATGTTAGTAAGTCAGAATGTTAGTCAGATGTTGTGTCGGAAGTCAGATCATATGTCATGTTAGTTGTCAAGTCAAAGCAATCATGGTCAATATGTAATAAGTAAGACAAAACATAATTCTCATTAATAATAAGCTTGAAGTACAATAATTTCAAAAGGAAATACATAATAAGTTCTTCGAGCACATCCCGCTCGTCTAGGCTAAAATAAAGAAAGTACAAAATACAACAGTCCACTAGTCAGAATCCATGGAAACATGCGAAATATCGCTAGCAGCGTCTCCGTCGTCATCATCCTCCTCCGGATCCTCATTAGGATCCTCATCAAGGTCCTCATCTTCGAGGTCCTCGGCCTCGAACTCGGGACCATCCTCCTGAGGTGGTTCCTCAATAAACTGTGCAGCCCATGCATTAAGCATGGCATCACTGGCCTGCACCATGGCCTGAGTCTCGGTGATGTCCGTCCGATTCTCGGTTATACGCACGTCGTGTTCCTGCACGACATCGACGACCTGTCCATGCTCGGTCAGTAGTTGGGACATTTGGAGTCGTAGGGCCTCCATCTGGGCTTCCAGTCTGTTGTTGCGCTCCTCCAGTCTCTCGTTCTGCCTCTCCAATCGATCGCTCTTCTCGCGAAGAACTCGGACCTCGTCTGTTAGCTCCCTACCCCTCCAGACTTCCCGTCGTGTGCAAGCAACATGTGCCGCGAAGGCCTGCTCCATCGGCACTCCGAACGGTGGTAGTCGGTGTCCTGGAGTGATGTCGCCGGGATATCGATATGGAGGTACTCTCTCCTCGACGATCCAACTCTGGAGTATGGTGGGAAGCCATCCCCAATATCTGGCCCGTGCTGCGTCCCTCGCCCGCCGGTCCATCTCGGCGTCAACCTGTGATACTATATCGTGGACCCGGCGTCGGCTCTCTGCGGCCATGTCATCAGTGGTCGGGTGTCGGTCTGCGTTCCTGCCGGTACTGTCATTGTTGGCCATCCTGTAAGTTTTAAGTTAGTAAGCAATAGTTCAATATAAGCAAAAACATCATCAATGTGCAAGTTCTACGTGTAGTGTCTAAAGTTGAGCAATGGCTATAGTCTAAGCTTACTATATGCAAACCTAGTTCTCTATAACCAAGGCTCTGATACCAGTCTGTCACACCCCCAATTTCCCACTCGTGGCGTATGTCCACGTGGATGTGACGTGTCCAGAATCACAGCTCAAGGTCATATAGAACACCTCTATATGCGTTTACAAATCCAAGTTTGACACATACACTTGATAAAATAGTTTGCAGCGGAAATAAAGTAGTATTGCAGCGGAATAAATAAGTCATAACATGCAGCGGAAAATGATTGTTTACACAGCGGAAATTGTAAGTAGTTTAATACAACAACGTTTTAAATAAGATAAAGTCAAATTGTTTTCAAAAGACACGAAAACAAATGCATGTGGGACCCTATGCTCATGTCCCCTATGTGCTTTCCTGCTCCACGAGCCTGTCATGCTAGTTACCTGAGAATACAAGTTTAAAAACAAGTGTCAACACAATGGTTGGTGAGTTCACAGGTTTTGATATACATATAGTAATGAAAAGTGTGTCATGCTGTTTATCAATGTTAGTACCGAGCCCTAGGCCCAAAGTGTCAGTGCGTCACTACCGAACTAGACTTGTTTGCTCTTGCCTCCGCTATGCCTCGTATACATAGCAAGTTAGGTCAGAATTTGCACGGGTTATGACACTCAGTCAACATGGTGCCCCGTGGGGTTAGTCATTCCCTAATGGATCCATCCAAACCTACCACGTTGTTCGTACATTAACGGTAAGACTTTGTGAGGGCTTGTAACGAGTTCAACACTTAATGTTTGTCCAATAAACCAGCATACACAAAAATGTTTGTAATAGCAATAATGTTTGACTCGATGCAACTAGTATTCTCCCCCTATTTAAAAGCGTTTGAAAAGAGTAAAGAGGGGCCGTAAACTCACCTTAGTGAAACGAATGTATGTAAGCGTAAGCTCCCGAGTTGTCGTGTAGCACGTCGGTCACCGGCAACCTATATCGTAGATCGTACGTGAGTTCGTGTAAGTGACCGTGCTAATGTTAGTGCTCGTGTTTGTGTCCAACAACCCTTGGTTGTTCATGTTTGTCCGTGTCGGTCCACAATGACCGTGTTTGCTCGTGTTGGTCCACATTGACCGTGTTTGACCATGTTTGACCGAAGTTGACCGTGTTTGACCAAAGTTGACCGTGTTTGACCAAAGTTGACCGTGTCAAGTCAACGACCCGTTGGTGAACCGTGTGACGGTTTGTGACTCGTGTAGCAATCGTGTAAGTGTTTGTCGTGTGCAAAACGCGTAGGTTGCGTTTATGGACAACTTACTATTTATAGTAAGTTTCCATTTTTAGAAAGTTCACAAAGCATGACGGTTTTATAGTTCTAGCATGTTCAATACTCCTACGGGATCATGTTAACACATAGCACATCATCATACGGATTCACATAAGTCGTTTACAACATGTTAGTGCACAAAAGTTTCCTAAAATGGAAAGTTTCCATTTTTAGCATACGTGACATCGGAAACCATCTAACTTAGCATCTAAACATCATGTTATAACATATTAAGCCATTTGGCAAGCTCAAATCATTCAAAACGTTCATAAGTTGGTTTTTGTAAAAATAAAGTTACTAAATATAGTAACTTTCTAATTTTGCATAGAAATGACCGTTTAACATTTCTAAACCAATTTTTATATCACCAATCATCATAATAAATCATCTAGCATCATTACATCATGTATACATAACCAAATTTATCATCTAGCAATATATTGTCTCAAAAAGTTACTAAATATAGTAAGTTATCATTTGTGACCACAATCAAGATCCAAATCCCATTCCTAAACTTCTAATCATCATAATATTACCCAAATAGCAATTCCACATACTTGCATGTTCATGAATCCATCTCCAACAATCATTTTGCAAATAAAAGTTACTAATAATGGAAAGATTACTAAAAATCAACATTTTGATCATTTTAAACAAATCCAACCATGAGTAATCCTTCTAACATTATCAATAAGCATATCAACATACTCAAGATCATTCCTACCATCATGGATCATGCATGCATGGCCATCATTCAACACTTTATGAACAAAACATGAAATCCTTACATACACATCATCATAGATCATCACCAAATGCATTCTAATCATGTTAGATCATCATAAATCATCTTAAAATCAACAAACCCATATTATAAATTCGTGCATGTGAGCCATGGGTGCTTGCATGTGGGTTTTAACACATGCATGTACGTGTGGTGGTGAGAAATGGACGTTCTAGCCATGGACGAATGTAAATACTACCTTCTAAGGCTCCAAGAAGGCTGAGATGATGATAAAATCGAGCTAGAAGGCTTCTAAGAGCTTCTGGACAGCAGGTTCCTCAACGAATAAGAAGATGGTGGTGATGGGTGGTGGTCTAGGAGGCTTGCTTCAATGTTCTTGAGCTTCAATCTCCTCAACAATGGCTTCCAGCTGATGAAAATGGTGATTTGCAGGTGAAGGAGACGAGTTTGAGTGTCTTGGAATCGGAAATGAGAGGCTAGGTTGGCTGGTGATGATTACATCTTGGTTAAATAAAGATTCTGCGAACTGGGTCTCCTCGCGTAGCGCGACAGGTTCAAGAGTTCCCCTCGCGTAGCGCGAGGATGTTCCGCGTTCAAATTTCCCCCGCCACTTGTCGCGTATCGCGACAGTGTCATGTGGACCGTCGCGTAGCGCGACAGATTCCCTGGTGAGCCCAATAGGCCCATTTTAGTGGGTTTGATCCGTTCGTCGCCGTTCTCACGTCTACGAACTATCGTTTGGCCTCGTTTGAACTTCCAAGTTCAAAGTGTGAGTGTTCCGTGAGGTTTCGAGTGTTGTGCTACACAATGTGCTATACGTTCACCAACGTTCGTGTGTTTTGACTCGCGTGTGCTGTTTGCCGATAATTCCACGAATTATCTTGTCATGTGTCAGTGTTCGTACTGTCGTGCCACGTGTCACGCTAAATTAATCTAATTCTAGTGCCACGTGTACATAATGCATTTAAATAAACATTTAAATAAATAGGTTGCTGACCTGGAAATTACGGGGTGTCACAAGATCACAACCGACTTGTTCTTGATATTTTTTTGAACCCTGCTGTCATTCTTGATTCGTTGTGTTAATTGTACTTAGGTTTTCACCTAAATACCCACAACTATTGTTTATCGTGCGTGTTGTACTTACAGTATTTAAGTTTTCACATAAATACGTACAACTGTTTCTTGTATTTTGAATTCTGTTATCACCAACACTATTCACGTATACGTATTTACACATAGTAAATAGTGAAAGTACACGTACCGTACGGACTTGCCGGACGATCTGGTACTTGATGTTACATATGGTGTCGTGGTGTGTCTCCTATGGCTTGGAATAGCATAAAACCGGCTTAGGTGGGTTTCGAACAAGAGGGTTTTTCAAACCCTAAAACCGAATGGATTTCGTGATTTTACCTCAAATCTGATGGATAGAACTTTAGATCCGTTGTACTTTCATGATCTACAAGTGATGGTGGTTGTTTAGACACCAAGAACTCAAGATTTCATGAAGAATTAGAGGAGAAATCTTAGAGAGAGAGTGAAATTTCTAGTGAGAGGTTAGAGAGAGAGATGAACGAGAATGGGGTGTTGGTGGCTGGTGGTTGTGTGTGATTATGGCATTGAATGCCATAATTAATGACTTGGGTTTACCCGGGTATGTTCGGGTTCGTTCGGTTTCGCGAAATTTATTCGGTTTTTCGTCATTTTCGTAACGAAACGACTCGGTTTTAAAATAGAATTTATAAAATTATTTTAGGTTGTGATTCCTAATAAATTAACTAAATATCTTTCGTTTATTTTAAAAATTCGAAAATATTTAATTTACGGTTTTAAAATCGAATCGTACGGTCGTCGCGCGTATTCGTTCGAATCGTCACCCGTACGAACACAGCGATAACTATACTTTTCAACATGGTTTTCTAATTATTGGATATCATTCAGAACGTTAAACTTTCAGATATATTCGTACAGATCGTCACCTATACGAATAATCCGTCAGTTTAGCATTCACGTAACGACACCCGTTGTTGTTTTGTTCTGTAAGGCCTCACATACGTTTATACGTAATAAAATCTTAACACATAATCACATGATGGTTCTGTAACGCCAGATAATAATCTGACTGATGAACCATAGTTCTGAACTTGTTTTCTGAACTGATTCTGAATTTGTTCGTTGATAACATGAAATGACAATGAAACATGAAATAAACATAACATACAATGAAACACATATAGTTCGTACCTGATTACGGTTCATTTTACTGTAGCGATCACTGTTCCGATGCCGGTTCCGGCACTGATGTTACATCATGACTATTATCCAATAATCGAAGGAAGGATGTGAATTGTTACATCATTTGCTCCAAAATAATTTAATATTTAATAAAAAATATTATTAATGTTCACTCGTGATTATGCTTGTAAATTGTATATATAGTCATTTAAAAGAATTTTAAATAAATGAAACAAAATACAATTAATTGTAGCATTTTTATTCTTTTCTTTAAATTTAACAACACAAAAGAAACTTAATTTTCTATAAGTTCCAAACTCTTAAACATAGAATAATGTTATATCTTTATTTAACTTATTTTATTTTATGTTCTTGATTTTTTTTCTTTTTTTTTTTCAATTATAAAACTTTGGAATATAATGTAAGGGTGAATGGGTGTAACTATTTTCAGCCTTATAGTTTTTTAATCTAAGCTAACATATCGTTTTTACCATAACCTAAGGGTGCAATCCTAAACTACCGTAAACACCCTACGTAGACGACGTAGATGTGTCATTCTTCTGTTAGCAAGGCCACTTGTTAAAAAAATCAAAGGATATTTTCTCAATAATTACTATTCTTATAATTTATTGTCAAAAAAATGATGAATATAACAACAAACATATTTAATACGAATCTATTATCAATAAAACTCTCAAAGATGTGCAAAACAAACCAAGATACTGAAAAATTACAACTCGATCTAAATGCAACCACTCGACCCAAAGATCGTCAGCAACAAGAATAAAAGATTTGTATTATCTATAATCAAAGAGATACGTAACAAACACAAACAAAAAAATACAAACCAGAGATGTATCCAACAAGATCAATCAATAATAAACTCAAAAAGGTGATGAATAGTAAACAAGATCACAAACGACGAAGACAACAAAACCTTTAACAACCCATGTGTGCGTCTCATAGAAAGAGAAGAGTAGAATCTGCCAAAAGATGAAGTTTCCAGACCCCATCTACACTATATACTTAATATTTCACAACTAGTACTCAAGCTGGATTTATTTCCCTCCTTCACCCTTTAAACCACACAACTTGTCATATACTACCTGTGCACTAACTTTTGAAACATAACAAGTAAAATAGTCAACATAGCATTTACTAACTGAATTAAATAATACATTTTAACATTTACCAAATCTCCCTATACTAATAATTGAATCCAAAAAATGACACATGACATTATCTTATTATTTCAAAAATAAATATTTGTTTTTTAATTTAAATATGAAAACTCATAACTAATGTTATTAATAATATATATTGTTTACATAAATACACTAATTAATATTATTAATTAATAATATGATAGTAATTATCATCTATGTTTAATGTTATACACACACATATACATACGCACACATTATGAACATTTTTAAAATATTTTTATATAAAAAAGTATAACGGCTACTATTATTTTAGTTATATAAATTTTTGAAAAATAATTAAAAAATCACATAATTCCTATTTACAAACTCGTGTAATACATTGTTGTATAACCTAGTTTATTAATATAACTGATTCCAATAAGATGGCAAGATGCTAGGAATGGAAGGCACCTACCAACCACAACTCAAAATCAAAATTAAAGCTGCACCATTCCATCCAATATTTAATAGCATTTTGTATTCAAAAGCAAACATTGGCATCGATCTACTCCCTTCATTTTGCGACTGTTGAACACTATTTTTCTTGATTTTCAATTTTCAAATGAACATCGAACATAGATTTTTTTTCCTCGGAACAGGTGAGTTTTTTTTTTTCATTAAATGATTTTTAGGTGGTTTTTTATTTTCTGTTCATTTTTGTGTTTTTAGGTAAGTAGCAGTAGGGGAACGACTTTTACTTTTTTTGTACCAAACTCGCGAGCGGCAGCAACTTTAGTGTAAAAAAGGTGAAAGTCGGGTGTAAGAAAGGTGAAAGTCGTTGCCCCTTAGCGACTTTGGTAGAGAGAAAGACGAAAGTCATTATCCCCTGTTGCAACCGACCTAAACACACAATAATTGAAAAAAAAACAACTACCAAAAACTCTTTTAGCATTCAAAAAATCACATATTCCAACAAAAAAGTTTTCAAATATACCAAAGCGACGCATAAACACATTTTTATAAGCTTTGTTACTTTTAACCTATCTCTAACCTTTAAACCTTTATGCATCTTGTCTCTGCTTCTTGCATCCCTTTTGCACCAACATTTGATCAGCTCCAAGTCGTGTCGGCCACTTTACACGAGACATATAACACCAGTGCCCGCCCAGATCGGATTTCGGCTGTTATGCTATTTTTTATTTGTCTCCATACATTTCCAGTGTGATATACTACATTTCGTTATTGTATATCTTCGTTCGAAAACTTTTAAAGGGAAATAAGGTGGAAGACAACCAAAGACAAGAGTTAAGTCAGGCACTATGTAAGTCACTTAAAAGTGAAAGGTAACCAGTATTATAAGAAAAATGTATAAGCATCACTTGGATCATCTTATGTTTCATTAAGAAACGATGACACAATGATTTAAAAGCCGGAGCATACTGAATGGTCAGACAAGGAACGTTATCGGAGGGGGCCACTCCAAAAAAGTCACACAAACCGTCCTCGAACCAACCAACCAACTAGTTCAACTCGTTCACAAGTCGGACAGGATTTAAGTATTTTTCAACCACTAATATCCAAAAAGTAAAAACATAAAACAAACCTTGTATTTTTTTAATACAATTATATTTGTATGAACATTAATAATGTTTATTTAAATGTGTGTTTAACTCTATAATTTTTTTTTGGATTTTTTATATATTCATTATGTCAATTAGTTCTTGAATCCGGTCCGACCACTGCCTAATAAGACATTTAGTTTAACGTCTGGTCTGGTTATGAAAACATTGATAGCAAGACATTCAAACATGTTGCGATTTTCGTAATTTAAGGATAACAAACGTACTGAAGAGCAGACCGACTGGTCGGACATGGAACGTTACCGAAGGAGGGCCACTCCAAATAAGTCACACAAACCATCCTTGAACCAACCAACCGGTTCAACTCGTTCACAGGTCGGACATGATTTATGTTTTTTTCACCCACTAATATCCAAAAAGTAAAAACATAAAACCAAACCTTGTATTTTTTTAATACAGTTATATTTGTATTAACATTAATTATATCTATTTAAATGTGTGTATAACTCTATAATTTATTGGATTTTTTTATATATAATCCTTTTGTCAGTTGGTTCTTGAATCCGGTCCGACCACTGACCAATAAGACATCCAGTTTAACGTCTGGTCTGGTTATGAAAACATTTATAACAAGACATTCAAACATATTGCGATTTTCGTAATTTAAGGACAACAAACGTACCGAAGAGCATCTAGGAGACTAGGAACTCATGCTAATCAAATAACGAGCAACTAACATGTGAAAAACATCTACTCTATTATACTGAAATTATATTTAAAGATGTATACATGTAACTCAATAATCTTTAACTAATGTTGCAATAAATCATTTACGTGGTGAGAACTGCTAACTCGCCCCGATTCGACTCTTTCCATCGGCTGTTGCTGAACCACCAAAACAGAAAACTTAAAATCCGACGTCGCTAACAAGTCTCCGATCCGACCCAACTCCGGACACTGCGACCACTCCGACAACCCATACGTCAACTGAGAATAAACATAACCATGATCCCGACCAACTATGAACAAATCACACCCTTTCTCCATTTGTCTCAGCAAATGCACTGTTTCCACTGCATCTTTTGCTACCTCTTCTTGAATATATACATCTTTCCCCCTACACTCCATCCGAAATCTATCAATTACCTCGCGGTCCATTCTCTTTTCGTGCGCCTCAGGTGCCATCTCTGCATCGGTCAGATTCGTTTTTAGCACTACTAACAATAGACTGATGAGGTGTCGCTGTGCCATTCGTGTACTGTACGCAAGTGCTTCTCGATCGTCTGCACCTCCAAGAAACAGTTGGGTTATCCGGAACACTTTTGCTCGTCGGGTTAACACCGAATTCGGTCCTCCTATTTGGCCTCGGTCGAGAAGTATACCGATCGAACACGGGGCTTTCTCCATTATCTTCAAGTTCACTGATCTAATCCCGGGAAATGTAGCTTCAATACTTCCATCAATAGCCCAACGCTTGTGAAACGGGACGATAACTATGTTAGCACATTTGTTAATAGCTATTGTGATCACATCTTCGTGCATGCTGCCATATGGTGCCATTGCAACCAAGTGTTCGACCATAACCGAGTTGCGGTTGCGTTCCATGAAGTAGTAAAACGCTTTGCCCATTTGTAACACACGGTTTTGAGCCGATGGTATCTTTTCGACCTGTGAGATGGGGAGTAAAATGGCGGACGCTCGACCTTCGAGCGGGTGTAAGTTCATTGTGACGACTTCGATACGTTGATGAATCGTCGGATTTGATGCTTCTAAGAGGTTTATGACGGATGGAACGTTGTCTTCGTTGTGAATGCATACAACCATTCTGAAGAAATCGCCTGGTTCGCATTCTAAGATGCTGTTTCGTTTGTATGTTTGGTATCTTGTGGATGGATCGTAGAAATGCCATAGTAGAAGCCTTGAGCTTCCTGTTACTAATAGCATGTTGAGTATAAGAAGAGAGTATGCTTGATCTGTTACAACCTAAAAAAATATGATGAATTAAATTTTATATCACAACAAATTACAAAATAAAAGGGAAAATTTACAAAATATACATTTAATATGATAATTTCCCCAAAATGTCCATTGACTTTATGCCTGTATAGGCGCCGACGCCCCTACATATACGGACGATGCTCATATAACTAACGAATCAAAAAATGTCATTTGTCACCACGCCTATTTGTCATGGTGTCGGGCTCACACTAACATGGCTATCACAGGCGGTGAACTGGTGAAGCCCATAAATATTTTTTATTTTTATTTTTTCTTAAATTTTCTTGTATACGGGCGACACCCACAGATGTACGAGCGACACCCACAGATGTAAGAGGTGGGCGCCCGTAGAAGACAAATGACATTTTTTGATTCGTTGTTTATATGGGCGCCGCCGGTATATGTAGGGGCTCTGACATCCATACAGACAATGAACATTTTATGGCATTGAAAAGTCAAATGGATATTTTGGGGAAAATTTGTTGTAAAAGGGACATTTTGATAATTTTCCCAAAAAAACAACTTTTAAACCTTTTAGCTTTTCAATTACTTAATTTTTTATCTTTCAGGCATTAAGATATGGTTCAAACGTGTCTGCTTATCGTCGTAAGAGGTTCCCAATATATCATAAGAATCTCATTCTTGAAAATCCACACTTTTCCAAACCCCACATATACATTGTATATATATATATATATGTATGTACATATATGTATGTATATATGATGCATTGCATGTGGCATATACCTCATTAGATCGTATAAGAGAAAATGCAGAGACATCAATTATGCCTTTGGTGCACATGATCATAGAGAAATGAAAAGCATCCTGCAAAGGCACACTGAAATACATCGCTAAAACAAAGTTACTCGTGAACTTAGCCAAATACGCCAATGTAATGAAACCCTCAGTGACCAAAGCACCAAACACTTCATCACCTCCTAACGACTTCAAATTCACCTTGAACGCACATATCGCAAACTTAGCCGGAACCAAAATGCTAGTCGCCACCCAATCGACCCGGTTCACAATCGCCGAACCAAACGGAGGCCCATCGGGCACACATAACCCCATCACGAACCCCCCAAACGACGCATTTTGACCCAAACATTCTGATAAAAACCCACACAATAAAACCGCCACAATCACCACTAGAAACTGGGTCTCTTTTATGTCCTGTCCTTCAGGTATCCTTTTCGCTATCCACAACACAAACGGCCGAAGAACGTAACACATCCAGATCAAAAAACAAACGATCAACAACACGTTCTTCAACGGTTTCCACTCTCGTCTTTCCAACGCTACCCCGATCGTCGTCATCGCTAAAGCCGTGATCCAGCTGCAGAAATCGGTCACCAAAGCCGTGCTACACGACAGCCGACCCAGGTCAGAATTCAACAAGTTTAAGTCCGAAAGCGTGCTAGTGACCGCTGGGAACGTTGTCATCGAGGTTAACGCGACCACGAACGGAATCGTATGAAACGTTACCTCGTCTAACTGGATTAAATTAGGCAAAGGCATTAAACACATAACACAAACCGCATACGGTACCAAAAACGACATGCAGCCCATTAGAACAACATGCCTATGAACACTTTTCAAGATACTTGAATCAATCTGAACCCCTACAACAAAAACGTGCAACATGAAGCCGAAATTAGCAACTGTATGTAGCACCAGCTTGCCTGATTCCGGAAACAACTGGTTGAGGAGGTGATCGTCGAGTCTAACGAGACAGATGAACACGAAAGAACCCTGGAAACAAGACACGAATCAAGCAAGCAGATCAAAGGCATTAGATGAATTGAAGCATGCATTCATACATAAATAGAAGAGAAAATTACCAAAATAATCAAGTTTGATCATCTTTTTACCAAAATAATTACTGAAATTTAGCCCCAGTTTCAGCTTTAGACGCACCTTCAGACGCCGCTTTACACGTCCGTTTTTTGTACTTTTGTGTCCCAAGAACAAATATATGAGCTCACATGTTGGCGGCTTTTTCGGGGGCTAAATGGGTGTCTTAAGACCCCTTTTCTACCGGCGTCTTAAGACGTCCATTCTGACGTCTTTAAGCCGTCAAATCAGTCAAATTAGGTAAGATCACATCTATCCAGAACCGGCGTCTAAAGACATCGCTTTGAGTCTAAAGACTCAAAAAAGACGTCAGAATGGAAGCCTGGGCGTCTAAAGGCCTCTTAAGAAGCCGGTTGAAAAGGGGTTTTAAGACACTCATTTAGACCATGATAAAGCCACTAACATGTTGGCCCATATGTTTCTTCTTGGGACACAAAATTACAAAAAACGGACGTCTAAAGCTGAAACAGGGGGCTAAATTTCAGTGATTATTTTTATAAATAAAGGGTCAAACTTGATTATTTGATAATTAACCCTAAATAGAATCTTTCTTACGATAAGTTGGCAAGAGAGAATACTTTGTCGAAGGGGTTTGAGGAGATAGAAGAACGATTGCGAGACGAAGAAGATGATGCTGAGTTGAATCATCAGAAGGGGAACACTGAAGGCCGAAACGTCGCACCCGAACCATGAACATCCCATTGAATTGGTCAGGTGTAGATACTGGCAGATCATTTGTTCCGGCTCGTTGACACCCGGGACGTATCCCTCCGATGATACGATGGCCGGTAGAGGAGGCATTGTACGTTGTTGGGTTTGGTTTCGTGAAGAATCACAACAATTTTTGAATCAAAATAAGAATGATTGAATATGGAGATGCAAGAGGGAGGGAGGGGGAAGATTGTTGATCAATGACTGGTTTGGCTAAAATTGTGGGTGTCCATTTTCTTTAATTTGGTTGTTTAATTGTTTAAAACATGATGTTTAGAGTGCTAGCTTCGTGTTATAAAGTTTTAGGCTTTTGTTTTATTTTAAACTTTGCATGTATATGTTTGATTTATAATTGGGCTAAATATATGTTAGGTCATCATTTGTAACAAATCTGACGCAACTACAAGAAATGTTATCTTTGCGGGCGATACTTTTAGCTGCAACATATGCATTAACGGCGACAACTAAAGTGGATCCGTCTGTTGTAATTCTAACCATCGATAATGAAATAGATCTGAGGGATGAGATTCTATGTTCATTATCGGCGACACTATTAGTGACGACAACTTTAGCGGCAATTTTATAATCATTAGTGACGAATAATTAGTGGCGGCGATTTGTCATCGCTAACAATATTAGTGACGATTATTGCTATCATTAGTGGTCACCGCTGATGATGATTAAAATTGGTAGCTAATGCAGTTATCAGTGGTAAATGGAATTATAGAGAGAGAAAACTACAAAACATCTAACATTTTATATGAGTTACAATTCAATTATCGGGTTGAATCTTAGTTTAAAGTTTTTAGGTATTATTATAGAATACCAATTAATATAAAGAAGTAGTGTTTATAATGATAAAAAAGTGTTTCCATTTTGCTTTAGACCTCTAAAAACCTAGAGTCGGAGAGTTCAAATTTTATTCATTTTTTCCCTTTGATTAATTATTTCATTGGAAATGTATAATAATTAAACAACGTTTGTAAGTTTACTAGATGACACTATTACATGAGGCATGTTAAAATAAATCGTATATTACGACATCTTTTACCAAAAGATGCATTATTGGTGGATAAATGTGTAAATTAGTCAATTCAACACATGAGGTATTTGAGCTCATTTTGTTAAAAGCTTAAATCATTAAGAAGCTATGATAAACTTAAAAGATTCTTTTAATGTTTATAAAAAAACTCTCTCCAAATTATACCAAGTGTGAAAGCTACCAAAGAATTAAAGATGCTACGAATGAGATGACAAAAAGTTGAAGAAACTGATATGGATGATATATTTGTTATGAATAATGATAATATAATGGATTAGAAGTGACAATTTTTACCCATGTTAAAGGAAATGAGTTGGTTTGGGTACACAATTGTAGTATAATGGGTTGAAATAAGTAACGTTATAATATCGAATGGGTTGAGATGGGTAGCACTTGAACACAATGCGGGTCAAGACGAGTAACAAAAAATGTATGTAAATGCAATGGATACAAACATTTAAAAATGATTAATAACATATTTGATGAGAAAATCACTAAAAATTATCCAAATAAACTATTTGTTTACTTATAACACATCTAAAGTTAAATTAAATTGATGTTTTTTAAGAACAATTCATTAAAACCCAAACTGATTTTGCTTAAAACCCGTTCTGACCCGCCACCATCCTGACCCGAACCCGTTCTGACCCGTTACCTGACCCGCTTATTTTACCAGGCATATAATATATGAAATATTTACCAAGTCAAATTTCTAGGGATAAATGCTATTCAAAACCAGAGAGGGGAAGATTGAATAGATTTTATTTTATAAATAATTTGCTTGTAAGCTTAAATATGGATCAAAACTTGTTAAAACTTCATTGATCAAAACATAAAGAAACTAGTATATAAAAAAAAATAAAAGAATGAATAACAAAATCGATTTATACAAATTCAAGAGTATATTGCACTTTTAGTCCTTAATGTTTACACAAAGTTCAGAGATAGTCCTTTATGTTTCAAAATGTCAAAATCAGTCCTTTAAGTTTTCAAATGTTGCAAACTCGGTCCTTTCTTCATTAACGACGTTAAATACTCACAAAATAAATGACCATATTTGAAAATTTATATAAAAATAAATGACTAAAAGTAAAATTTACTCAATTACTTGTATGATTTTTTTGACATTTATGCACCTATTCTATTAGTAAATTTACGGCGTTAACGGAGAAAAGACCAAGTTTGCAATATTTGAAAACTTAAAGGACTGATTTTGACACTTTGAAACATAAAAGACTATCTCTGAAATTTTGTGTAAACATAAAGGATCAAAAGTGCAAGTTACTCTGAATTCAAGCCGATGTTAGGTAATTCACTTTACGACTTCTTCTCAGTTTTTTATTCGAGAGTTTGTTCCACTAGTAATCACCTCACAACTCCCCTCGTTAAACATACAAAACATTTACACAAGGTTTGGTTTTATGGAAAAAGTGAATGAAACAAAGAGTTTCCTGGAAAGAGTATGATCAATGGTGTCAATTAATTTATTATCTAGTTCCAAATTTTCGGTCAAATTTTGACCACCATACCAAGTCTATTCTCATACTCAAATGTCATTTTCACATTTTGAAAAGTACTTTTAAAGTTAGGAAAGCGTTAAATACTTAAATTGTCTTGTGAAAGCTATGTGAGTGTTACACCCCTTCTGAAATGGAACATCAGAAATCAATCGATCATATATTACCACACATTTGTTAAAGAAATACTAAATTCCATTTTGTTTAATGCGATATGACATACGTTGGACATAATGTCTGCGGTTCTGAATTTGCATGATTATATGTCTAAGGTTCTAAACCTAGATAGTTTGATCAAATAATATGTCCAAACTTAATTAATATAACAATCAATACTTCTCAAACAATAATATGTAAATTTTTGAATCTCAATCATAAGTCTTGTAAAATTATCAAGTTTCTAATAGTTTGTCTCAGAATATTAAAAGTGGTGAAAAACTAAAAGGTTGACAAACTTGTAGGTTTCTTACTTGATGTATTGCATATATAAAGGTGTGATTGCAGTGCCAATTATACCAAGTAATGAGATTGTAAGATACAAAATAAACATGAGGTTATAACCAAGATAGTGACTTGTCATCCATAACAAATGAACCAAATACTTGTCATTTGTAACCTTGTTGTAGCCAAACTTTATGTGGAAGGCATCAGTTGGCACGACTAAATCCTAGATAACGGTGTTAGCACTGAATAGATCTATCAAATACACGTCTACTGACTCGTTTTACGAGTTAACTGATTGTAGTAATTGTAACGGAGACTTGTTAGTCATAATTGAGTTAAATAGGAAGTCATCACCATCAATATAAATCATAATAAAATAATTAAACAAGAATAAAGTAAGAATTGAATTTGCTTGGCATGAAACTTGTATCGACTCTTGAGGGTTCAAAACTTGCCAAACAAAAATACATATTTCTCAAGAAATGATTAATTCTATTTCTATTTTTTAACAAACATGATTTTTTTTTATTTTCAACGTAATAAAATATTATGTTACACCTTACATTTATGCATATTAGACACTACCTAAAGATAATGCCACAATCACGTGTCTTTATCGTTCACCTTGTCAACGTGGTGGTGCTCCCTAATCATCATTGCCCTTCTTATCCTTACCTATGGAGTGGGAATACTACCGCAAAAATTGTCATCCTTGTCACGCACCATACCTCATGACAACATGATCATCATCCTCACAAAATCAACCATACTAGTTAGTCTAATATGTATAATAAAAAGCAAAGTTGATGCAACATAACAAAAATACACTACACCTTATAATCTTGACATAAAATAAGATAAATGAGTTGATTTGAGTTTACATTTTTTGTATTTTTGGTTGAAATGTGTAGCACAATAGCATATAACGAGTTTAAATGTGTAACACCTTACACAATATGGGTCAAAATGGATAACCGAAAATTTATATGAATAAAATATATTCAAACGGATAAAAGTGATCAATATTATATTTAAAGAAAAATTACTAAATATTATTCAAATAAGTTAATTGTGTAGTCACAAATTTTAAATTAACTAAGGGGCTGTTTGGTTGGGTCGAACCATTAAGTGTTGAATGGTTAAGATGTCTGAATGGTGAAGAGGTCTGGACCATTAAGTGCTGAACCGGTTAAGACTGTTTGGTTAAACATCTGAATAAAAATAAAAAACAATTTTTTTTTCAAAATCCAAGAGCCACCCCAGCCCTCACCCGTCGCCCTCTCACCCAGCCAGTTGCCTCCTCCGTCGACGCCTCCATTGCCGCCCCCGTGGTACCCTACGTTGTCGTCACCTGCGGCTCCCAGCATCCGCCTTCCCATCGCTCAAGGTTTGACCTCACCATTGTCGTTGTCGTCATCGCCTCTTGTCGCCTCCATCACACCATCGCCTCTCGTAGTGGTCATCGTCGCCGCATGGACCGAAGGTAAGCAAAATCTCGAACCATACTTGTTTTGTGGCTCCGATCATCGTCTTCGTCGAGTGGGCATCGGGAGGACAGTGTGGCCGTCAGTTGAGGTGCGGTTGAGGTATGGCCATCGGACAAGGTGTGAGCAGCAGTGCGGTCCGGTCGCACGGTGGCAAATTGGCAATGCAGTCGAGCGATGGGTGATGTGGCTGGCGATGCCCCAGTCCCAGTCCCTCTTCCTTCACGTCTGAATGGTTCAAACTTAATCCAGTTCAGACCTCCATTTAGACATTTGATTTCATTCAGATGTGATTTTTTTTGTGAAACAAATGGTCTGAATCTGAACCATTCAGATTCAGACACATTCAGACACCACTAAACAACACCTAAGTTGATTTTTAAAAAAAATAACAATTTAAAATCAAACTTATTTTACTTAAAGTTTGTCATGGCTCACACTTATCATGATCAACCCCATTCTAATCCGTTAGCTTAAATGCTAGGTAGGCAAGTATTTATTGATAGCGTCAAAAATGTACCATTATTTTCTTGAATGGAGTACCATTCAAGAGTACCATTTTCATAAATATTTACTGCCATAAATACAACTCAAAAAGCACAATTAAATTCTTATCGGGCAATTTTAACATACCACAATAACTACCTACTTTTCATTAAACAATAAAAAAACAAGAGATCTCCATCATTCATAATTTCATATTAATCAGGTAAAAAAAGATCTCTGTGGCCTTTTGGATTTGATAATCCCTCGTAAAATCCAAATTCAAGCAATTTAAAACTTTCAAAAAAAAAAAAAGAAGAGAAAAAAAACCACTGGTTCTGTCTTGTTCTAGTTGAATTTATGTATTATTTTCCCATTGTAACGATGATCTCCAATTATTGTGATGCAACTGTATTAATTGCAGTTTAAACTCCCAGCTGGGTCGCCGGAAACATGGGTGGTGGACCGATGATCTTCCCGGAGTCTCCGGTCGCCGGAAATCTTTGCGCCTTGGTTTTCTCCACCTGCTTGGCACTCTCTTTGCTTCGAGTTTTTGAAGAAACTGCAAAAAGAGGAATTTTTGAGCAGGTATATAATTTTTGACCAATTATTTGTTTTATTCTTTCTTTTAGGATTCGTCAATTGAGATCTTGAGGGTTTGTTCTTATGCCCTCATAGTAAGATTAGCTAAAATTTGACTTTGATTTGAAGTCAAAGAGTGATACATTTAATGTTTTCAACTGCATTAAACTCAATGATTTGTAAAAGTTTTACCATAAAAATCATAACCCAATTTTCATTATATGATTGCTAGGTTTGACTTCAAAAGATAAAATGCAGATTTGACTTCATCTGTCTCTTGAACAAACAAACAAACATATGAAATCCCACTTTGGAGTGGGGTCTGGAGGGGTAGATGAAGAAAAACCTTATCCCTACGGCCCTACCCAAAATGAGGTTAAGAGGTTGCTTTGTCTCCTGAACAAACAAGATGATCAATTTGGGGCTGTCTATATCCCTTTACATGCTCACAATATTAATTCTCCTTCACTTATGTTTTTTAGGCATACACGGCGCATTACTTAGCTTCTGCTTTGCATAGAGGCCGGATCACTTTGTGATCTGATTTCACAAAGCAAAAACCTTACTAGTTGCTCTAAGGCCCACCCTCACTTATGTTATCAGCAAAATTCAAATTGTTTGAACATAAGTCGTAACTGCAGAGGTTCACCTTATAGCTATGTTAACCGTTAGAAAACGGTTGTAATTGCAGATTTTTTAATAATCAATCGTCACCGCTCAATTTGTATCTTTTGGTGAATTTATTTGGCCATTGTTAAGATTCTTTATAATATAAGTAATACATTTGATACTGCATCCATAGGAAGAAAACCAAGCATTAGTTAAATAAGACAAGAAAACTATGATCTGCTTGTTAAAGGATGAGACTAATGGGATCAAAATGTAAAATACTTGTTATTTGTAAAACAGAAACTAAACAGGAAGCTTGTGCATATAACCATCGGTCTGGCCTTCATGTTGTGCTGGCCTCTCTTCAGGTAATTTACGACAATTAAATAACGAAATATTCTTGTCATTTCATGTATAATGACCGCGCTATTCTAATTTTAACTATATTGTCACCTCAGTTCAGGAAGGGATGGAGCACTCTTAGCAGCTGTTGTTCCCGGTGTGAATATTGTGAAAATGCTTCTCATTGGACTTGGAATACTAAAAGACGAGGCGACTGTGAAATCAATGAGCAGATATGGAGACTACAGGTTTTTCAGCGTACTATATGTCATATGAATGCATTGTTCCCTGGGTTATGTGAAAATCTAAAGGGGGCATGATGGGCCTCACCTGCAAACACTTGTGTATCCATCTTTTACGATTGTTTTTATAAATAGGTGCATTGATTATAAGTAGATACATTAACAACCGTACTAGTATATCTCATTCTTAGCAAAGTTATCAGTAGGGTATGGGGATTGATTACAGCCTTACAGGTAGATAAAACATGTTTTACAATAGCAATTTTGAATGGAACAATTTTAGTAGGTGGTATGTATAAATAAATAACATATGATTGTTCCCCTTCTAGCTAAATTAGTTGATTTGACCCGTTTAACATGAAACACAACCCAAATATAAGTATATGTATAGGATCACAATATGAAAGACCCTGATGTAATTAATGTTATGTACCAGGGAAATTCTTAGGGGTCCCTTGTACTATGCAGCTACAATCACATTTAGTTGCGTGATGTACTGGAGGACATCCCCGATTGCCATTGCTGCAATTTGCAATCTTTGTGCTGGAGATGGTAATGGAAAAAAGCAAGAACAGGCTGTCTCTTTTAGCGCTATTTTAATGCTCTTAATTAATGACTCTCAAATGTTATTTTTGTTCCAGGTTTTGCAGACATTATTGGGAGGCAGTTTGGGAAGAAGAAGCTCCCTTATAATAATGATAAATCTTTTGCAGGGTCCATTGCAATGGCAATTGCTGGTTTCATTTCGTCTGTCGGGTAATCTTTTTGCAATTTTCCTTGATCTTTTCTCCACGCTCATGGTTGTTTTCATTAGGTCCTCATTTTGAAATATGCTAGTAAAGCTAGGCTAGAAATCTGGTAATTACACGGGTTGAATAAATGAAATATTAAATAGTGAAAGGGTGAAATAAGAAATAGAGTTGAAAAAAAATATTAAATATTACATGAGAAAGATATAGAATATGAAAGGGTGAAAAAAGACAAGTGAGATGAAAAAATTTTAGGACCATGACATTGCAAGGCTGTTTTGGATATTACATTGGTATAGCCCCCCAAACCATAGGAGTATGCATTTGCCCCCATTTTCTACACAGTTGAGATGGCTTAGTGGGTGTCAGGTGTAGACCTAGCAATCTTGACCCATAACAAGATAAATGAGTAGATGTGAGTAAACAATTAGTGTACTTTGGATTGAAATGGGTAGCAATATGACATTGAATGGGTTAAGATAGGTAGCACCTTAAGACAGTGCGGGTCATGATGGGTAACTTAAGATCTATGAGAATATACAACAACAACAACAACAACAACCTTACCCAGTATATTCCCACTTTTCAGTAGGGTCTGGGGGGGAAGGATAGATACAAACCTTACCCCTATCCCAATTGGGATAGAGAGGCTACTCCAAAAGAGTCCCCGGCTCAAAGTTATCGTTTGGAGTTGACCATCCCAATGATTTTAACGTTATTTTCACAAATAATTAAAATAACGTTAAAATTAATGCACTTTTACTTTTGCCCCTTAAGGGCCCACACATATATATCAATCAATCAACGTACTCAGTATATCCCGCCATTAGCATGCTAAGGCAGGGTCTGAGGAGGGTGAGATGTAGACAGCCTTACCCCTACCCCGTAGGGGTAGAGAGACTGCTTCCAGTGAGACCCTCGGCTCATGATGCTTGATCAACCGTCCGAAACGATTTTAACGTTATTTTCACTGAATAAGTAAAATAACGTTAAAATTAGTGCAATTTTACTTTTGCCCCTCAAGAGCTGTCGACACATATATACATTATATGTGCGCACCGCTAACGGGGCGTCATATAAGGGCCCACACATATATACATTATATGCGTGCACCGCAAATGGGGCATAAGATCTATGAGAAAATAATTGATTCAAACGGGTAAGAACGATTAATAATATATTTGTTGAGAAAATCAAAAAAATTACTAAATAAACTATTTGTTTCATTACAACTCATTATAACTTGAAATGAGTTGATATTTTTAAAAACAACCCATTAGACCCAAACTGATTTTGCTTAAAATTCATCCTAACCTGACCCACAACCATCCTAACCCGTTACCCAACCCGCCCATTTTGCCAGGCATAGTTGGGTGGGTTGGGTGTCTGGTAAAAAACTAGAAACAAGAAGCAAGGTTTGGTCATTACAGTTAGTTTATTAATACGGTGGTCAAAAGGTTGGGTGTGTCAACAAGTTTTTGCTCATTTTCCTTTGATTTTGTAATTATTTAATGTATCACCTATAGTTATAAAAACTATAATATTAAGAACATTATTAACTTAATTTTCAACAGAAACTGAAGAGGTTGAGTGCGTTACTGCATTTCAATACATTTAGAATCATTTTCCTTTCAAGCCTTATGACCTCTTTCCCTTTTGATCAAGTTTAAAAAATTGAAAATATGCTTCTTTCACATGTTAGGAATGCCATATCTACCCATATCTAACTTAATGGCTTTAATTGGATGTGGATTTAGGAATAAGATTAAATGGATGTGTGAGTGTGTGTGTGTGTTAGTCGTTCTAAGAATAAAGATACTGATACATTAACACTTGTGGAAAAAAATGTGGGTGATATGTACAGGTACATGTGGTATTTTTCGATGTTCGGTTTTATGGAGAGAAGTTTCAGCACGGTGGTCGGCTTCTTAGTGGTGTCTGTGGCCAGCGCGTTGGTTGAGTCCCACCCGGTAAGCACCAAGTTTGATGACAATCTCATGGTGCCTCTTGCTTCTATGTTGATAGGAACATTGATATTTTTGTAAGTGTGAACCGGGTTTTGTTGTAAAATATTGTAACATCAGTTGTTGAGCTAAAGTTGGGTAGAACAATATTGTTTTGCCTGAATGTAGGTTTTAATAGGGCTGTAAACGAACCGAACGTTCAGCGAACAATTTGTGAACCGTTCGGCGGGAAGTTCGTTATGTTCGTTCGTTTAATAAACAAACGAACACGAACAAGAAATTCTGTTCGTTTAGTTAAATGAACGAACATGAACAGAGGTCGTGTTCGTTCATTTGTGTTCGTGAACGTTCGGTAACATGTTCGTTTACGTTCGTTTATGTTCGGTTAAGTTCATTTATTATATTTATTCATTAAATGTGATGTTTATTTTTAATTTTTAGTTTAATACCATAATACTTAAGTTATTTTTAGTTTAATACTATAATATCTTAATTTATATATTTATAAATGATTATCTCCATTGTTTGAGATTAAAAATGTTGATTTTTCTTGTTTAAATAATGTGTTCGTTAGTGTTCGTGAACAAGCTAAATTTCTTAATGAACGAACACGAACAAGAATTTTCGTTCGGTAAGCGTTCGTGAACCGTTCGTGAACCGTTCGTGAACAAGTTAAAAGTTAAACGAACGAACACGAACAAGGGCTCGTTCGTGTTCGTTCGGTTCGTTTACAGCCCTAGGTTTTAATGCCAAGCCTATTTGTGATTCAATCCAACTCTTGTGATCAGTTGGAGTCTCATGTATGTTAGTTGAGTGAGTTACTGAGTTGATAGTGTTTGTTCAAAAATAAGTCCATCTAAGGTGGCTATTACTTTCTATGCATTTCATAAGTTAAACTAAAATGATTATCAAAAATTATGATTTTAAAAAATTAATCTTTTGAAAAATTTATTTAACATATATGCTTTGCTTAAATACATTATTTACGTATCTTGATTCTTACTCAAATTAAGACATACATTTATCCTCAACTTTGTAATAAGTTGGCCTTTTTTGTTTTTTATTTTATAATCATGTGAACTCACGTACGTGGTAAACATATGGTCTTTCCAACACCGGACTAAACAGGAGGAATATATAAAGCATGGTTGCCAGTATTCGAGTTGGCGACCTTAAATGAAAACCAACCTTAGTAAAGTATGATGTTAAGACCTCTAAAGTCTAGATTGACCCTCCAACCTAGGAGTTCTTTTTATTTTTTCACTGATGTTTAATCTACTCTTAAATTATCTGGCTTGTCAACTTGAGTATTTAAATCTAATTTATTCCTAAATTGTCTAAGTGGATTGGGGGTGATCAGGGGTTTGATTGGAGAGTGTAGGTCTACTCACTTCCAACAATACCAATTAATGAGGTTTAAGTAATCATCAACATAATTACACAAACATATAAAAATACTACTGAAGTCTTAAACCAATATTGAATTAACTACTGAAAAAATCATAATTTTAAATGTCATCCTTTGTATTCCTTCATATCATCATTTAGATCAACATATATATGATATATCAAACGGTGATATTTCGTACCTATGTCAAGACTTTACTTTAGAAGGTTGTTGAGACCAGCTGTCAGTTTATTCAGGCTAGCCATCAACACGAGCGTCATATTGATCAAATTAAAGATCTGATATGGTGGTTGGTTTAGATTGGTAGGTCAAGACATGCCGGTATTGAGCCTCCTCTACTATCATTGTCACAACAATATTTTGATGTACCTTAGTTTGTATCTACTATTGCGTTTATACTTTTTTATTTAGTTATGTATAAACACATGTTATATAATAAAACAATCTGTCAGAGAATTTAAAGTTATCAGATGCCATACCCTATAAGTATTGTACAACCATATACGATACTTATAAGCAGAATGACAAGACTTTACCTTTGGATGATATACGTCTCATATAATATTACTATACAAGACATATAGTGTCAATGAGCATTAAAATATAAAAGTTGAATGTGTTAATAATCAATCCCTTTAGTTTTATAGGTCTAACAGTATGGAGGGTTCTTTTGATTGTAATGATGGGAATTTTAAAAAAAGTCCATGATCAAAGGTTGTGTAAGGTGATGGCTTTAAGGATCAACTGGTATGATGGGGTTCTAGATTGTTGAGTGTTAAAGTTGGTGAAAAGGAAAGGGTAGATAGCGTTGAGCTAGTGTTGTCAAAAAGAGG
Organism: Mikania micrantha; assembly: GCA_009363875.1. Taxonomy (NCBI): domain Eukaryota; kingdom Viridiplantae; phylum Streptophyta; class Magnoliopsida; order Asterales; family Asteraceae; genus Mikania; species Mikania micrantha. Next base: position 60,377,543 of record CM018696.1, on the reverse strand, counting down.
GGGAGGGGGGTCTTAGCCTTAAGAGATAATATTTAACTTATATAACAAACAAACTTACCCAACATATTCCTACTTTTCACTAGGCTCTTTAGGGAAGAATTGAGACAAACCTTACCCTATCTCGGTTGAGATAGACAGATTGCTCCGAATGAATCCCGGCTCAAAGTTATCGTTTGAAGTTAATCATCACAACGCTTTTAACGTTATTTTCACAAAATACGTCAAATAACGTTAAATTAATGAAATTTTACTTTTGCCCATTGAAAACCTACACATATGTACATTATATGTGTGCATCACAAATGGGTAGCAAATAGGAAAGATAATTTGATAATGACCCTATTTAAGTATATAGTTCTTTGTTTTGGTTGATCTTATCCGTTAAATAATATATTGTATTTGATTTAACATGAGCAGCTTGTGTAATAAAATGGATAGTGTTAGTGAAATTAATTGAAATAAGAACAAAAAGTTTTATAATTAAATTATTTATAAACTTCAACCCCAACTATTTGCAAATTGGTAACACACATATATTTTATGACAACCTGTTTGTGATCTATTCTACTAGTTTACATTTTTTTTAGTCAGTTAACCTGATTTAATGTACAAATCTATTTAATTAGTTTATATAAAAAAGCACGTTACATGATTTAATTCTTCTGGATTGAAATTAATGTATTTGATACACATAATATTGTATATTTTAATGTAATTAGATATTTGGATGTAAAAGAATATTAAAGAGTTTGAGTCGCAGAGTGCACACTCGTTTAATATTTCGTGGGCTCCAGACCAAGTGCGGGGTCTAGGGTGCAGCGCCCCTTGTGTGGTTCGGGGCAACACGCCGAAACTTAAACGAAATTTACTTATTTGTTATGTTCGGAATTACCTTGACCCGAGATTTGAGCAACTAATTTTACCCACCAAAACCAACCGCCAATAACTGTCATGCGGTTGGTTGGTGTTCAACAAGAAAATGAATTCACAGATGCAAGGATCCATCGAAATTCGTATCACTGAAATTCTCTCTATTTAATTATCCCAAAATCAAGTTTCTTGAACTCGAAAGGGTAGAAATATTGATTTCAGATAGTGATTTCATACACGATCTGATAGATTTCCAAGCGATTATTGACGAATTTCTCCAAGTATATGGTTGGAGTTCAAATCTATCAACATCTGAATCTAAGCATGTCAAGTGTCAATCAGATTAATTCAACTTGACAACCAAATTTGAAAATGACTTATGCAAACAACAAAGATGAAAGATAAAAATATATAAGTTGTGAAAAGTTTGGCACTCGATCATAACGGGACCATTAGTGAAACCATTGGTGGGTTTAGACTTTATCAACAATTCTAAACTCCCCTTAAGATCCACATGAGTCAACCAATGTTTTACATCTAAAATCATTCTTCAACCCAGATCAAGATTCACAAAAAAAAAATAAAAAAAAATAAATAAAATAAAAAATAAATTTAAACACTTTCTTTCTTCCCAACTCCATGGCCATGAATGAACCTTGCATTGTCCTCAGTGTAAACATGGGTCTCGTTTTTTAAACTGAAAACAAAAGAAATACACACACACTTTATTAATCTTCTTAAATAATACGTATAGTGAAAACTTTAACTAATATTAATCAATTTTTCTAGTGTTCTGCTAAAGTTACTCTAGTTTAAACTTAATTGAGACAAATGAAACATATATGAATCATTATTAATAATAAGAGAAGCTTTTTTGTAATTAACTTGAAATAAAATGTAATCATGAATAAAAAAAATTCACAGATTAATAACAAAACTCCATAATTGTTAAATTTAAGTCAAATTAAAGAAACATAACAACTAAATATTAATAATTGTTTCATTTGCTTTAATTAATTTCAAAAATATTTAATATTTAAAAAAAAATTACATATGAGTGAAGCACATAGTGAAAGTTGAGTAATAAAATAAAAACTTTGGATGACGTTATTAAAACACGCCATAAACTTGGTTACTTTTTTACAAAGTTACCCATGTATATATACTAATTAATTAAGAGTTGGATGAAAATCTTTTACTCACGAGGAAGAAACCATCTTATTAAGAACTGTTAAGGAGTGAAATGAAGCACCATCTAAATACAACAACTCTCCGTTGATCGTTTCTTGTATTTTCTTATCCATCTTCTCTTCCTCCATACAGAATGGTGTGTCTGATGCCTGTATATACCAACAAGACTCGCGATTATTCGAAGAACACACGCGCTTCGTTTTGGTTGATCTCATCAATAAAGAAACTTATGAATTGAAAAACATAAAACTAACCATAACCCATCCCCATTCATCAGCAAAAGAAGGCACATGGGTCGTGTAAGCAACCACATCTGCAACAAATGTACGTGTATATATACATGCATCAGAAACAATATACATAAGATCATGACACAAACCTATATATATGGGTTCATCGTGTAGAGAATATAAAAGAAAACAACCAGAATTTTATATCGGATGAATTGAAAGTCATGGCTAACACTTTCAGATCAAACTATTTGTGGATTACGTACCCAAATATTTGATCGGATAAAATTCAATTCAAATCGAAAAACCAAGTATGTAATCGTAAGTAATCTCTCTTTGAACCAGTTTGATTGCATGAATCCCTTGAATTGAAAGTCATGGCTACTCAGATCAAACTATTTGTGATTTACCCAAATATTTGATCAGATAAAATTCAATTCAAATTGAAGAACCAAGATGTAATCGTAAGTAATCTCTCTTTGAACCAGTTTGATCGAATGAATCCCTTGGATTGAAAGTCATGGCTACTTAGATCAAACTATTTGTGATTTATCCAAATATGTGATTAGATAAAATTCAATTCAAATCGAAGAACCAAGTATGTAATCGTAAGTAATCTATCTTTAAATTGAACCGGTTTGATCGAATGAATCCCTTGGATCCCCCCCACCCCCACCCCCATCCCCATCAATTGAATTATAAAACCTTAAACAAGCGTGCATCCCACTCCTAACTTGTATACTGAAATTAATGGTTCATATTGATCAACAAACTTAATCAAATTATACTAAAATATTTGCCACATTGTTATCAATTTATGGTGTTAATTGTTGAAGTTAAACAAATTAAGGTGTAGTGCATACATTTGAAGACTTGCTTGATGGTGTTGTAAATAGATGAAAACACTTCTTGGTGAGTGAACACCCCTGCAGGTCCAGCCTGCATGATATTTACCAAACACAATATTAATTAATTGATTAATTAATGAGCCTTATATTACCTTCTTTTTTTTTTTTTGAACGGCATGAGCCTTATATTACTAAATGATTCAGTTTATAAATAACTTATCAAGGTATGTGTGATATGCATGCATGATGTATAGATAATTATATTAATTGTTAGACTTCGACCTAATCTTTGTTGTATTAATGCTGATTCATCATAATTAAGTAGATTTTTTTATTAGTTTTGGTCTTGAAGAAGTTAAAAGTTTTCCAAATAAATATGGCAGAGTAGTTAATATTATTATAACTTAAACATGAGCGAAGCTATGTAGGGCCGGGTGGGGCGACCGCCCTGTTTTGCGTTAGCAGTGTTAGTTTTTTGATCGATGAGTTAAAATTTTTTTATATGTATTGATTTCGGCCTCTGCTTCACAATTTTCGTCCTCCCTCGTTTCCTCTAAAACTATTCAAGCTTTACCACTAACCTTAAATATTTAACTTTAAACCTATTTTTGACCACCCTTTGCTTATAATTTAATACATAATTATTTATTTTAAAAAAATAAATTTGTAGTTTGTTAGTTATTTTATAATTAAGAATGCTTTTACATTTTAATTAACTCAAATGTTTTTTTAGACAACTAGACTAATAATTCGATTAAAATGTTCTTTACAAACTTTTGTATTCAAAATTTTATTTATAATTAAATAAATTGTTTAATCATTATATAATGACTAAATCATTATTAGTTATTAATTATTATCAAGCTTTTTTTATATTAAATCCGTATAATATACAAGTTTTTAAAATAAGTATATATATGTGTGTGTAGGGGATGATCCACTAAAAGTACAATTTTGCTAAAAGATATAAATAAAAAATCTACTAAAATACAAAAAAATTTAGTGAAAAAGAAAACAGTAACAAAAAATAAAAATTCGGCATAAAAAGATAAAAATTTAGTAAAAATAGATGTTTTTAGGCAAGATTGTATATAAAAAGATACAATAATAGGTAAAGAAAAAAGTAAATTAAGGACCTGAGTGACAAAGATTCCAGCAGGATTAAGTTTAGGCTTTAGAATGTGTTGATAGAATGACTTGGTGTATAGCTGATAACATGGACCTCCTTCCACCGGATCCGCCAGGTCACCAACTATAATATCAAATCTCTCCTTCCTCTCCTCCAGTTCAATCCTAATTAATTAATTAATTAATTATTTTTATAATTATATATAAAAAAATCAAATTCAAAGTCAACCATGACTTTTAGTCAAAGTCAAAATCATATTTCTTACTTGGCATCATTGATGACGAGCTCAAGCAACTTGTTGCAGAATGCTTCTTTATTTGCCGTTAGGTGTTCACGACAGAATGCAACCACCTCCTGCGCATGCGTATTCCAAATTTAAATTAAATTTTATATATATACATATATACGTACAATATATGGTGTACTTTGTGCATTGTAAGTTGCATGCCTCATCAATATCACACATGGTCACTTTTTCAATGGATTTGTGCTTGAGTGCTTCTCTTGCTGTAGACCCTTCACCACCTCCCATAATGAACACTGTTTTTGGGCTGCACTTGTTTAAACATATAATCATTATTTACCATTTTTTGAGCGACTATTTGGATTACTGACTGATCATTAAAGTATCATTGTGTCATTAAGCGGTATCACACGATTATATCTATCACTAATTCACGAGTTCATAATGAAATTCAATATTATAAGAAAATCTCCTTGTAGGATTTGAACATATGATTTTATGGTTTCTGAGCTTTATCCCAATACCATAACGTCACTCAACTGTAATGCCTTTACCATATTCATTTTTTTTCATTATTCACATGACATCATATCATGAGCTTTATTATAACAAAGCCCAATTTGAAAATTTAAACATATTTTTGTGATCGTTTATAAAAGGAAAATATATATATATATATTTCTTATTTTTTATACTTTTAAAAATAATTAAATAAAAATCTTTACAATGTTTTAAATTATTTTTAATTTCTCTTCCATGAAAAACAATCAATTTAGACAAAAAAATTAATGCATATGTACGAAAATTGAAATAACATGACCGCTTTTAATTAATGAACAAATAAAACCGTGTTCAATTAAAAGATGAAATTGTGACAACCCATAAAAGATTATTCTTATCAGCTATTAGATTTTGTGTCTTTATTTTTATAAATTTTTTTTGTAATTTTTGTCTTTATTTTATTTAACTTTGAGGCAGGTGATTTTCTTTTAAAAATATAATAATAATTAATAAATCTTTCCTGCCGAGCATGCAACTAATTATGAATCAAGTGCTAATAATTTCCATCAATTTGGCGAGTAATAGACATGCATCTAAATGATTACAAAAAACCTGTTATTACTTTATCTAGAAGGGCCAAAAATGCATAAAATAAAAAGAAAAGGGTTGAAAATAACATTACCATGGATGAGATAAAAGAGCAGGGTGGATTAAGCATTCATGGTAGATAAACTCGTCACTTTCTGCGCTCTGCATCTTTCCATCAATTACCAACGCCTACATATTACAAATTAAGTCCTCTAATTTCAATATTTACCAAATGACCCCTTTCAAAAAAGCGCTGGGTAGTTTAAGCCCTTTAGTTTCATTTATATAGTTATTATTATTAATAAATTACTTTTGTTGTTAACGAAGTTCGTAAATGTATATATAGATAATACCTTTCCGAAGCGCTTTGTGTCCAAAAGAACAATATCTTGGTACTCACTAATCCCTCTATGAAGCACACTTTATATAAAAGAAACAATAAAACAATCACTACGACATAAAACAACAAACTCAAACAGAAGACTGCTAAAACAAGAACCGGAACCTGTTCAATGCAAAAGACCATTTAAGATCATCATCAATCACTTCTTCAAACCATGAATCGTCGGGTCTTTTGATGTTCCTCGGTGCGGCACCGTTTAGGTCGTGGTAGTTAAGAGAAATAGGGAACATAATTGCTTCACCCATGGTTTTAAAATTTGAGTTTGAGAAAGTGATGAGTGGTAAGAGTAGTGGAAAGTTTGTATCTAACTTTGGTTAGATGAGGTCTCTTGCAAAATCTGGTCTCTTTTTATAGTAGTGAATCACAACCAGCACCTTTGTTGCATATTTAATATATATATAACCCACTAAATGTACAATAACCCTAAATAATCCGTCAAGATCAAGCCAAATTTTCGAATTTTTTTAACATCATTGTAAACACATTTAGAGCACTTTCTTATTTTATGAGTTTGCGTAAATTCATCACCGTTTGAGAGTTAAACATCGTTGTAACTTTTTAACTTACAGTATTGTAAGTGTATTTTACCCAAAACTTACAACGATATTAACTCTCAAACGGTGATGAATCTACGCAAACTCGTAAAATAAGAAAGTGTTTTAAAAGTGTTTACAATTATGTTAAAAAAATTCAAAGATTTGGCTTGATCTTGACGGGTTATTTCGGGTTATTGCATATTTATTGGGTTATATTTTTATATTTGGGAAAATTACCAATTTGATCAATGTTGACCAAAAAATTACCAAAATGATCATACAGATTCCGGCGTCTAAGACTCCCATTTAGACGCCCCTTTAGACGCTCATTTTGTGTACTTTTTTACAACATACGGGCCCACATGTCGGCGGCTTTGTCGGGGTGTCTAAGACTCCTTTTCTACCGGCGTCTTAGACGCCAACTTAGACGCCGAATTAGACGCCTTTAGACGCCCTTTTTATGTAATTATTACAAAAAAAAGGGCGTCTAAAGGAGGCTAAGTCGGTGTCTAAGTTGGCGTCTAAGACGCCGATAGAAAAGGAGTCTTAGACACCCCGACAAAGCCGCCGACATGTGGGCTCGTATGTTGTAAAAAAGTACACAAAATGGGCGTCTAAAGGGGCGTCTAAATGGGCGTCTTAGACGCCGGAATCAGTGTGATCATTTTGGTAAACATGTAGTCAACAATGATCATTATGGTAATTTTCCCTTCCTATTTTCCCTATATGTGTGTGTGTTATTTTTAGTTCCATTATTTTTAACAATTTGTTTGACTTCATACAATACAATAACCTCACTTTGAATTCGCGTGGCTCACAAATGAACACAAACAACGTAAAATTTTGAGTCGAGAAATATAACGTCTAAAATAAAAAAGAAAAAAGAAAAATAAAGGACAAATAAACATATGGAGAATTAGCTAAAATGTCCAAGTATTTTTTGTGACGCTTATATCATAATTATTTGGCATTTTTATTAATTTAATCATAAATTATATACTTTTATACCCATGCAAAATTTCCATTTTTTTTTATATTATGATGCATTTTTCCATCAAATTACATGTCAAATTTAGAATTATATTTTCTTTTAATTAGTTGACTTTTTGAATTTGTATCACGATCATGTATATCATCTCTCCCTCCCCCTCTCAATTATGTGTCTATGTTTTGGGGACCAAAAGTCATTAGAATCATGTCAATGTAATACTGTGAATTTACATCTGTATCCTTGATACTGAAATTTATAAAAAAATACATTATAAAATTTAAAAATTTATATACATACATGCATATAGAGAGAAAGAGAGAATGATATGAAACAAATCATAAGAAGAAAGTAATCCCAATCATGAATGTTTATCGGGACAAATAATGGTTTATGACTTTATTCAGATTAATTTAATTAATATCTGAAATTTTAGGACAATTTAAAATCCAAACCTAGCTACTGGAATAAAAAAATACGTTAAACCGATCCATATCTATCCGAATAAGCCGAATAGTCATTATTATATTCCTAAATAATTCGAATAAGAATGTTATTCGTTTATTCAGGTTGAATTCAGATATATGACTCGAATAAATAGGTTTTTATATATTTGATATTAAATCCTATTAGTAAAAATGGTTTTCCAATCTGAATCTTTCTAAATATCAGAATAGGATTTTGAATCGGTTTTAAGTTTTGGATACGGTTTAAATTTCAGTTTTTTTTTTTTTTTTTTATTTTTTTAACATCTTTAATTCTATTGTTACCTAGCAACTCTTTCATGTGTCTGAAATCTTTAGATCGATTGTTCATCACTAGTACAAATAACATTTATCAAGGTGGTTAAAACATATATATGGGGCGGTTTTTAAACCGTCTTATATCTAAGCACTTTAAAAAATGTTTTATCTTTTAAGACAATTGGCTGATTTGCCACATAAAATGACTAAAACGCCTAAAAAAACTGAGAATGTCTGATTTGATAATTTTTTGGGGTGGTTTTCAGATTAATTTTTGGGACGGTTTCTGTCATTTTTTGGGGCGGTTTTAATCTTCATTTATTGGGGCGGTTTTAATTTTCATTTTATTGGAGGGTTATATGTAATTTAGTACGAAAATTTCTTATCATTTGGGGTGGTTTATATAATTTTTTTGGGCGGTTTTAGTTTTCATTTAATGGGAGGGTTATATGCAATTTAGTACGAAAGTTTCTTATTATTTGGGGCGATTTATATAATCTTTTGGGGCGATTTTAATTTTCATTTTTTTAAAATCCAGACAACATTTGATATAAATTTCCAGCATGTAGATACAAATTTTAAAGTTAAAATATGCAAAATCAGCATAACTATTACCAATTATACAAATTTCCATATTCAAACCAACATATGCATGTAATATTATCATCCGTATACAATATTTTCATATTCAAACCAACATATACAATAATATCATCCATAACTTTAACAAAACTTAAAAAATGCAAGTTTAAAGTTAGATTTTTAAAAAATGGTGAACGTCACCATTAGGCTGAGCTTGTTAAAGTTTAAAGTCAGATTTAAGTCCTCACATGGTAAAAAAAAAATAAACCAAATCAGTCATGTTCATGTTTCGAGGTGTAAACGAGCCGAGCCGATCCCGAGCTTGTTAAGGCTCTAGCTCAGCTCAGCTCAGCTCATTTATTTTATAATTATTCAATATTTTTTTAATTACAAATTTAATAAATATTTATAATTAATTAATTATACTTTCCAATTTTAACCTAAAATATATAATTTAAATGTATTTATCATAATTTTATATATAAAAATAATTAATTTTTTAAATATACACTTAATATAATAAATAAAAATTATATATATAAAAAGCTCGTTTAGGCTCGCGAGCCGGCTCGAGCTCGGTAACTAAACAAGCCATATTTTTGGGCTTGAGCTCGGGCTTAGGCTCGTTTAGGCTCGGCTCGGCTCGTTAAGTTCGAGCTTTTTGATGATCTAATTCTGAGTATTTCACGAGGCGGCTTGATTCGTTTACACTCCTATTCATGTTCAGTAAAAATATAAATTTAAACCCAAATCAATCATCAAATTTCAAGCTTAATTAACAAATTTAAACTCAAAACAAAGGTATGAAAACAATCATATAATCAAGAAAATAATATTAATCCATTTATCCATTAATTAATATATTTATAACAGGAGTGATAAAATTTGGTCCAAGTCATGCATGCGCTGTAACTTATCATCATATCTATGTCATTCTTGCTTGTAATTTTAGAGTCTTTGGTTGGTTGGTTGCTTTAGTCCAGCTTTCAGCTGGCTTATTTTATAAAGTTTTCACCGTTAAAAAAAATCAGCAACCAATACGTATTAAATAATTAAATATTAAAGTAGACTTTAAGTAAATAAAAGATTAAAAAAACACCTAAATTGGGATCGTTTAGAATCGAAATAAGTGCAATTTAGAATCAGTCGGATGAGTGGTGGTTCGAGCCTTATTGTTGCAACTACAACTAGCTAGCCGATAGTCAATGGAATGCCGGTTGAACATCCATGCATGCCTGCCGGTTCAGCCAATAATTAACAACGTGTGAACCACTGATTTTCAGGTCACGTCACCAAGGTCTAGTTATCATGACATTCGTTGAGACCCCACCACCACCCCAGGAGGAAACCGTACCGAAAAACTCCCTGACCTCTCAAGAACCCATATTTCGTCTTGGGAGGAATTTGAATCCATGACCTTCCATTTGAAAAGCCAAGGGGTACCGCTAGAACAAAGCCCTTTTGGTCATTACAACAACAATACCCAGTATATTCCCACTTTTCAGTAGGGTCTGGGGGGGAAGGATAGATACAAACCTTACCCCTATCCCAATTGGGATAGAGAGGCTGCTCCGAAAGAGTCCCCGGCTCAAAGTTATCGTTTGACGTTGATCATCCCAATGATTTTAACGTTATTTTCACAAAATAATTAAAATAACGTTAAAATTAGTGCACTTTTACTTTTGCCCCTTAAGGGCCCACACATATATACATTATATGCGTGCACATATCTACGTAAACTAATTCATTACATGGTCAGCTTAACCTAGAATCTTATGTCGTTGATTTTAGGTTTAGAATCAATACAAATAATTGATTTTGAACTCATGTCATATTACGAGAACACATTCTTTTTTTTAACGGCGAACTAAGCAACTGTCGAGTACTTCGTATGCGGCCTCCAATGCTAAAGATGCCCGAGCTAGCCACTAGTCCAGATGGACGGAGCCCCTAGCCCACCAGCCACCAATTCTCAGAAAAAATCCGACCCACTACGGTGAAAGGCAAGTGAAACCGGGTGTAATAAAGGATCGAACCCAGGACCTGAGTCTTCTATCATTTCCCAATACACCCATCTTACTACCAGGGCAAGACATCATTGGTAATGAAAACACATTCTAATTGGTTACAAGTACAATATCCTAATTAACAAATTAAAATCTTTTGAATCTCGTCATTTAACATAATCATGGAGAATCCACTTCCCTAGCTAGCAATTCAAGTCGTCAACAACAAACTAGTACTCCGATGGTAACTTAGGCATCAATAATATAGCATGTTCATCAACATTAATCTTGAAATTCAGAGCATTGGCTACCAGGTTAGCTACCTAGGTACGTAGGAAAATTTGAAGGCAATATGTCTCGTATGTTATTTATGTTATAATGATGAAACGTATCGTGTCATGTCTTTTGCTACTAGCATTTTCTTATTCTTATCCGCTATAAGACTGAGAAGATAATCTAGCTAAATTGAATGTCTACATGTCGCGTTGTAACATGTCAAATGCCGATTGATCTAGAAATTAATTTAATTATGTATTGGAAGTAAAAAACAAAATTCCTAGCATGTTTTTGGTCTCATTTTGATAAGTTTAGGTGTTGTTATAAGAATGTTTACACAACTAATATTATTAGACTTGACATACTTGATTCTCTGTCTAAGACAAGTTGTAGTTGAGAGTATACGTTACTCTTAATATAATAAGTGACAAAACATGTAGAATGAAATGCTACAGAAGATGATATAACTAAAAAAATGGTAAACGTCACCATTAAACGCCCCTCACCGACCGGTCTCACATAAATCATTTTGTTTTTGGACATAAGCTATTGAACTAATATTGTTTAGCATTTATCTTGATAGACTTACAAAAACGGCTGAAAGGTGATGTAAATTCTCTTGCGTCCATTTAAATTATTTTAGTTTTTATTTTTTATGAAAAGGAACTTATAGGCTAGTAGGTTTTCTCTATTCATGGTCGATTTAATAGGATTCTTCACATATTTTTAAGAGCGAAAGATGTGTATATTAAAGAGTTATTTGCAAATTATTTTTTTATATATTAAAAAATTTATTTAAATCCTCTCATATTGAGAAGTACATTGATGATTATCTCATACATTTTCAATAAAAAAATGTTTCATGGTCCAATTAATTAATGACGCATGCCAGTATGACATGTTAATATGCAAATATATTATGCATATGTAATTACTGAAAAATACGTTAAGTATTTTAAATCAATTAAGAATACGTACACTTGTTCTTGACCTTAAAAAAAGACGATTTATGCGCATCTGTGACTCATAAAGAAAGATTGAACCAAATATAAAAAATTATGTTAGTTAATCATATACGAGTATAATACGTACTCGTAGTTCATAAAAAAACATTTTGATATATGGCCACTCGGAGTCGTCCCACTTTTCCTCATTGCCACATCAGCGTCACATCACTTTTCCTCACTTTGCATGGTGTCGTCCCACTTTTTCCCATTTTCAAATCTTATTTTAATTAATTATTTTAACAATAAATGATAATAAAATAAAAAAGATTAACTAAATTAAAAATAAAAAGAGAGTACAAAAAAAAAGAGAATACAACCTAAAACTGAAAATTTTATTGTGTGATATTGATCTCGTCTTCTTCAGAGCATGACGATTTACTATCAAATGGTTGAAGCTCAAACATAATGAAGGAAGAAAATGATAAAGTGTGTGAGTTTTGATGTAAAAAATGGTGATATTTATAGTGTTTGAATTTTTTTTAATACCCCAACGGTCGAATTTTTGCAAACCCAACGTCCGGCCTCAATCGGTGATCTCTCCCCACTTTCCCCAGAGCCGATTCCGGAGGTACGGTGTTCCCGACTGGCCCCGGATCGGTGAGCACCTCCCCGTGCTTTCCCCGTTGTCCACTCCGACCGGCCTAAAGACTAAGATCTATAATTTACCTTATACCCTAATGGCCTAACCTATGACCTGAACCTAATCCCCAACCAATGAATCGACTTTTGAGTTATGACCTTTACTAGATCCCAGCCCATGGCATTGATCTATGACATGACTTGTAATATAGATTTTTTTTTGAACGGTGAAGGTATCAATCGTGTGAACCCACTGTTTTCAGGTCATGTCACCAAGGTCTAGTTACCTGGACTTCTCATGAGCCACCACAACCATCCCAAGAGGAAACCCCACTGGGAAAACCCCTGACCCCCCTCAGACCCATATTTCGCTGCGGGAGGGTTTTGAACCCAAGACTTCCCATTTGGAAAAACCCTGGTGGTATCATTGAGGCAATGCCTCATTAGTTGTAATATAGATTAATTACATAAAAGTTTTGCTTTTATCTCTAATATATGAATAATTCTTATAAAGGGATAAAATTTCTTTATTGAGATAGGGTAAACATTTTTTATGAATATTGTATTTAACTTCATTGACTTTTCTTCTCTACAAAATAACATGAAATAATAATTCATGTCTAATCAAACATGATAATAAAATAATACTATTTTTTCTATTTATTATTGCATCTCACTACTTCATACAAAAAATTAGTAATTTTAGTACAGAGATAAACAATCTGATGATCATTTATATATTATAAGATTACAAGTGTTACTTTATGGTGTTTGGAGATATCTCATCACTTTTTCCAAATAAATGAGGATATATGTGTTATTTTCAGTTCTATCTTTACTCTTGTTTCTCACTTCTATCTCCTATTAGATAAAAATATTAGATAATAATTTTAAGAGAATACTTTTTTACAAATATAATATAAATATAATTACGAAATTGAATATAATATTAAACAGTTATCCTTTATTACTTGTCAATTTTGAAAATAAATTTGTTTTATGTATAGTAATTTTAAAATTAAAATTGTTTTATATTTTAATCAATCCCATTATTTTAAACAACTACCTTAATAATTCTTTGTAATTTTTATTTATAAAATTATTAATTTCAAAGTTTTGATGATCAACCTAAAACTAGATTCGTCTGTTTAAAACAGTGTTTTGAAAACTGGACCGGACAGGCCGGTCGGACTGGGAACCGGTGGGTGAACCGGTCTGGTTAGGGGTTTTGGGTGAACCGGCCGGGCGAACCGGTGGTCGGACCAGAAAACCGGTGATCGAACCGGTGGTTGAACCTGTTTTTTTTTATTTTATTTTATATATATATATATAAATTTATAAAATCATCCGGTTCTTAAATCCTGTTCGACCGGTCCGACCTCTGACCAGTAAGGAAAGCGGTCCGATGTCCGGTCCGGTTCTGAAAACATTGGTTTAAAATATGCAATTGAGGCGGTTTTTTGGCGGTACCAGTAGCTCTACACCTTTCAATATAAATGGTGGGAACATTTTGATAAAAACTATATAGTAAATTTGTTTTTTTATATATATTATAATTTTGAAATCACATATAAAAATTCTTATTCAATTAATCTCAATTAATTTGTAGTCCTACCTCACTGCTTGACTATCATTTAAAGATTTTTGCAACATTTCCGTATTAAACTAAAAATATAGTGAAATTTTTGCAAAATTCAATACATTTTTTAAAATATTGTACATGCATAAAAATATAGTACAATTTAAAAAATTTAAAAATTATTATTTTTATATATTGATTCTATCCTGTATTAAAGATAAAAAAATTGATTTAATGATGTAATATTTAAAAAATAATGTATTAAGAAAAAGTTATGAACATTTATAAAATGAAAAACTTGAATAAATTAATAAAAGGTGTTATGGTCAATTTATTATTATTCATATTCTGTCATATAACACTAACATGTCATCAAAAAAATGTTCGTGTCAAGAGAAGGTATCTGTACCTACAAAATGTTGTCATAAGGAAACAATTGACATATCAGAACAAATTTCTTGTAGTGTATCGAAATCTTATTTTTTGATGGTCTTTTTAAACAAGATTGATTTCTAATTAATTAGAACCTAATAAATATGAATAGATACAATCACTAAAATATTTAGAACAAAAATATTCAAACGGGGCAAGTAGGAAGCTCTTCATATTTTGAAATTTAGATAATTATTAAAAATATATATGAAAACATGTTTGGGATTAACCTAACGCAACCCAAACTCAACTTAATCATAGTACTAGCCGCCCTACATGTGCATTCTAATATTAAATATTACATGCTTATTAATATATAGTATTTAAATATGAAAACTTATAGATAAAAAATAAAAATAAAATAAATGAAAGTAGATAATTCATTTTTTTTAACAGCTAAACGAGTCATTGGACCCAACAACCCACGCGCTGCGACCATAGACCGCTACCAACCTCCGGAAACATTTAAAACCGGGCGTTGGCGAGTGCCGAATCGAGGAACCGCCACACCATCTAGGTGGAAACTCACACTGAGAAAACCCCTAGCTCACCCAGAACATTTTTTGCTTTAGGCAACACTCGAACACAAGACCTCCCATTGCTGGTGGTCAAGGAGTACCACTAGGCTACAAGCCCAATGATAAGTAGATAATTAATTAGTTGACGTTGGGGGGAACAAGTGTAAGCATGAGGAGTGTGAAGTGGGGTTTAGTTGATATGAAGCCATGCGCATGCATATATGAGATGAGAGGTTGGTTCGTTAATGGATATATACAACAAAACATGAATAATTTAAAGACCCACAATCAAATATTCAGTGGCCGCGTGACATTTTGGTCGGGACCAAATTATCACCACGCGCAACAATTAACGTTTCTTTCTAATTTCTTTTTTAATCAATTTTTTATTTTAAAGCTAGTTAGAGTGGTTAATTTAGTTCAGGTTATTTTATTTTAAGTTAAATACTATTTATTTTTTTATTTTTAGGATAAGATGTATATGGGATTTATTATTGTAAATTATGCTATCCATTCTGTTTATTGTTGTAAATCCTAAATGCATGATAATTGTGTTGGTACATCAAGAGTGAATGCAACTACTATATATGTCATTGGTAGATTTGGAATAATCCGGTTTTTTAATCTGTTTCAATCAATTCCTCTAGTGAATCAATAAAACAATATGTTTAATGTCCAGTTTGGTTTTAAACGAGGCAGGCTCTCCTTTTGAAAAAATAAGCCATATCTTAGAGACTCCAAAATTAAGGAACCTCAAATTATTTTGCGTAACCTTAATCTGAGCAAATTGATCATGAAAAATTGTAACAGAATTTTCCTGAAGATTATTAGCAAACTTGGTTGTTGCATTTAACTGATCAATCAATTTCTTAAAAGTTGCTAGATCTCTCTGATTTACTAGCTGTTGAACTTTGGTTGCAGCTTCACATCGTGCTTGTAGGTTTTTAGTTGCAATAGATTCTGATTGAGGTAAAATTTCTTGTATTGATCTACACATTTGTTTGTAATTTATACTTTTCGTGGCTTTCTCTTTTATGCAAATCTATGCTTTATGTGTCTTAAACTCGATAAGAGTTTTTATATACAGTAGAAAAATGACCCAAATTTTATCCTATCTTTGAGGCACTGAAAGGCTTTAGATGGCTATCGTTTTAAAAAACCCCTCATCACCGGTGTAACACAATTATATATATCAAGGCCTAACAATTACAGGAAACTAAAACTTATGCATGGTTCATTGAATCTAATAATATCAAAAATTTCATGCCAAGAAAAATAAATTATTAATTCTAATCAGAAACTTAGTCTACCGAACATAGTCTAACTTTATTTGAAAGAAAGCTAACCATAAATTATTTAGCAATCATAATTTTTGAAGTAAACCTTTTTTATGAAAATTTTTAAATACGTTTTATATATGTAACATCTTTTTGAATAGGTTTCAAAAGTGCGAAAGGAAAGTAAGGAGAATTTAAATGTCATGTCAAGAAGACGAAATAAATTTTAAATAAAAAGCTTTTAACGTTTTGATTTACACAATTAGTAATTACGAATTTAAGTTAAAGAAAAATTAGATGTAAATTAGTTTAAAATAGAATCTATGTATAAACTTTTGTTATATTTAAGCAAATATGTTGTGGTTCGATTAACCAACTCTTATTGTAGTTGAAAACTAATATTAGATATATAGATTAATTTACCAATATAAATTGTTTGATAAATAATAACACAAAAATTCAAATCATAACGGTAACTATTTCATCTCAATGCCTCTTTTGATCTCTTCTAAATAGAGAAGATCACAAGTACACACACCAAGAATCACAACCCTATTCGACAAAGTAAAGTACTACTGGCAACCAATATTGGTAAGCCATAAGATCAATTGTTTTTGATCAACAAATGAGGAGTTGATCTTGATCATCGGATTTGATCAATTGTGTTGATCATCAGATGTTCTTGATATATGGAAGCATGCTAGAGAATTGATAATGTAACACCCCAACACGGCTTGGGCTGACGTGTTACTATTACAGAAATCAGAACAAAGCATATTTCATATTTAATGAATTTAACCCTAAATAAATACATAGTTTACAAAATAAATACAAAAGACCAAATTACATATTATTATATTGATTTATCTAAACTCTTTAATATCTTAATCATCTTTATCTTCTCTTCACACATCACATGAATTCCGTGAGTACCTGTTGTAAAATAAAGAAAACCACCAAAACGCAATACGGATGAGCCAAAAATTGCTCAGTAACGAAAGAATAATAGTAATGATGAGAAATCTAAAAAAACGATTACAAAAGCGGCAAAAGATAGTGGTGGCAAAGCAAGCGGAAGCATTTCAACTATAATGATCATAAGATAACATATGATAACGAATGTCAGAATGAACTAACCATACGATTAACAATTTCAATTAATTAGAACAAATACATAATCAAATAAGCCGTATGGTAATGAGATACCATCTGAGCACAAAACAAAACAAATGGTGTACACAAGCTCGTCAGCCTAATGTACCAAATTGTGAGCTGTATGTGGACGCACACCAACACTCACCAAAACAAAACAATTATCCTATGACCAGTCCACGCGCCTCCCAAAATATCACTTATCAACTGCCATAATATGGAGACGTCGTGAACCAGTCACACCGTCACGGAAAGTGCTACGCCATTGATGCCCTAATGACGCGCTGGTAGAATCATGTACCGGAGGCTTTCTCGGGTATCGGATTCGAAACAGATTACGAACACAAGAAAATCAAATATCTAAACAAAGATAGTATTAAATAATCTCATACGTCAATATAACAGAATATGCGGAAATGAATACAATTTATTGATTATATCGCATGCGTAACAAATTAGATATAGATCCAACGGATGCTCGTCAACCAAACGGTTCAACTTAATGAAATGAGTAGAACAATACTATAAGTAACGAAAAGCAAATCCGTACCTTAGAGGCAATCAATGAAATAACTTCTAACTTGATTCAATTATCTCAAAGACCTTAGCACGAAAAAAAAATGGGTTGCTGATCAAATCGCTTAACGTGAGTTCGTGACAGCACGATTACTAACAAATTAGAAGAACATGATAGCAGCATGAAAGTTTATTTGGGTGAAGGTTTTGGGACAAATTGATAGAGAAGATAGGAGTTTTAAATTGGAAATCATGGACGGGAGATAATATAGAATACTTCCTGATAAATTGTATGAGATTTGTTTCTTATATTACAGAAATTAATAAAAGTTAAATCGTTTAATTACAATATTTAAATAACTTATTCTATGTTCAGAAACTTTTAAATTACTAAAAGAGATCTTAACTAAGGCTATATCAATTAACATACACAAATTTTATTATGTTATACGTTAAACTTTCTAAGATATTTATTGTTTTAGTTTCATTAACATTTCGGGTATTACAGATAATCGTCTTATGCTTGTTAAAAATATATATTTTATTCTTATATTTCAATTGTATTAATCTTTATGTGATTTATATTCTGCTCATATTAGATTATTTGATTTATATATGCCGGTAGATATTTATATGGTTTTAAATCCATGATCATCAATTCATCATGTATCTTCGGTTTTGATTTTCTTTAAGAGATGATCTTGAGTATTGAAATTTGGTGTGTACAAAACCGTATGTTAATACTTGCTTTGATTGAGATTAAGTATTCCTGATTAGCGCACACAAAATTTGCAGAGAATTTGAGAACATTTTGCGCTAAAAATACATGTTTCATACTTACATTTCACACATCCAATGCTTGTTACATAGGGGGTGTATATTTAAACCTATGAGTTTGGAAGTTTATTTAACCATAATAATTGCCTAACGGAAACTTAATGGTAACTACCAATTAACCGTAACTAACCAACCAACCAACCAACGGTATTAACTTTAACTAACTAATCATAGGATAACAACAATGATGCAAATGCAATATTTAACTTTTTTTTGAACGGCGAAGGTCTCAATCGTGTAAACCTACTGTTTCCAGGTCATGTCACTAAGGTTTAGTTACCTGGACCTCCCATGAGCCACCACAACCACCCCCAGGAGAAAACCCCACCGGGAAAACCCCTGACCCCGCTCAGACTCCATTTTCGTTGCGGGAGGGATTTGAACCCAAGACCTCCCATTTGGAAGAATCTTGGGGTACCATTGAGGCAATGCCTCATTGGTAAATGCAATATTTAACTTAGGATAAGATTTAAGCTTGATTAGTTTCCAACATTGGCTACAATTGTAATGCATGTTTATATCTTCTACTCAAAGGCATGAGATCAATCAACTTTGTTGAAAATTAAATTTAGAATCAAATCATTATATTATATTATGCTAATAACTGTCCTAAAGTCAGTATTTAGTAGGCTAAATGTGTAGATGTCGTGGGTTAAAAGGTAGTTAATATGCTTGTCATTTAATTGTCTTTAACGGTTAAATAACCACCAAATAACTTTAGCCAAAATTTAGGTTAAATCTAGGGCATAAATCATCATCCTTGGTTAAATCTAAATGTTGGGCATGTGAATTTGAGTTTGCTAGTTCATTTCCCTTCAATGCATGTGTGGTTATATAAATCATATGTGGGTTGGTTATAAATCCTAAAGTAAAATTGTTGAGGCTGTCAAATATGGGATTATGTATGACCATTGCATATTTAAAAAAGGGTCATCACTTTTATAAGTTTGGGTTAGGGTTATCAAGTGGGTATTGATTGAATCACATGTGTTCCATGAATTGGTGATAATACTTGTTTTCATCATTTTAATTTGAGGTATTGAAAAATGATTATTATCAACAAACACGTTGATATTATCGTTGATCATCTAATCTCAACCTTGTAAATCAATGGGGTAGGAGAAGAATGACAGTAAGCATTCTTGTGAGTAAACAAAAATCTTCATACAAGGTGTTTGCGAATATGTTACAATGAAGCTTTCTAATCTACAAATTAGTTAAAACTCAAGAAGGTTGGCTGGATGTGGAATCAAAAAGATATATAATCTATAGGGAAATAAATGTGGGCCAAATAGGATGAAAATGAAATACATTTAATAGGACGTAGAAGTTTGAATGGTATATTCTTAAATTGAACCTTTGGTTTGTTTATAATTATTAAACTAGGAGGTGGAGGTGGAAATCAAAGGCCAGGAAGAAATTACTTGGCCCAAACAATTCTATCAGCTAAGGCGAGTAATATGCCCCGTTAGACTTGCACAAACCGGTCCGGTTTGGGTGGTGTGAGGGTGAAACCGGTTTGAAAGAAGGGGATGTCAAACCTATAGAAACCGGTTTGGAGGTGTTGAAACCGGTTTGAAGGGGTTGAAACCGGTTCAAAGGGGTTTGAAACCGGTTTTGGTAGGTTTGTAAATCGGTTTTAACGGCAAAATCCCGAACCTATGCCAAACCAACGATTCGGACTGGTTTGGGAACCGGTTTGACAGGAACCGGTTTGGGGGCGATTGAATACCGGTTTGTAAATCGGTTTATGCGTGCACCTCCATGCCCCATGCCCCCACCCACCCATAATTGAAACTTGAAAGCTTATATGTTACGTTGTTTTTAAAAAAAACTCGTTTATTGAATGATAAGTTGTTCCATAAAGGTTTTGTTATTATGTGTGGTGGATGGTTATGTAACAATTTACAAAAGCTATAAATTTGTGGTTAACGCCCCATTTGCAATGCGCGCATATAATTTATATATGCGTGAAACCTTAAAAGACAAAAGTAAAATTACACTAGTTTTAATGTTATTTACTTATTTTATGAAAATAACGTTAAAAGTGTTGGGATGCTTAAGTTCAAACGATAACTTTGAGCCGGAAGCTCATTCGGAGCAGCCTCTATATCCCAACTGTGATAGAAGTAAGGTTTGCGTTCATCCTTCTCCGTCAAACCCTACAGAACTTTTACTTATTTTGTGAAAATAACGTTAAAAGTGTTGGGATGATTAACTTCAAATGATAACTTTGAGCCAGAAACTCTTTCAGAGCAACTTTTATATCCCAACTGGGATATGGTAAGATTTGTCTTCATCCTTTCCTTTCAAACCCTACTAAAGAGTGAGAATATGCTGAAGTTTGTCTGTTTGTTTATAAATTTGTTGTTATATTCATATGTAGGAATGTGCATGTGTGTATGCATAAATTTAAATGTAAGTATGGAACTAAAGTCATAGTGGTGTGTGATCTATATCATATGGTAGCAAGTCACGATGGCATGTGACCCATATATGTGTGAAAGTATGAGCGACAATAGTGTGTGACAGATAATTGGGTGTGGTGGTGAGTTGAAATGGTGCGTGACCTTTAATCTAATGGATAGAAAGTCATAATGGGGAGTGACATTGTGTTGTATCTACAAGTTATGTTATGACTCATTTCTTGTGTTTGGATGTTATATACTTATATGTTATATGAAACTTCCCTTAAGTCACTTCATGGTTGTTGTGAATATTGCTAAAAGGCAGTGACGGAGCTTGGAAAAAAACTCAGAGGAGACCGAATGATTTTTAAGAAGAAAACGGAGGGGGCCGAAGGATTTTTAGGAAGAAAATGAAGAGAACGAAGAGAACCGAAGGATTTTATGACGAAATACTATTATATAGACCTTTCTGAGCGAAAAAACAAGGGGACCTCCGGGCCCCTTATAAGCTTCGTCCCTGCTAAAAGGTGGCATATACCATGTATTGAATGCATTTGATCTAACTTGAAAGGTGGTTACAAATTGGTTTTGAGTAGGATGAGATAACGCCTAAAAATAGTAAAAAAAAAAAAAACAACCTTTAAGCTGGTTTTAAATGGGATAAAATAACATGTAAAAATTTGTCAATTTATAGTAAAGAAATAATAACCTTTTACGACGGTTATATTATCGTTGTTTGTGTAACATATGTATGCACTGATATCCTGGGCAAGCTTGTTTGGTTTATATGTGTGCATTGAAAACAAAAGAAAACAAATAACTGACTAACAAATTATAAGAATAAGAAATAAAAATAAAAAATTGTATGCAATTAATCAAAAGAAAATAATAATAGATGAAAATATGAATTTATGTAGTTCAAAATGTGTTCTTTCATCTTTTTTTTAACAACTCATAACAGGGTACACATTATTAGATGCAAGAAACTTATCTAATATCAGAGGTGTGGACTACAATAGAGAGCTCAATATGCTTACTAGAACACCAAAGTTCCTATCAACACAGAGGCAAGTGGAACCAGGAGATTGTCATCCAGCTTGGTGCATATGGTGTGTGACTCGACGAATGCACTCGCAAGAGACACCACCAAGAAACCAATCACCATTTTCAAATTTTTCTGCATGTAACCGAACATCGAAAAATAGTACATGTACCTACAAACATACCCAAGATTATTTAAAAAAATCACCTCTTCATAGTTTATGAAACACACAAAGAGATTGCAAACTGATTACCCGACAGACGAGAAGAAACCAGCAGTAGCCATGGCAATGGACCCTGCAAGAGATTTGTCATTATTATAAGGGATCTTCTTCTTTCCGAATCGCCTACCAACTATATCAGCAATGCCTGGAGTAACATTAGATATCCAGAGTTAATTTTTTGGTTTTAACTTTTGAAACGCTCGGATTATATGTTTTTTAGTGTTCAAACGACGACAAAGGATCATTACCATCTCCTGCACAAAGGTTGCAAATTCCAGCAATGGCAATCGGGGACGTTCGCCAGTAGATAGCACAACACAAAGTGATTGTGATAGCATAGTACATAGGCCCTTTAATAAGCTCCCTGGTAATATGTATGTATCAAAACAACACAAAGTGATCACCCTGAACCATTTGCTTATAAGGAACATTAGCTAAAGGAGAACTGTGACAGGTCTGAATGGAAACAACCTCTTCTTTAACCCGTCTTCTAGTAGAAAGCGTCTTTCACATCATCTGCGCTAAACTAGTAAACAGGATTGGGGGGACAGTTTCTTTCTGAGAAGCCTACGAAAGAGATAAAAGTCGTTGGGGGGCCAACGATTTATGCTACTGTATTTTCAAACAAAAACACATCTTC
The DNA here is from genome assembly GCA_009363875.1 of Mikania micrantha. Taxonomy (NCBI): domain Eukaryota; kingdom Viridiplantae; phylum Streptophyta; class Magnoliopsida; order Asterales; family Asteraceae; genus Mikania; species Mikania micrantha. Next base: position 60,354,198 of record CM018696.1, on the reverse strand, counting down.
ATCTCTTTCGCAAGCTTATTCAGAAACTCATTGTCCCCCAATCTCTAGTGAGTTTGGTGCAGAAGATGTGAAAGTCGTTTTCCATCCTTGCGAGTTACCTCGAAACAGTTACAAGATTACAAAACACCTACAAATCCTTTAACATTTATATACCCACCAAATCCTACAAAAAATTCAAAGATTTGCCCTCACTCTACCTCTACCGAACCCAACCAATTAATAACGTTTGTTAAGAAGAACTGTCCCGATGTTTATTAAATGATAAAATTGTGCATGTTCTTATGTATAACCAAAATTATTTATGAAAACTTTTTTTCAAAACCCATTCAAGCATTGTTGGTGCACGCATAAAATGTATATATGTGTGAGCACTTAAGTGGCAAAAGTAGAAGTGCACTAATTTTAACGTGATTTTAATTATTTTGTGAAAATAACGTTAAAATCTTTCAGATGATCAACTTCAAACGATAACTTTGAGCCGGGGACTCTTTCGTAGCAGCCTCTCTATCCCAATTGGGATAAGGGTAAGGTTTGTATCTATCCTTTCTTCCCAGACCCTACTGAAAAGTGAGAATATACTGGGTAAGGTTGTTGTTGTATTCAAGCATTGTTGATAATCAGACTCTAAATTGAATGAAACAACACACTAGAATTTGATAAACTTGCACAACTTTGAGAGAACTTTTGTTACTTTGCACATTCATACGTTCTTCTCAAACGCGTACATGTCTTGGGTTTATATTTCTAATTACTTAATACCATACTAAATCCAAGACTATTTACATATACATACATAACTCTAAATGTAAAAATTTTTACGCCTCGTTTGCGGTGCATGCATATAATGTATATATATGTATGTATGGGGCAACAAGTTCAAGTGATATGTTATATGTTTAAAAAAACCTGTAGTCTCCAAATCTGCTCATAGACTTGACAGTAGCCTCGTCTTTAATCATTCCAAGTCCTATGAGAAGCACTTTAATTATGTTCACACCAGGAACGATAGCTGCTATCACTGCACCTTGAGTGCCAGAACTAAAACATTGCAAGAGCATAAATATATTTATTTATGAGTAAAATGACCAAAATGTCCTTTGTTTCTAAATTCTAATATGACATGTGAAGTACCTGAAGAGAGGCCAGAATAGCATGAATCCCAATCCAAATGTTATATGCAAAAGTTTCCTGTTTAGCTTCTGGGGAAAAAAGTTAAAAAAAAAATTTCAAAATTTTGTTAATAAATGATCCCAATATAGTATATACCAATCTCGAAAAAAGTGGTTTGAGTCGTGGAGAAACAACCTAAATGTCTAAAGATAAGCCTTATTAAAACTAGTTTTTTTTAAGATCATTGGCCTAGTTGCTTGAGGGTGCGTTTTGTGTGTTTCTTTGGTTAGTTGACAAAGGACTCAAGAGTTTACTAAGTGAGTGGGTTCTCATTTTCGATCTGAAAAAAAAAAAACAAAAAACAATTAAAAATAATAATAACTAGATTTCAACTCCGCGTTGTTGACTACTGAATCGTTAAACCATAGCACTCCCCTGAAGTTAATAATCACTCGTATGGTACCAATGATTTTGGTTAGCAAAGCAGATGCTACTGTTTTACATTGAGATTGAATAAAAATAAACTATTTTGTTAAGTATTCTTGTGCTATCCGTTGTTATATATTTAACATCCAAATTCCTTCTTCAAAACTATGCTACATCTAAATTCTAATGGATATTCTAATGGATGCTCACCACAAAAATAACAAAAACCATGCTTTTAGTCAAAATATTATTGCAAAAAGGAAATGTTCGTACTTGAGAACATGTAAAAGACTACAAATAATAAAGAAGTAGAATGTTCTCTTACTTAATTTAACATCAAATAGATGTTGAGCACCTAAATAGTAACAAACGAGAAAAAAGAAAAGTATTGTGGCCAAACTCATAACTCTTAAAACTATACTATACAAAACCAACCGTTCCTTTTTGCATAATAATAATAACGATAATAATAATAATATATAATAATTTAAAGTCAAAATCTAACAATTATAACGAATAATAGCGAATTTGTTCTAGAATTATTTGTAATGCCTATTCTCAAATCTAACATCGAGTAGAGCTGAAAGGCAACCAATTTTGACTTATAATCAGAGATGAAGCAAAAGTCAAAATTGAGCAAAAAAACGTAAATAGATGCAAAATTCTAAAAAACAAAAGAAAAGAGGGAAAAAAGAAAAGAAAATTTAAAACAAACTATTAATCCAAATATCAAAATAATGAATCAATGCTCGTTTGGATAAAAAAAAACGATTTTTTTTCTCTATACCATATTATTTACTCTATAATATAATAATAATAATAATATAATATATAAAATTGACCTGCTCAAAAACCCGTGTTGTTGCAGTTTCTTGAAAACATCGAAGCAAACAGAAGGCGTAAGAGGTGGTGATAGCCAAAGCGCAAAGGTCTCCGACGATTGGAGACCCATGGAAGAACATCGGTCCACCTTCACCACCCATAGTTCTGATTCAATGATCCAAAATGTGACCCTTCCAAATTATAATCAAGCATGCGGGTCTTTCTTGAATTTGGGTTGTACTAGCTTAGCTTCAGTAGGCTCCTCATGTCTTTGGTTTATTGGTATATAAAACTATACATGTGGATACCATTACCAACTACTACTAACAATGGTAACTAAACTAGGAATTATTAGGTTGTTGTTTAGTGATTATTTTTTTTGATGTTTTTATATGGGTTTGAATTCAGATTGAAACATATTTGTTATAAGATTGTTGAGGCGTGTCTTTTAAATCATCAAATTCGAGGAAATGGTTCAAAAATCTATTAAAAAAAATGTGGTATGTGTATACATTACACAATTGGCTTGTCAATTGTAGGGTAAATAAAAAAATTTTAAGATAATTAGTAATGAAATTTATTGATTATGAATTATTTTTTTGTGAAAACAATATTATTATATTTCTATACTTTAGTTTTTCAGAAAAAATGTTTTTTAAAAACATTTTGTTTTAAAAAACTATTTTGTACAAGATATTATTTTAAAAAAAAAACTAGTTTACTAACCTTGTATTTGGTTGAGTAAAATATAAATAATTAATAAGAATAAAATGTCATTTTAGTACTTGTGGTTTGGCAACTTTTGCCATTATAGTCAAATAGTTTAAATTTTGTTATTTTGGTCATTATGGTTTCATTTTATTGTTATATTGATCATTATGGTTTCCACTTAATTGTCATTTTAGTCCAATTAAATTTAAACTTTTGGACTAATTGACAAAAAATATCAAATCACGGAGACGAAAATAAGAATAAAATGATACCATAATAACAAAAATGACAAAATTTAAACTATTAAACTAAAATGACAAAGTTGTCAAATCATAAGGACTAAAATAACATTTTAGTCTAATTAATAATGAAGATTTATATGCACAATACATGTATGTATATATATGAAATTAAAAGAGTTATGCACTTGCCCTATATGCATCATAATTAAATATCAGTTCTATAAATTTAAAACTAAATTATATTTTAATATTTTAGTTTTTTTTCCTCATATGATAAAACATCATGAGTATAACATGAATTGGGCTTACGCAGTGCAATCAAGTTATTTTTAAGGAAATAAATGAAAAGTAGAAGATGAAATTAAAAAATGTTTTGTGTTTTTGAATTTTTTATTATAAGAAAGTAAGAAACATGAAAGAAATATTATTAAAAATCTATTTTCCTAACTATCATTTAATAATACAAAGAAACTGAAGAAAATAAAAATAAGATAGATACAAAGTTTTAACATTTATTAGTTTATCTTTTCAATCAACCTATAATAAATTTAATAAAAGTATAACGATAAATTTGTATTTTTTTCTTTTCTTTTTTCAACTTAAAACATGTAAAATCATAACGAGGAAATTGTCGATACGAGTAATTTATGAAATCTAAAATAAAGAGTTAAATACTAGCAAACCATATTTATCATCTCGGTAATTTACTTTGTCATAACCTAATAACCTAATTTTATCTTTCTTAAAAGCAGACCTATTAATCTTGATCCATAAAAAGATAAATGGATAGATTTAGGTAAGAATTATTGTATTTTAGGTTGAAATAAGTAACATTATGACATAGAATGAGCTTAGATGTGTACACTTTAACACAATGCGAGTCAAAATGAATAACCTAAAAACTATGTAAATATATTGGAGTTCAGCAAGTAATCATGATTAATAATATATTTAATGACAAAATCATTAGAATATTAAAAAAAAAACTATTTGTTTCATTTCAACTCATTTTAACTTAAGCTAAAATGATGTTTTTTAAAACGAACTATTTAGACCCAAACTGATTTATCTTAAAACTCATCCTGAATCACACTGGTTCTGATTTACACAACCCAATCCAACACGCATATTTTGCGAGACATACTTAAAAGTGTTAAAAAAATGAGATCGTGAAAAAAAAAAAACCGAACATTTTGTGCAAGCAGCAGCTGGATGGAAAGAATCGAACCTCGCCGAGTTCAAGGAGTGAAGAAGCTAACGCAGTAACATTCGGAGCAAGAGGAGTAGCAGAGTAGGTGCGTAGTTGAAGCAGCTGACTAGTGGCGGTGATGCGGCGGCCGTCAGCCGATGGTGGACGTCTGGGCAGAGGGACTGTGAACAACTGAGATGTGAGATGTGGAGGAGGGCCGTTGATCAAGTTAAGAAAAATGGGGTTTTCATATAATATATATATATTTTTTAATTGGAAAACTTTGTATAAATGGAGTCAACTTTTCATTTTGTTCCAATTAACTCACTCAAACCTTTTTTTGTCCTAATTAAGTCGTTTAATTTATTTTTATGTTTAAATTCTATGTTTTTAACCTGAATTGTATGTAATAATAATTATTGATTCAAATCAGCCATTTTTTAAAAAAAAAATTTAATCAAACTTATATCAACATGTATTACATACAATTCAAGTTAAAGCCATAAAATTTAAACACAAAAATAATTTGAATGACTTAATTAGGACGAAAAAAAGTTTGAATGACTTGATTGAAACAAAATGAAAGATGGTTACATTTCTACAAAATTATCCCCTTTTAATTATAAAAAATAATAAAAAAATTGTAAAATTTTGGATATTCAAACCTCAATTTCAGTTGTGCATTGTCCTCCGGCAACTGCTTTGAGACTGCGTTCCAAATGGAGACAAAAGGCGATACCGATGATCGGATCGATCTGGAAAACTTGATAAAAATAAGCGTCAAGTTCAATGGACGTTCGATCCCGTTGAACCTTTCTCTTGATTCCACCGTCAAAGACCTAAAATCGCTGCTTCAACCACTTACCGATGTTCTTCCCCGCGGCCAGAAACTCATTGCTAAAGGTATGCAGGTAACCATGCTAATCTTCAGCATTCACTTTCTTCAAACCCTAACGTTTTAAGACGTTTTGTTACAGGCAAGATTCTTGACGATGAAATGAAATTTAGTTCATTAGGGATACACAACGGAGTCTATAAAATACAACTCATAGCTTCCCAAGGTTTACATCAAGGGGTAATTTAATCATTCATGCATGGTTTGGAAGTGATTTGTTCAAGAATTGGGGATTTTAGGCTCTGATGAGAAATATTATTTGCTTGTTACAGAGTGGACCAATCAAGAAGGAACCTCCGGTTGTGTCAAATAGTAGGATTATCAAGACCAATACACGGGAGAAACAAATGACTGTTGTGAAGACTCAATTTGAAAGATGGAAGCTTTCTGGGGTCATTGCACTGTCTAACACTGGCATAAAGGTAATTCATTTGTTATTTTGATGGATTGTTTCATGAAGTCGTTACATTTTGAGAGGTATGATGCTTGATTTGATGACATAACTGGTTTTTTTTTATCTACTAAAAAGACCCATATATGGTGCATAGCCATACTAGAAGGAAGATTTTGTGTGCTTCTTCTTGATTGTTTTGCCTTGAATATTGGTAATACTCCATACAGTACAGGTACATATTTGTGTGTGTGTGTGTATCTAGCAGCTCCTATAACCTGAAAATCTGTTATTGCTTTTCTATAACTTGGTGATGGGTATCATCTACATTTAGTGTGGCCCAATTCGTTTAGACTTTTAAGCATGTTCATGGAAACTATGAAGGGATATGTTCTTTTGTGGAAGTAGACTCTATTAATGTGGATGTGTAGTACTAATATGATCTGGCTGAACAACTGAATTAAAAGGATGTACCTCAAGAAGTATGGAATTGTGGATCCTCGGTAAGATTTCTTGATCTTAACTCCAATTCAATAGAAGATATACCAGAAGATATTGGTAGTTTGAGTTCATTACAGGTGAGAGAATCATTCATTGCACAATTGAGAGAGATTATAGTTAGATATTGGAATAATATATGTCAGTGTTCTGTTTATTTGACAGAAACTTTTCTTAAATGTGAATCACATAAAAGATGAATCTCTTAGCTGGAAAGGATTGTCATCGTTGAAATCTCTCTCTTTTCTGTCTTTGAACCAGAATCTGTAAGCATCTCAATCAAATAAATGTGATGCTATTGTGTATTACTGATTTAGTGAGTAACCAAGCATATATGGTACCAGCTAATTTGAGGATCTTATATATGCAGTTTGACAACTTTATCCTCTGATTTGGCCGCCTTAACTACACTGAAGGAGCTTCATATTGCACACAACAAGTTAACATGTATTCCTGATGAAATAGGATTGCTAGTTCATCTTGAGGTTCTAGAAGCCAATGACAATAGGTGACATGTCCAGCTTCACTCTGTATATAGTATTTTCTCTGGGTAATATTATTAATAATCCATTCTCATTTGTCGTAATATACCGTTATTTGTGTGTGATTTTGAATCTTAACTGGTAATGTTTGATCAAAATCTCACCAAAAAGAAATGTTCCAAATGTTCATCACATGCCTATAAAGAAAATTGTAGGAAACCTTCATTAGAAAGAGGCAGAAGAATGATAACAAAATTGAATTTATATTTTTATTTTCGGTACGTAAATGATGCTTAAGTTTTAGTGATGAAGTGATAATCTTCTGTGAAGGATTACCACCATCTCTTCATGCATAGGGAGCTGCTCTGCCATTATTGAAGTAAGATTTTAGTCTCACACTTATGTGTAGAGGTGACACTTTAGACCATTTTAATTTCAAGTGGGTCGACTCAGGTTATATCTTGAAAATTGTATGTTTCAAGTTGGCCCACCCATCTTGCCACCTCTATTGATTTGCTAACAATATTCATCTTTCCTTGATGCATGGATTGAATCTATTATGATGTTATGCAGGTTGATTTTTCACGGAATCTTCTCATAGAGCTACCAGAAACTCTTGGCAGTTTGAGAAACCTCAAGGTGAGTATATCTTTTCCTAACAGAACTAGGATTAATCCTTTAAAATCCCAAGGGCCTGTTTGATTCATGGATTATCCTGCATTACTGTGTAAAGGAATTGGAATTGAATCCTTCAAATATTAATAACGTGTTTGGTTGGTAAACGAATGAATGGAATTGAATTGTTAAAAGATGAAAAAGACAATCTTACCCATCTCTTTTTTATTCTACTTTTCCATCTTGCTCTTTTCTTTAGTCGACAACACAATCATCCTTTTGATCCACAGCCTCTGTTGTCTTCATCGAATTCTGATTTGACTCTTCTTCTTTATCTAGTTCGATTTCAGCCTTCATCTTCATCTGGTTTGATTTCAGCCTCCATCATCTTTATATGTTCTGATTTGGAATCTGATTTTCGATCTGGGTTTTGGATTTTGGCTCGAAATCCAGAAGGTTTATTCGATCATCTACATTCTTTGTAAGTAAATTCTTGGTATTGATTTAGTTTAATTATGAACTACAATGATTCTTTTGTTGACAGATTCATGATTCTGTTTTTTTCTTTTTTTTTCAAATGCTACCCAATGATTCTTTTCTTCATTTTTATCATGTTCGATTTTTTGTTTTTGAATGTTGTTGATTGATTTTGGTTAATCTTGTGTGCACACTTTCTTGGTTCAGGATCTTTGTTTTGTTTTTAGATTGAAAGGATATTTGGGTAATATTTACACATTCCATTGAAATATTGAGAATTGCATAAGGTATGTGAAGGATTTCATCTTTCCTATGGATAAGGGAATTCATTGGAATGAATTCAAATTCCTTCACCAACCAAACACAATTTTGATGGGAACTTTGTTCCAATTCCAAGGAATTCTGTGAACCAAACGGCATCTAATGTATGCTAAAATGCAATGCAAAGTTGCATAGTCTTAGCATTTCATTAATCTCGTGTAAATCTGTAAGATGGACTCCTATGATTAAGAATATTGCGCCAGACAGAAAAGTTGTCATCAAATGATTAATTAGAACTATAGAACGGTAAATATATAGCGATATTCTTTAGATGTGACCAGGGTTGTAAAAATCGGCCTAGGCGGCCGCCTAGGCGCTAGGCGCCCGGCAACTGTCTCGATTTTGGCTAGGCGGTGCCTAGGCGCTAGGCGGTGCTAGGCGGCCTACTTAGATTTATATTTTTTTTGACTTTTTTTGACTTTTTTATGGTAAAAAGGGACCAATTTCATGATTATTTAGATATTTCTCAACCAAAAATCATTAATATGTCTCTGAAACATCGGACCCAGCCAGTTAAACATCGAAATTCAACTCTAAACTTTGAACTCAGTGTTTAAGTTTGAACTTTGAAGTACTTTATTTAGTACATTTAAGATTATTTTTTAAATTATTTGAAGTATTATATTAAATTATTAATATTAATGTGTATATATAATATATATTTGTAAAATTATATATAAAAATTCCAATCCGTCTAGCGCCTATTAATCCCGATTAATCCTTAGGCGGTCCCTCGCCGCCCGACTAGCGCCTAGCGACTTCTACAACCATGGATGTGACAATGTACTTTGGTAATCCTAGTCCAACTTAGAATTCATATAATATTAATAGCTCGCTCTAACAGATAATCAAAATTCATGGCTTGGCTAACAGTTCAAAATGGGTTACGGTTAAAATGAGTATCTGTTATATGGGTTGAGGAGTAATACATAAAAAAAGCATAATTTTCTCCTTTTTTGGAATATATAATACGGAATTGCAACCTTGCAGGCTTTGCATCTTCGCAACAATGGGCTGAAATCAATTCCATCAACCTTGTTGAAAAACTGCACCCAACTATCGACCCTGGACCTCCATGGCACCGAAATAACAATGGACATGCTTAGAGAGGTATGCAGTTCATGGTTTGTACCATGATTTGACTTGTTTTTCAAGAAGGAACCACATCGTGATTATGTTCATAATATTGTTGAAGATGAAACATGACATGATTATTAATTTCAGTGTGAAGGTTGGGAAAGCTTTGAGGAGCGGCGCGTGCTTAAACATAGAAAACAGCTGGCATTTCGGGTTACAGGAGCTTCTTATTCTTATTTTGACGAAGGTGCTGATAAAAACTAATATTTTGGAACTAGAAAATCATCACACGTTATTTATATCAGAAATTAAATTTCCATCCTTTGTTCACTCAAGGATTAAATTAAATTTAGATTACCATATCCATCATGCCAAGTGCAAGTAAACAGGAAAAAATAAATCATGAGCCGAACGCTTTGGTTTAACGATTTAGTCCAGAACTCCGAAAGTTAGAAGAAATGGACACCAAACATTGGTGCAATCATTGTGTTTGTTATGCTGAATTTAAAGTGGTATGAAAGGAAGTGATATTTTTTTTTAACGGCAATTTGGATCACAGAACGGGTCATAGACCTACCCGATTATATCCACACCCAATAGGAGGAAACTCACCATAAGTAAGAGAAAACCTCTAGCTCAACATGAAACCCCAATTTTGTCTATACCAGGACTAGAACCCATAACCTCCCCAATATTGAAGCCATATGTTACCTCTCAACTACTTGAGCTGAGGATCATTGATAGTGACATTTTGTTTGGCGGAATGTTTCTCTACATAATGATTTATAATGGAAGTCCTTGATGTTTCTTGTTGCTGCATATTTAATGGTGTGCTGGGGTATACCTATACATAGATATATGTTTTATTGTGCTTAAAAGTTATCCATTACCATGTATGTTACCTTTTTTTAACAGGGGAAATAAGGCTTAGTAACATGTCTTTTATATCCCAAATGAATCCCTCAAACAAAACAACTCATGCTCTGCGAGCACTGTTCGTTACCAACTCTCTAGTGCTGAAAGTCCAGGTATGGTGAGCGTTGTACCCGAGCAAATTCACATGTCTCTTAGGAAGAACTTGATATATGGCAAAACCTCATACCGATCGCTTTGACCTGAATTTGAACCTATAACCTCACATAGCCTAAGTTTTATGAGAATTATGAAGTGGTAGTTGAGCTATAAGCTATTTGACACCATGTATGCTACCTAAAACTTGATCTTAAACACACCTAAGAAACCTACTTGAAATGTTGTAATATTCTATAATTGTATGCAAACTCATTTGCAAGTGTCACTTGGGTGTTCTAGTGACTTGCATTGTGTTATTTTGTTATTGGTTCATCTAAATTTTTTTCTTTTCTTTCAACTTTGTTTCTTATGAAATATTTTGACTTCTATTTAATTTAAAATAAGTGGGTCTGGTCATATTTTTGTCTTGGGTTAGAGCTTGTTTTAGTCTAGGCTCGTTTTTTAACTCATTTGATCCTAAGTAGCTCACGAGCAGGCTAACCTCAGCAATAGCGGACGTTATATGGATCTTGAGGACACATGTTTGATTCTCACGTAGAACAACTTTTTTACCTCCAATGTTAAAAGCTTTTTATAAGCAACCTCACAATTTTGTAAAATATTACTTTAATTTTTAAATTTCCAAATATTATAATCTCTTATGGTCTATATAACCTGAGTCTCCTAAATAACTTTCGTTTATTATTTTAAAAACTAATTATTATATGTTATATCAACAAAAAGGTAATGTGTTAATACCCTAAAAAATGAGACCCACACTAATTAAAGAACATCAGTATTGTTATAAACTATTTTTTATCTATATTTCAGTCTCTATAACTGATCTATCGTAACTTTATACATTTTGTTTATGTACTTAACCATGTTAATGTCAATGAGTCAACACACGTAATGAAGTTTATAAACATGCCACATCAGATGATGTAGTCATTAACTTTTCTAATATTTTTGTTTCTCTATTAAATTATTTTTTTTAATTTATATAATAAATATACATTACATAATATTATTTTATATCTATGTTTAAATTTTCGTAATCAATCCGTCATAAACTTCATATGTTTCTTTTTATTATATAATCATGTCGTGTAGCTTAGGTTTTAATATGTTTCTTTTAATTCTATATTCATGTCATGTAGCTTAAGTTTTAATTATACCACTTCATAGCAAATCGCATGTAACTTTGCTCATTTTTATCATTTCACTAATAAATATATTATATTGCTTACAATAACATTAATATACACATTCTATGGGGGTAAACGAGTTCAAGTATCAAACATCATACCATCTTAAAATCCACCAAAATTGTTTAAAAGTAATCTCATGCATAACCGCACAAAACAAAGCATTACCCATACAGATTGTGTTTGGGTTTTCGTGTTCCTACTTGAAGGAGCATAAAGTATACTCCAAGATAGTCCTACAAGCAACAATCCTTTTTTCTTTTCATTTTCTTTTTTTGATAATCGGGGAACCCACTTATATGATAAATCCCTGAGTCCCCTCCAATACCCAACTAACCAAGAGGAACAAGTAAATTGCGGCCGCAAGCAACCGAGTTTGTGGTCTTTAATGAAAATCGTCATAAGTGGGAATTAAGCTTGAGACATTTGGATTGTCTCTACTCCACTTTAACCACTATACCACTTTCTTGGGGTTAGCAATCCATTTTTGATTTGATGAAAAGTGGAAAAATATGACAAGATAAGTACTTTTCCTTAAAATTGTCTTATGGTTTTTGTTAGATGTTTTAATGTAATTGGATGAACTTTATTGATCGATATAAATCATAAAATTCATTAAACAATTTGTGTGTGAGATGCACGCTTCTTTGAAGTTTTGTAATTCAATATGGGTTACAAGAGAATCATTCCCTCATGACTGGGGTCAAAGGGCAACACCCCGGAGAGAGCGGAGTCCAAGGGACGACAACCCTCTTATTAGAGTCCGAATTTCTATAAAATTCATGTTATTAAATTTGTGACAATTTAAAAAAAAAAAATTAAAACTGCTTGCAAACAGTTTCTATTAGGACTCCTGCATATCTCGAACTTGAAGTATTTGATAAAAAACCGGTTTGTCAGAAATTGTTCTCGAATTCATACATGTTCATCATTTGAGAATTGAATTTTAGCCGATCAAAATTTTGAGTGAACCACAAAATTATTTGATCTGAAAGTATGATCTATAACTTTCAATTATTGTTTACAATTTTCTGTTTATTTTCTACAATTTTTGTCAAAAGGTAATATTGTTGGAGCATATATTTTGAATTGAAATTAAATTATTTTGGTAATTATAAGAATTTGGTCAACAAATGATGACACCATCTAAAACCGAAGTCTCTTGTCAAACAATGATTCGTAGTCGTTATCACAGTCGAGGTGTGCATCGACTGGTACTGGTGCAAATTCAAGATGAGCCAAAGTTGAAAACTATAAGAATCACACCATCAAGTCAAGCCACTAGATATAGGTTAGTCTTTCAAGATTAAGATTGAACCAAGACAATGAATGCGAATCAACTCCCAACACCACCGTAGATCTTTCCAAAACAATTCATGACCCGAATAGTTGTTTAAATGACCCATTTCCAGAAACAGGTTTTGAACCCAAGTTAACTCTATGACAAGACAACAATTTCTGAGATGTTTATCCACTATTTCTGCATAAAAATTATATTTTCACATGTGTTTTGATGTATGTTTGATGCCAAGAAAACGTGGTGATTTCACTGTTAAAATCATATCTAAACCATAGCCGGTCCGTTTAAGAAAAAAGTTAATAAAAAGCCCTATCTTTGAGCCTAATGTTTTAATAGGCCACCATAATTTTTTTCATCTGCTAGATCATTACACAAATTTGGGAGAGTTGAGATTGCAGATAGTGAGAGAGGCTCATGAACAGATGAACTCGTGAGGCATCAGGAAGCAGGGAAGACGGAAGACCAATAGAATGGCAGACGAAGAGGCGCATGGAAATAACTATTGACGAAGATTTGAAGCAGGAAGTGCAGAAGGCCAAAGATTGAACTTCTGTGATTTTCGTCTCTGTTAATTGCCGTCAAGCCGTGGCTGAGGGAGGCATGCCGCCTGTGACTTAAAGTTGCTTGCTGCGTTGCTCGACTTTGTTCTGCTTCTGCAACTCTGGCTTGAGCTGACGGCCAACCCTGCTGCAGTTACAAAGTTCTGCCGTCAGCCCCGGCTGCATCTGCTTGACTCTGTTTTGTTTTGTTTCACTACTTCTATGGTTTGTTTTTAATGACTGTTTCTATCATTCTGTGAATTGTGAAGTTGTGAAGGGTCCATCCGAATCTTGATCTACACTTCTTGTTCTGCTTAACTGTTTCTCTAACAGCTGCAATCTTGCGATCAGGTATTATTTCTTGAGTGTATTCTTGTATATTAGTGATTTGTTACTATTGATAACTTGATTTATTTGTTGCTAGAGTTCTAGTTAATACTATGTCAAACAAAATTTATAAATACTCTAGGAAAAGAGCCCTATATTTTATCTTCTACATTGGGTCACCAAAACACTTAAGACGACCCTTCTCTAAACAAAGTGTTTGCCATGTATCAAGAATTGTTTTCCCACATGAAACCATGGTTCCAAATATAGAAATTTGAGTAAACAACTAAAAAAGGTTTTAGCATTCATCATAATAACACACACCAGAATCTTAATCAAGCATGCCTAGATCACTTCAGTTGACTCAATGACAATCTAAAACTTTGAGGCTCATTAACCTAATAATTGAATGATCTAAACAAAACAGAAGTTTAGGCAATATGGTTCTAAACATCTGCATAATAATCAAACACATCACAACAAGATCATTCAAAAGAATGCTTACTTATGATGTAGTTGAAGATGATGATTGTCTAATACTCGCAAGACGATCCATCCACCGATCCTCAGGAACGTTAGTCGCCCAATCCGGAGCCAATCCTCCAAACGATACCCCACGCATCGCCTCCATCACTCTCACCGTGTTCTCCTGCGTCAATGGAGCCCTTCGACGGCTCTCATCCTCTCGAAATGCTCTCAGTATCTCCTCTCTCATCCTTTCTTCTTCGTCCTCTTCGTTGCTCAGATCCAGATGACTGATTCCGTTCTCAACGTCACCGTTCGGTAGACGGTGGAAGTTCGGTTCGTGATCACTATCGGAGTTGTGATCAGAAGAATCGTCATCGTCAATGGCAACGTTAGATATGGGCTCGTAGTAATCCGGTGATTCGTCGGGGATCGTTTCCGTGTCGCTTCCATCAGCGATCTCTGCAGCAAATCAAATTACGGCAAAAAGATATGATTACAGACATCTAAACGAAGATCAAGCTATGAATCAATGAGTTAATGTTACCTTCGGTGAAATTTATATCAGAATTGGAAATTGCGTTCATTTTTGATCAGCAGATTATCGATAACAATAGAGAGGCAGTCGAGTGCCCCCAATGAAACCAGTCAAAATAAGACCCTGAAATCACTGAATTAGACAACCCACCAAAGATATCCCATTGTTTGTTGCAGATGTAAGAGGCCCACCCCAAACAATAAGTCCGCAAGATTTGCTGCCACATTTTTTATTGGAGGTTGTGGTGCAATCCTATTGTTGTCAGAATTTGTGAGACACGACAATGACACGCGACCCGGGCTATCATCTGGCTTTGTGTCCGAGCCAAAAGGATTTTACGCGGCAATGTTAAAGCTTTCTGCCCTGTTTTTCCTTGTAACGGTTGATTGACGAGTTTTCGACTCCAACCAACTTGGCCCGTCAGGAAGGTTCCAACCATCTTGGCCCGTCAGGAAGGTTGGTTGGAGCCTCCGCTGCAATCGTAACATGGGGAAACCTCTCTAATGTCACTGAAAAATACACCGATGCAATTGTAGCATGAGTGTAAGACTGAGATTTCGATACTCAGTCACTGCACTCTGAAGCAACAGTCTTAGAGCTGTACCAACCGCCGTTCAGAAAAAACCTCTAAGATATCCGATATAGTATATACAGACAGTGAGTAAAAAAGTACATAGGTTAAATTTTCATTTTGCTCGATATGATTTGGAATTTGGATGAATTTGGTATTACATCATGTTTACGTTTTCTGTTTTTTTTTTTAATATTACAAATTGGTAAAACCTTTTAATATTAATTTTTTTTCTTAATATTAAAAAATTGGTGCCATGATTTATTAAAAATTGTTTCCAGTACAAACGTCGTGATAATATTAAAAAAATAATATTAAAAATTGTTTCTTAATCATACTTAAAAATTGTTAATTTTAAACATTGTTAAAATATTTTAATATTAAACATACTATGTATTTTAGGATTTAATATAAATGACAAAAACACGCTTGAATTTAACTCACTTTTCGAATGGGTTAACTAGATGTAGCAAAATGGCAAAAAAACAGAAACCATAATGTCAAATTGATAAAAAAAAAAAGAATATAGATGAATATAACAAGATTTTTCCAACCACAGGGAGCAAAATGACAATTTACTTAAATATATGAGAGGCCCCGTTCCCCGGGATTCTCTCGGTTGGTTAAACATCAAAAGCATAGCTCTTAAACCGTAGAATAATATTATATTATAGCAGCGGAATTCGTTACATAACATTTAATCTTAACAGGAGTGCCAGTTCTTGAATAGGTAGTCCTCATGCCATGCCACGAGCCATCTTATCTCCATCATAACCTGCTCAACCTGACATGCATGCTAAAACAAGTCAGCTTTCGCTGGTGAGTTCTAAGTTAATTTTTCATAAAAATCTTTACGCATTCATATCTTTAAATAACATAACATAAGTCATAACATACATAGCATCATAACTTACTGCTAACCGAAGTCAACAGTCTCAATCATACCGTACATAAAACATTTCATATACATAACATGCATGACATCATAACATCAATCTTACGGTGCATAAATGTAGTCTGACCTGTTGACCGAAGTCATCATGCTTGCACAAGACTTCTTAAACTACCAACCCGAAGTTGATAACTTATACTTGCATAAGATTCCCTTACTGGCGACACACAGTCGTCAGGCCTGTTCTTGCACAGGACTTCTGCCTGTTCTTGCACAGGACTTATGCCTGTTTTTGCACAGGACTTCTGCCTGTTCTTGCACAGGACTTATGTCTGTTCTTGCACAGGACTTCTGCCTGTTCTTGCACAGGACTTCTGCCTGTTCTTGCACAGGACTTCTCAAACCATCAATCGAAATTGACAGCTCATACCGGTACAAGACTTCTTAACATACATCATTTATACATAACATGGTTTAAATCATTTAAACCATCATATCATACACGGTCCTTCGCACCGCAGTGCTCAGGTCTTGCCCAACCGCAGCCGGGACTTTCATATCACATTTCCTTCTCGACCTCGGTCGATGTCTTTTAAAAAAAAAATCATTTCCTTCTCAACCACAGTTAAGACTTAAAACATTATTTACTTTAAAACATTCCTTGCCTGAAAACATTCCTTATCTGATCACAATCAGGTTGAAATCACTTTCATACAATAACTTTATAATAGGCATAAAACGTTCTTTGCTGTAACATATTCTTTTATCCGACCGTAGTCAGTTAAAACAATCATTTTCATAAAATAACTTTTATAACATGTATATCAGCCCAAAATGATAAAACATTTAAAATAGAGCTACAAAGAACTCACAATCATTTCAAAGATATTTATCATGCATGCACATCAGCCCTAAAACGTTAAAACAGTAAAAGAGGGCTCGTAGAACTCACCTGCTCTATGCTTCTATCGTGCAATTTTGGCTCCTCAATTCTTATCTTACGTAACCGCCAATTTCCTAATAACATCAGTACCCTAATGGGATTACTTAACGTATCTTTATATTTTCAGGTATTGACTCGAGTCTTTAATTGGACAGCATGACGGCTTATGCTTTTCGGTTTTCTTAAAAATATTTGGGCAGTATTTCAGCTTATAAAACTTTATTTTAGAGTTTTAAATTGAACAGAACCTCGTCTTATAAATATATATTTTTATAAAATATTTGGGCAGCATCTCTGCATACTTCGTATTTTACAAAAATATTGAAAATAGCCTCCACGCATAATATTAGTGTGGTTTTAAAACAAACAATATCTCGACCATACTAATTAAATAATTATTTTAAAATAAGAGTATAATAGGTTGTTACCTCAAAGTAGCTCGTACCAATGCTCGCTTAACAATCTTTGAACGAAATTTTAGTAACTACCGTACCCGCTCAAGGGTTTAGGAGATTATTTTGACAGAGTTTTGTTACTTAAGAGAAATGAATATTTGATCGTCGAACTACATCTATTTATAGATGTAAATTTCCTTCGTCAGTAAGAAAGAATATATATATATGTATATATATATATATGGTCAAGTTCAACGTATTTACATTTTGACATATGTTTAATTGATTATTTTATTATTATTTTATTATTTTATTATTATTATTATTATATTATTATAATTAATTTAGCTTAAATCTTGTTTTTCTCTTATAACTTTTTGCATCTGATGTTTTAAAAACTTTCGAATATGCCGTTGAAATCTACTAATTATTCTCTACATTTCTACCCAAGTTTCGTTGAAAACGGAGCAGGTTCAAAAATAATATATTTTAATATTCACGAGCTTATATCTTGTTCATACTTTATCGTATAACGGTCTGGTTTATATTAAAGTGATCGTAATTACTTCAGGATTGTTCATAAAAATTTCGAACCCAAACGGTCACAGAAATTTTTACACGTTATTAATAGGCTTTATAACGTGTCCATACATTATCAGATATTTTTATCGTTTATATCATTTTGATCGTAATTACTTTACGAACATTTATATAAAATTTGAACATAAACGGTTACCGAAATTTCGCACGCTTATTATTGGGTTGCTAAATTTTCGACTGTTACAATATATTTGTATATTTTTATTGTTGCATGAATATGACTATATCTTTTTATTTTAATACTTACTAATATCATATATTTCATATAAGTTAATATGAGACCCGGGGCGGTTTACTAGACATAGTCTGTCAAGTTAGAGCTTAGGAATATTTAAAAAATAAGGCTCTTAATAAAAAAAAAGGAAAGAAAGAAAGTAACATGTGTGTGCGTAGAGGGAGAGGGGCTTATTCTTTTATTATTTGATTAGCATGTCCATCTTGTTCTTTAGAGAGAAAGAGGAGTACAAAGAGCGGGAGACATACCGATCATCGGCTTATTGTCTTGTAAGGTCGTTGCCTAGTTGTGGCTTGTCGTCAGTCGCTCATGCCAATCGTTGCCGCACGTGCTCATCATTGTCACTCTTGTTTAGTTGTTACTTAGGGCTAATGCCTAAACTCAACTCTCACCTAATTAAATTACAAGTGAACCAAATTACACACTCAAATTATGTATACTTTATGCTTTATTAAAAATATGATACATGTTAATCAAAATTCTCTTTTATAATAGCTTATTACTAATTGTCAATCTACTTTCAAATTAAAATATTTGATAATATCATACTTGATCAAACCTACATTTGGATTTATAAATTGAAATTAGCCTGAATCCCCTTCCATTATAAATCATGTGGTGATCTGGCTCCCTAATGGTGACCAATCTATCTTTTACATTAATCGCATTAAATGAATTATTTATTGGTTATGAAAATTTGAAAGCAAAAAATAGTGTGTTCCTTTTTAGCCCATAACCAAACTATGACTATATAATTCTCAATCTCCCATAGTCCCAGCCTTACTTTAGAGCAACAACTAAAAAAAGAGACAGAGAGAGAAAAATACAATGAAATTAATCTTTATAATTGTTTATAACGAGCAAGTTAGGCCCGCACTTCACGGCAGGGCTAGACAATTTTTTATAAAATTTAAATGGATGCAACTTTATATAAATGTGACTAAGCACAAAAAGAGGCATACAAAATTGCAGTAGCTTGCTTGTTCATGTATTACATTTTGTGATGTAAACATGGCACAACATTGATATAAAAATATAAGAAAATAACAAACAAACTTAATCAATATATTCTCGATTTTTAGTAGAGACTGAGGGGAATAATGAAGACAAACATTATCTCTATCTTAATTGAGATATAAATGTTGCTTCAAAGAAGTCTCAAATATAAGAAAATACCAAAGGTAAAAAAAGGGGAAAAAACTGGCATGAAACCTGCCTCGAACTCATGACCGCTCAAATTAATGTTGCATCCTACTACCACCAAACCAAAGCAACATAATCTGAAAAAGTAAGAAGCAAAATATTTAATATAAAACCTTTTCTTCGTTTGAAAAACCAACCAAAAGCGATTGGTCACGACCTTGGAGATTGTTATATATATAATTAGGTTAGTACCCCGTGTATTAAACAACTTAAATAAAGAAAATATAACAAATAATTATCAATGAAAAATTATAAAATATAAGATCATTTTTAATATAAAATACGATTACAATTTCGTATAATTTAATATTTTAAGCATTAAAATAAAAATATTATTTCTGTAAACACTAAGTTTTTTATAGTTTGTTTTTCTTTGAACATTGTATTTCAAATAATTGTTTTTTAAAATTTTATAATTTATTTTTTTAAAAGGCGTGTTTTTAATATTAATATATTTTAATGTATTAAAAAAATTATTTAAAAAATGTATAGAAAATATATTTCATATTTAATATTGTAATTATTTAATAGGAGAGAGAGCCGGAAAATGAAAGTTGAGATGCTTTAAAAACATGACATGTGACACTGAAAACATTTATTTATTAGTATATGTGGATTGTATTATGAGTTCTCTTAATGGTAAATGCGGGGATGATAATTTTTTATATGATGGGAACCTAACAAGCCGATTCTATACAAGCTTGAGTTTGAACTCTGAAATATAGTTCGTTTAGTTATCAAGCTCAAACCATCGAGCCCTCTAAACTAGTTTTCTATTTATGTAATTTTTATTTAATTTAATAAGTGTCTATTTTTATATATAAAATTATATTTATATATATATATATATATAGGGCATGTATATATTAGAAACACACTTGAGATGTGCAAACTTCAAATACTTGGTCCACAATTTGCCACATCATTATTTCCTTTTACTAACATTATTAAATACAAGTGCATTATACTCTTTTACTTCATTTGTACTATCACCCACTATTTTATTAGTTTACTCTCTTCTCTCTCATCATTAAATAATAAGCAAAAGAAATCAATTTTTAAATATTCCCTCTTTTACTTTTCCACCGGTTTATTTTGTTGAATTGAAAATTTTAAAAACTTGCTTGTTGTATATAATTGTTATCGTGTTACATTAAATTT
Organism: Mikania micrantha; assembly: GCA_009363875.1. Lineage (NCBI taxonomy): Eukaryota > Viridiplantae > Streptophyta > Magnoliopsida > Asterales > Asteraceae > Mikania > Mikania micrantha. Next base: position 60,333,554 of record CM018696.1, on the reverse strand, counting down.
ACAGTGTTCAATTTCAGCTTAAAAACAAAAGAATTTAATTTTTAAATATTTCATACATTTTATTTTTCCCACCACTTGTTTTCCCCAACTTTTTAAATATTTTCACTCTTTGATTTTCTCAACATTTTTGTTTTGATTGAAATTATTTTTTTAAATATTCCCCCTTTTATTTTCTCACCAGAAAATTTTGTTTAGTTTAAATTTTTAATATTTTCCCTATTGTATATAATTGTTGTCGTATTACAATAAAGTTATGGTATTCAATTTCAGCTCAAAAACAAAATAATTAAATTTTTAAATATTTCATACCTTTTATTTTATTAATTTACCACCTTTCATTCTCATCAAATTTAAATAATAAACTAAAATTAATTTTTAAATTTTCCCCCCTTTCATTTCCCACCAGAATTTTGCCACATGAAACTTTTCATCTTATCCTTATAGTATACAACTGCTGTCGTCTTATATCAAACTTACATTTTTTGATTTCAGCTAAAAAACAAAAGATTTTAATTTTTAAATATTTCATACCTTTTATTTTCCCACCTTTCTATTTTTCCCACCTTTTTTCCCCCTCATTTGTTTTCCCTAACTTTTTAAATATTTCCCCCCTTTGATTTTCACGAGAAATTTTTCGACATGAAACTTTTCGTCTTTTGCTTATAGTATACAACTGCTGTCATGTTACATCAAAATTACGTTTTTTGATTTCAGCTCAAAAACAAAAGATTTTAATTTTTAAATATTTCATACACTTTATTTTTCCCACCTTTTATTTTGCCCACAATTTGTCGTGTTAAATCATAATTCTTGTCGTGTTACATCAATGTTACGGTGTTTAAAGCTCAATAACAAAAAGTTTAATTTGTAAATATTTCCAACCTTTTTATTTTTCCACCTTTTATTTTCCCCACCATTTTTTTGTATTGAGTTACGGTGTTCGAATTTACATTGAAAAACAAAAAAAAATATTTTTTAATATCCCCCCCTATTTTTTCCTTCTTTTATTTTTCCCACAATTTTTCCTCCTCAAGTAATATTCCTTTTTATAAACGCATAATTTCATAATAAATATCCGAATTTTGCATTTCGTTATATTTAAATAAAAAAAATTATATATTATTTCATAACAATGTTATGTATAATCGAAATTTTTTTATGGTTAGTAATATTTTATACAATCAGATACTTATAATCCAATATTATAGAAACTAACACTTAAGTTACGTTTATGTTACATCTAGACGGACTTGTTATATTGTTTTAATTTTTTTAATGTACATTCTATAACATTTCATTATGTTACGTTATTGTTACATATGTAAAGTTAGTGTAACTAGACTATTATGTTACAAATTTTATATTTTGGTCATTATTTCATAATTTGTATTCTTTTTTTTTTGTTTTCTTTTTTTGCTCAAATATTTTTAAGCTTATGTTTACATAAAAATTACATATGTAAAGTTAGTATAACCAGATTTTTTTTTGTTGGAATATATATGTGTTACATAGATGTTAAAATTACATATATGTAATTTTTATGTAACGTCAATGTAACAATTGGCTACGTATGTAAAATTAATAAAATTGAACCACGCAACATAATTAGTCGGAATCCCCCTCTCCACACAACCACCGGTCTCGATTCATCCCATCACGTCGATGTAACATAATACAAATAAAAAGTACGTAGCTAAAATAATTTTCAATGATGTAACTTTGATGTAACATTATACAAAATATATTAAAAGATAGATATTTCAAAGAGACATTCTAAATTATATGTTTGTTACATATATCTAACACTTTGCTGCATACCATATATTTTTGTTTAGCATTTTATATTTTTGGAAAAACTTTAATTCATTAATGTTGTCTCTTTAAAAAAAGAGTTAAAAAATATTGTTGAGGTGACATACATAAAGCTAGTACACAAGCATTTAATGTTTACTTTATCAAAAAGATAAATCATATATTTTAAATTGTACTTTGTACTATCATTTAAAATACTCAACCACATTCTCTCTTATCAAATTTAAATAATAATCAAAATAAATTAATTTTTAAATATTCTTTCCTTTTCTTTTCACACAAGAAAAATTTCTTGATTTGATTTTTTTAATAATTTGCTGGTTATATATAATTGCTGTCGTGTTACATCAAAGTTACGGTGTTCAATTTCAGCTCTAAAACAAAAGAATTTAATTTTTAGATATTTCAAACCTTTTATTTTTTTCCACCTTTTTTTCACACCATTTGTTTTCCCCAACTTTTTAAATATTTCTCCCTTTTGATTTTTTCATCATTTTTGCTCTTATTGAAATCAAATGCATGCTGACTTTATATAACTGTTGTATATGTTACATCAATGTTACGTTGTTCGAGCTTATTTCTCTATCTTTTTTGTTTAGCCTATATTTTTATTATTATATATCAAATAGTTTTAATATTTCTTTTTTTTTAATTTACATCAATTGGCTGTGTAATAATGCACATATATAATATTTCAAAACAAGTAAAAATCATGAAAAAAATACATTGTTACGGCCAGTTTACACAGAGTTGTAGAAACCATATTATTTTGTTTAGCAATTTATAATTTTGAAAAATCTTTAATTAATGAATCGTGAGCTTCTCTCATTAAAACAAGTGTTAAAAAATATTGATGAGTTGACATGCATAAAGGTAGTATACAAGCATTTAATGTTTGCTTTTTCAAAAAGATTAATCATATATTTTAAATTGTACTTGTGTACTATAACTTAAAATATTCAAGAAATCACTTACATAGTACAATATTATTTAATAATTTACATATTTTCATTTGATATTTGATCTCTTCGTTTCTTCTTCATTAGTATTTTCTTTAATTATTGCAACCTGAAACATGTTACGCTGATGTTACATTATATACTTTGTTTTGTTTATCATATCTTGCAAGCTGAAACATATTACACTTATGTGTATATTTTTATATTAATTTTTAATTACTGTATAATAAATATCATTACTTATTTCATAATTTAAAATGCAAAACTTTCCATCAATTGTATTATTGTACTCTTTTGGTTTTTTTAATGCAACCTGAAACTTCTTACATTGAATTTTCGCATCCGAAATTTGAACAATCATGTATTCATGTGTGTTTTCAATTTTTACCTTGTTACAATGATGTTACACAATAAATTTTAGTACCAGATTGTTTACATCTTTCCTTTTTTTTTATTTGTTGCAGGATATACGTGTTACGTTAATGTTACATTATATATATGCAGTTACATTATCCTTGAAACCGTTTTTAAAATTTTGAACATTTTTTTGCAATGTTAGTGTGATGTAACGTAATACAATACAAGTATCATGTCACTTGAAACCTAAAACCGATTTAAAACCAGTTTCTAACTTAAGATCCGAAAGTGATTCAGGTAATTGGTTTTTCATGCATAGTTACACATAGTGTAACATATTTGTAACACCATGTAACAAATATGTAGCAACTGGTTACTTATATAAAATTAATAAAATGGAACTATGTTACGTATACGTTACATACCTTTACAAAAAATGTTACATAAACGTAACAAAATCAAAGTGACTTCAAATTTAATTAGGATCAAATGCATACATAAATTAACATAATGAAAATTTATAAAAGAAAAACTAATAACGTGTGTTACACTGATGTTACACAAGACAAATAACTTTTTTTTTGTGAAATCTTATTTTCAAACACACATGAAAAGTTTGATTAAGGATTAAATTTAAAACACTCAATTGATCATAACAGGAAGGTCGTCAAAGCTCTAAGGATCCATCACATTTCCACCATCATCTCCATTGAGGAAAACATCTACAAAAGAAACATCCAGTTAAGTTGTACAAATGACAACTTAAACACCAAATTTGTAGAATTTGAGTTTTGACTTTTTAGAGGAATTACCTTACACAATCTCATTAAAGGCATTCCATGTTTCCTTGAACAATCGGAGTGCGCGTGGCTGGCGACATCATCTCCATTAGCCAAAAGAAATACTTTTCAAAATTTGCTTTTACTCACCAAATTTTGACACAATAACGTTGATATGTCAAATCTGCAAGCCTTTAGCCAAAGGATCAAAGCTTATTGTCATCAATCGAAGCTCGAGAGAGAACATGATAGAATAGGCTGCTGGAACATGTTCGAAGGGGTTCTTGAAAACATGTGTTACAGATTGGTTACATCACGTTGCTGGAAGCATGAAGAAGAAAAAGAAAAGAAGATGACAGATTATCAAGATAAAAAAGGACAAGATAATATTCATGAAAGTACAATATACTGACATAAGGGTAATAAAAAGGACGAGGAAAGAAAATTACATTTCTATCCTTTTGTACTATAAAGTACAAAAGTAGATTATTATATCATCATTTTTGATTTTTTTAATTCAGTCAAAAAAATACACACCATTGATCAACCTTAATTAAAGGTTTAGATTGAGTTTCCAAAGTTCTCTTATCTCAACTAGGTTTTCAAAATATCCTTCCCCTATATATATATATATATAATGTATATCTGCAAATATGTATAAATTATTAATAAAAAATAAATTAAATAATTGATAATAAATGAAGCGAGCTGAGCTTGAGGTTCACGTGTTTAGTTTTTATTTGTATAATATTTATATTTAATTAATTAAGTGTATATTTATACATAGAGTAAGGTTCATGAGAAAACTTCTCATTTATGAGAAAAACCAAGAAAACTCATAATAACAAATAAATTTTAAAAAAAAAATTATAATTTTTTATTGTAATGTTAGAAATGTTATGGTAAAAAATAAAAATTTGAAAAAAATATGTAAATCACGAAGTTACATATATGTAACTTAAAAAGTTCCGTATCTAACTTATAAAATTACTTAATTACATATATGTAATCAGTATGTATACCATACAAGTTGCATATATGTAATAACCTAAAAAATATTTTTTTTTTTCTGTTTTGACATTTTTTATCTTATAATAAAAGAAAATAAAAATAAAAAAATGAAAAAAAAATTAATTGTTAATGATTGTGATTAGTTTTCTTTGTTTTCTCCAAAATGATGGTTTCTTAGCTAGAAACCCTCCCCTTTATATGTCACACCCCCAAATTCTCAAGTGTGGAGTCAGTTCACATAGGTGTGACGTGGCCAGAATAACAACTCATGGTCATATAGAACAACTCTATATGCGTTTTCAAAATACATTGATTGACATAAATACAACCAAACAGTTTATATAATAAGCAGCGGAAAATAATCTGATTAAACATGCAGCGGAAATATGTTTAATGTTACAACGGAAATAAAATGTCAGACACTACATTGTTTCAAAGTACATAACAAAATAAATATGGTTTGTTCAAAATGTCATGGAATGAAATGCACGTGACCCTATATTGTTCCTTAAGTGCATCCTAATTTCCATAAGCAGCTAGTTACCTGAGAATACAAGTTTAAGAAAAAGTGTCAACACAATGGTTGGTGAGTTCACAAGTTTTGATAAACATAGATAGTAAGAAAACATGTGTCGTGCTGTTTATTAAAATGTTAGTTTTCAGCCCTAGGCTCCAAGTGTCAGTGCGTCACTACCGAACTAGACTTGTTAGTCCTTGCCTCTACTATGTCTCGTAATAACATAGCAAGATAGGTCGAGATTTCACGTGTCCTGACCTCCAGTCAGTATTGTGCCACGTGGGGTTCGTCACACCCAAACAGATCTATTCAAACTTACCTCGTTGTTTGTACATTAACGGTAAGACTTTGTGAGGGCTTGTTACGATTTCAACACTTAATGTTTGTCTAATAAACCAGCATACACATAAGATGCTTGTACAGTAATAATGTTTGACTCGATTCAACAAGTATTCTCCCCCTATTTAAAAATTTTGTAAAAGAGTAAAGAGGGGCCGTAAACTCACCTTAGTGAAAATGAGAGAATGCAAGCGTAAGCTCCTTCGTCACAGAGTGGTCGGTCACCGGCTACCTATATCGTATACCATACGTGAGTTCGTGTAAGCGACCGTGCTTGTGTTCGTGCTCAACAACCATCGGTTGTTATGTTTGCTCATGTTGATCCATACTGACCATGTTTGCTAGTGTTCGACAGTGTTTGACCGTGTCAAGTCAACAACTCGTTGGTGAACAGAGTGTCGGTTGTGATTCGTGTAACATTCGTGACTGTGCTCGTGGTGTGCAAAACGCGCAAGTCACGTTCATGGACAACTTACTATTTATAATAAGTTTCCATTTATAGCAAGTTCCACAACACATATTGTTTTTAAGGTTCTAGCATGCTCGTTAATCCTACGTGATTATGTTAACACATAGCACCTTACCATAAGTGGTCAAATAAACATATAGGTCGTTTTTACACATTAAAGTTTCCTTAAAAGGAAAGTTTCTAAATCTAGCATGAATATCATCGAAAACCATCTAACTTAGCATGAAATAATCATATCAAGTTATTTTAAGTCATTTAGCATGCTCAAAACATATCTAGCATTTCTAGATCGATATTTCTCAAAAATAAAGTTACTAAAAATAGTAACTATGACAAATATCATTCAAAGGATTATTCTAAGCATTCCTAAATCATCATTATGCCAAATATCATCATATAATACCATTTGACATCATCTAATCATGCTCATTTGTTCAAAATCATTGTTTATCAAAAATTGGTTCACAAAAGTCACTGTATTTAGTAACTATGCCAAATATGACCACAATCAAGTTCCAAATCACATTTCTTAGCATTTTAATCATCACATAATCATTCTATTAGCAAATCCATACACATGCATGTTTATAATTTCACCAATAACACCATATTGTAACTTAAAAGTTACTAAAATTAGTAAGTATTACAAATGCTCATGTTTTAACCATCTAGACAACACCAAATCATGTAGCATATCATCAATAGACATTTATGAACGTCAAAATTCATCCACAACCATTAGATTATACATGCATGTCAATATTTCATCCCTTCATGTACAAATCATGCATTTTACAGATACACATCATCATGGATCATTAAGATATGTCACCAAATCATTTTAGATCATCAATATGCATACTAGAATCAACAAACCCAGATCCATTCATTACAAAATTCGTGCATGCAAAGCTAGAAAGCTTGCATGTGGGTTTTGGTGCTTGCATGTGTGTTTGTGAGTGTGTAGAGAGTATTATAGTCATAGGTTTACCTTCTAAGGCTCTAAGATTGCAGGGATGGTGTTTGAGCAGCCCCTTGAACTCCTGGTTTGTTGGTTTCGACAAAAAGAAAGAGAGGGTGGTGATCTTGGTGTGTTCTCTTCTTGTTCCAAGCCTTCAATCTTCACTCCTAAGTTCTTCAAGGTACATCAATGGCTTCCAGAAGCTCTAATGGTGATTTGCAGGTGAGAATGACGAATTTGAGTGGCCTGGAGCTCGAGAAATGCAAAGTAGGGTGGTTAACAATGATGGTGTCTTGGTTTTATAAGATTTTTGCGTGTCAGCCTCGTCGCGTATCGTCGAGAAGGGCAAAAAGATGCTATGCGTACCGCGAAGAAATTCGGGAGTTCAAAATCCCCGCCCACTCGTCGCGTACCGCCATGGGCCTCTCCAAGGTCCTTAGCGTACCGCGACGAGTCCCGGAAGAGCCCAATAGGCCCAATTTCAATGGCTTAGTCCGTTTTTCGTCGTTTTCACGCTTACGGACTATCGTTCGACCTCGTTTGAACTTCTAAGTTCGATGTTTGAGCGTTTCGTGAGGTTTCTAGTGTTTTGTTACACGATGTGCTTTGACGTTCACCAACGTTCGTGTTTTCTTAGACACGTGTGTGCGTGTTGCGATAATTCTCTGAATTATCGTGTTTGTGTCAGTGTTCGTACTGTCATGCCACGTGTCACACTAAATTAAACTAATTCTAGTGCCACGTGCACAAATATCAATTAAATAAATGTTTAATAAAATAAGATGCTGACCTGAATTTTACGGGATGTCACATTATACATATGTACGTACGTACATGGAGATGATAAAAATAAACCGTTTTCATATTGCGTTAACAAAATAACTACATCTTATTACTTTGGGGCACGCATTAAAGTAAATATATATATATATACACAATAGGGATATTCTACAAAGGAGAAAAACCATAAAAAGCGTGATCAGTAACAAGAAAGTGACATGTGTACATTAAGTTAAAGAGTATATATGTCAAAATAAAAAATGAGGTTGCACATGCAAGTCACATGCAATTTTATCCATTTTTTTAAACGTTCGTAACTATTTTACAAGTTAACATTTTTTAAAAAAAAAGTGCTCCATAAAAATCAAGCGTTTTGTTACCTTTTTAACGTGTATAATATCACTATATTAAAAAAATTAACAAAACTAGATGTTCATAAAACTTGCGTTTTTATGCCGTTTTTGAACATCACTAGCAGAACATAAAACACCACAGGGCATTTTATGGTGTTTTTGAATACAAAAAAACACCATAAACACTTAAGTTAAACCTGGTGTTTTTTAAGCTTCGTTTTATTGTATTATCGAATAAAATATATTGAAAAACACCATAAAGCAAATTTATGCTTGATTTTATGGTGTTTTTGCAGAATGAAACTAAATGTTTTATGGTGTTATATGAGAAAAATTTAGAAGGGACGTAAAATAAACACTATAAAACATTTGTTATTCTTTTTGTTTATTTAGTGAAAAACATCAAAGTGTTTTATGAGTATTCAAAAAACACAATAAAACGCTAAGTTTCATTAACCTACAAAAAAACACCATAAACAACTAGTTTCTTAAAACATATTAAAAAACGCCATAAAAAGTCAGTTTAATTTATATTGGAAAAACACCACAAACCATACGGTTCGTGAAACTCAGTTTAGATTGTTATTTTATTTTTAAAAAATATATTAATACTATACTCGTTAAAAAGATAAAGAAATGCTCGATTTTATGGTATAATTTTTTAAAAAAAATTACAAACGTATAAAAAAGTTATGAACGTTTAAAAAAGATGGAGAAAAATGTATGTGACTTGCATGTGTAGGTTTTTGGCTAGATCTTTTCATTCTACTCCTACTGATGGTTTTAACTTATAATTATTTACGAAAATATCACAAGATTAATCTCAACCACAAAACCAAGTGATCTAATGGTTGAGATCTCTTCTTAGACTTTTTAGGGTTTTTATCCTTTTTAGCAAAACCTTATACTATATATATATATATCTATATTATAATTAGTTTTATATATACAATTAAGAAAATATAATAAAATTATATATTTTATGTTACATACAAAAAGTATAGTTATAAAATAAATAAAATGGTAATAAATAAGCCAAGCCTAGCTCAAGTTTAACATGTCAAGCTCGATCCTGCTCGCTAATCTAAACACTTTTTATTTATATATATTTTTTAAAGGTTTAGAGAGTCATTTTTCAAACTCATGTAGTTCCATGATCATCTCTCAAGTTTTGAGTCCTCAAACAGGCGGGGCAAAGTGAAATGAAAATCGAAAAAGTAGTGAGTTTGACAGTTTTTTTATCTACTTTAGACTGTCATGTTTCACTTAAATCAAATTGAAATCAAATTGAGAGATTCTTGATATATGGTGTTTATGAAACTCAATTTAATATAACAAAAATGTTTATTATATGTTAAAATATGTATGTTAAACATTTAAAAATCCCTTGATCAAAAGGTGACATTATACACCAAATAACATCAAAACTTTAGACAATTACTATAAAGGTTTGTTTTCAACAAAATGTGGTTTTACAAAGTCAAATGAACTCAACCACCATACAAAACACCTTATATGTATCGTAAGTGTTTTGTATTGTTAACAATTCTTTTGATTGGACCGTAACAACAAATAAGCATCAATGTTGGGGTAAAAGTCTTGATTCAACTATTGACATTAGACAAAGTGGTAACAAATTATGTATTATTTTTAGCAAACTTTGATTGAGATTTTTGGTGCAAATTTCAGATCAATCAAATCAATATTTTATCACTTAGAGGTGAGTTTTGTAGCTCACCTTAACCATTTTACATTTCGAGGTGGAAAACACGTTATACAAGCTATTACAAACTTTTGTTGCAATTTAATTTATGACATGTATACATGTTTTGTATAGTTATTTTGTCATGTTTATATTTTTGAGGCTATTTATCTGGCTTGATTATTACCCATAAGTCAACGTTGTAATTACCAAATACAGTTAATTTGTGAAACGAAATGGTTGATAGATATTAGATAGATCTGTTTGAGGTTGAAACTCTCATATAGGGTTTGGTCATGCCAAGCAACACCTAATTTATAGTCAACTAGATGAATATACTTCAAACAATTTAATTGGTTACAATTAACAAATGTTTGATTTATTTGCTAGAACTGAGAGGCCACATATTTGATTTTGATCTCAAGTGTATCTATATCTTATTAAAACCTATGAGCTTGTTAAAGTTGACTTTTGATCGTATTTTTCATGTAATGACCAATGAAGTTACAAAGGAGATAGCTGCAAAATACATATTTTCTTTTGAAGATATACATTTTATTTTTATTTTTTAAATTTTGAGACAAATGTTATTAGGATGTTTGCGGTGCAATTTAGGCGATTTTGAAAAAATTCTAAACCAAGCCACGGTTTTAAAAAACGACAAACCAAAACCGACCACATAAGTTATGTAAACCAAACAGACCAGTATTGACAGTTTTACGGTTCGATTTTTTAGGTTTCATTATTTTAAAAATAAACAATAGAGAACGGTTAATCTAATGATGCAAAAGACCATAATCCATTTCAGATTCAAGTTTTAAAAATTTTTAAAGTTGATGCGTTGATTACATTTTAAATCTTAATACGGATAAATAAAAATTAAGTTAAACATATGTAAATATTTTAGGTTCAAATCCATGCAAATAGTTTATTGTTTGAGATAATTCAAGAATAGTATAGATTTATTGTTCTAACTAGTTTTATTCGCCCCGCGCGTTGCGGCGGGTTATTACAATACACTCTCAAGAATAAGTATTATATATTATTTGCAAAAGTATAAGTTACATGCTAAATCAAATCTCTCATTACGAACTTAAAAAAAATTAATAATAGAGTAAATTACTGATTATGTCCTTTAAAAATATAGCAATTTGCTGGTTTCGTCCTTTGACTTCGAAAATTACTATGAGTGTCCTTTTTTTGAAAATTTTGCACGGGTTAAGTCCTTTGTCACTAACCCCGTTAATTATTTCCGTTAAAACCCCCATGTGCCTGTCACATGAGGGGTAAAATGGTCATTTCATCATCATCTTCTTCCCCACTCCACTAGGGTTTTCACGGCTCCGGCAACCGGCGGCAACAATGACCGGCGGCGTTCTTTATCTTCTATGATATATCTATTATCTAATATTGACAAGGGCAAATCTCATTCAAGGGCGAGATATACTTTTCCGGCGAAAGTCCGATTAGCGTTTCCATTTGGAAGGGCCAAAAATGGATGGGTGTGTGATTTTTGTGAATTTTGGACGGTTTAATTTCAAAATTTTAAACTTTAACGCCTTGAAATTTGATTTTAGAGGTCTGGATTTGTCCCCAATCGACGATCCAATCGAAACGATCAAGTTCTAAAATCGAATCTTCCTTTGCAAAATAACTCGTATATAATCAACAGCTCAAGTACATAACTTTTCTCAAAGACTCCTCTGATCGCTTTGCCGTCTCTTCCATCCCTCTGGTTGAAGCCATGGTCGCCAGAGAAGACAGTTTCTTTGACTGGGAGAGTGACCGGTGATTAGCCTTGGCGTGATGGTGGATGGACCTGATGGTGTAGTTCCACCTCGCAAAGCCTTGATCTTTGAACGCCGCCGGTCATTGTTGCCGCCGGTTGCCGGAGCCGTGAAAACCCTAGTGGAGTGGGGAAGAAGATGATGATGAAATGACCATTTTACCCCTCTTGTGACCTGCACATGGGGGTTTTAACGGAAATAATTAACGGGGTTAGTGACAAAGGACGTAACCCGTGCAAAATTTTCAAAAAAAGGACACTCCTAGTAATTTTCGAAGTCAAAGGACGAAACCAGCAAATTGCTATATTTTTAAAGGACATAATCAGTAATTTACTCTTAATAATAACATAAAATCATACAAAATCCTCACAAATATGTTAATAATAGAAAAAAAAATTACTCACAAAATTTATATTACCGACAACAAATCGTTTGAATTAAAAAAACCCTTAAATCTTTGAGCAAATATCTCAAATTTAAGGACTTGTTTCTGCTTACTACTTTTTAAAGTTAAAAATTTTTTGATAGTTCAAGTTTAATTTTCAAAACGTCACTACATGTATCGAACATTTAAATAATATAATATATAATATATATAATAATATATATAATACATGGGGCCACTTATATAATAATAATATTTTACTATTCCTTTTCATATGTTTTAATATATATAATAATAAATTATATAAAAAATAAAGAAATTTAATGGAAAAAAATTCTAAATACCATAATCCATGTAGTATTCTGCATATAATACCACCATCTAGCAAGAGGCAATGCCTCAATGTTACTCCGAAATTCTTTTAAATGAAATTATTGGGTTCAAAACTCTCTCACAGCAAAAAATGGGTCTGAGAGGGTCAGAGTTTTCCCAGTGGGGTTTCCTCATGAGGTGGTTGTCGTGGCTCATGGAAGGTCCTATTAACTAGACCTTGATCAGATAGTTTGGAAAGAGAGAACTCACACGATTGATATCCCAGCCGTTTAGAAAAATATAAAACGACCATCTTTACTTTCTCTCTCTCCACCTCTCTTTCTATCCTCATGTCAGAATCAAAATGTGAACAACCGATCTGAGAGCCATAGTATTAATAGCCCGACCGCATTTACTGAAATTGATATTTTTTTGATCCCATTTGTTGTCAACATTTTCCATGGCAGCTGCTCTCGAATGCTGGTCTAGCCGTGCAAGCACCGATGAGGACATGGTGGAGCAAGGTCTGATGCGCACCGGCGACAGATCGGAGTCTTCTGCCATCGCCGACACCTCTTCTTCATCTTCAACGGACAGCTCTGCGATGCAGAAGAAGCTGCAAAAACTGACTCGCAATGTCTCGGAAGCCATTGCGTCTCTGAAGAACTCCTTGAATCTTGACCCGAACCGAGATTCAACTCCGACCCGGATCGATTCTTGCCGGAAACATGTCTGGGGAAGCGTCGTTCGAAATTTGACTCAGCTTTATCCCGGGAGTCAACTCCCGGAGACACTCGTATCCAGTATTCGAAAGCATTTTGATTCTTTACCTCTCAGGTTTGTAATCTTGGATTTTTGCTAAATCTTACGCACTCGTTGGGTTTCTTGGTTAAACTTCAAAATTCGCATGGATCTTGTTGTTTGATTTGAAACAAATTTTATTTATTTATTTTTAATGGCGAATAAATACCCTTAAATTATACAGAAAATATATAAGTTTTTATTTGTTTATGTATTTATTTTTAATTTTTACTTTTTCCCTCCTCTGATTCAGTCCCCATTTCTAAAAATTCAGGCAAGGTTAAAGTGAATCCTCATATATATATTAACTATTTATTTCTTGGTAATATGGTATTTTGTGATTGGAAGAAAGAGAAGGTTTAATAAAAGAAATAACAAGGAGACAATAATTTATTGACAAAAGATAAAAATATGAAAAAAAAAAAAGAAGAAGAAGAAGATAATGATAGTGATGGGGAAGCAGATATGATTTGGCAAGGGCTGTAAACGAACCGAACGAACACGAACGAGCCCTTGTTCGTGTTCGTTCGTTTAACTTTTAACTTGTTCACGAACGGTTCACGAACGCTTACCGAACGAAAATTCTTGTTCGTGTTCGTTCATTAAGAATTTTGCTTGTTCACGAACGGTTCACGAACGCTAACGAACACATAATTTAAACAATAAAAATCAACATTTTTAATTTCAAGTAATGGAGATAATCATTTATAATTATATAAATTAAGATATTATAGTATTAAACTAAAAATAACTTAAGTATTATGGTATTAAACTAAAAATTAAATATAAACAACACATTTAATGAATAAATATAATAAATGAACTTAACCGAACGTAAACGAACATGTTACCGAACGTTCACGAACACAAACGAACGAACATGACCTCTGTTCATGTTCGTTCATTTAACTAAACGAACGGAATTTCTTGTTCGTGTTCGTTCGTTTATTAAACGAACGAACATAAACGAACTTCCCGCCGAACGGTTCACGAACGGTTCGCTGAACGTTCGGTTCGTTTACAGCCCTATGATTTGCTCTAAAATTCACTTGCTTTGTGAAACTTGAACCTGTAACTTTGGTAGGCCAAGAGGCCATTAATGGATGATTTGAAACTAACTAATTATGGATTTATGTTATTGATGTATGAGACAGTTATGCACAAGCAGGGTTTGAAATGAAGGATGTGTTTTTACATGTGAGATTGATAGAACAAGCATCTATGGATGATCATCCAGCAATCATGATTCAAGAAGTTTCAGATGATGAAAATAAAGGTTTTGTTTTTAACCTCACATTTGCTTGTAACTCCTCCCTTTCATGGCCAGCCATGTCAGGATCACTCGATAGCGCGTCTTACTGTTGTAAAAAGATACAAATCTTTGAGAAAAAAGGCTTCACATTAGGGGTCATTCTTCTTCTAGTACAGCCTGGGCAAGAGAAAATGCTCAAATCAAGAATCGAATTTGCGTTAAAATCGGCTCTAAAGAAGCCTGCTAAAACGAATTCTATGAAGCTCCCGTTTGGGCTTTGTGGATGTCAAGAAGAGGGTACAAAAGGGAAAGAAATTGGAGAAATAGAAGATGACTGTAATGACCAAAATTACCCAAATGGGGTTGAGGGTTTTTCATCAAAGTTGAAACTTCAATTGCCATTATCAAGTTCTAAAATTGTAATAGCGGTTGACGAGTGGCAAACTGTTCAATCAGGTGCAGATGAGATCAGAAAATGGTTGCTAAATCCTGATAGTCTAGAGTTCAGTGATCAGATTGGAGCCAGTACCTTTAAGGGAACATATAAAGGTAAAAAGGTGGGGATCAAGAAGTTGAAAGGGTGTGAAAAGGGAAATTCGTACGAATTCGAGATCCGTAAAGATCTGCTAGAGTTGATGACTTGTGGGCATAAGAACATTTTGCAGTTCTATGGTGTGTGCATTGATGATGTACATGGTTTATGTGTTGTGAATAAGTTTATGGAGGGTGGAGCGATTTATGATCGGATTACAGCGAAGAAGAAAAGGATTCAAACAAAAGAGATCATACGAATAGCTACCGATGTGACGGAGGGGATCAAGTTCATGAATGATCATGGTGTTGCTTATAGAGACCTTAATACACAGATGATTTTATTGGATAAAAATGGGAATGCATGTTTAGGAGATATGGGCATTGTTTCCCCTTGCAAGAGTCCTGGTGAGGCTTTGGACTATGAAACTGATGGCTACCGTTGGCTTGCTCCTGAGGTTAGTTCAGTCTGTTAACACATTATCACCATTACCACAAAAATAAAATAATAAATAAATAAAAGTTGGACCATAGGTTTGGCGGACAGGGCAGGCTCAAGCTTTTCGAGGGCCCAAGGCAATTACAAAAATAGAACCCCTTTCCGTAAATAATTGTTTGCTTGCAATAACAATTTTTGGTTCGTAAATTCTAAAAAACAAAAAAAAATGTTAATTTGTCTTTATCTACGTACGTTTGCTTATAATTATAGTTAACTAATGATAATCATAAATGATATTATCAAAGAATGGTAGAATGTACAATACTTGGTGATGATATTTTATATCCCTTACCCTACATTGTTTATCAGTTTGATTACCCTATTTACCGCTATAAAGTTTTTATAAATTTTTCACCCATACCATTAATAAAAGATTTATTCCAACGTCAAGTGAAGATGAAACAAAAACGTAGAAGGTGTAATTATTTGGAAAGAGAGAGCCTTAAAATAAATTTTTTTTTTGAGAATATGAGTGAACTCTCTAATTTTTTCAAATTCAAAATGACAAAATAAATAAGTTGGACGATAACCCGAACGGTTGGGGCCCTAGGCCCTTGCCTCTAAATTTGTTAAGTGAAGCCGGCACTGTCAGCGGAACAACTATTTCCTGAGATAGAGGAAAAGTTTGTCCTCATCCTATCTCTCGACCCTATTAGTAGCTATGCTATAAGTGAGATTAAACTGGGATATGATATTTGGTTGCTTAACTTAGGCATGATTAGATGAAAATCGTGAACCCAACTTAATGATTAGCTTGCTTAACTTTGGTATGATTAGATGAGCATATTGAACCCAACTTTATTATTATCTTGCCTAACTTTTGGCTTTATTGAAAGCACTATTATCATTTCCTTTGAAACTAATTGGTACCAATATGTTAACACAAGTTCCATGAAATTTTGTTTTAAAATGATGACCTTAAATTATGACCTCCACTAATATTGAACTGGCATCTATGTGTAGATATTGAAAATCTTTTTTTTTGTAATTTATTATGTATAAATGGGACACATGATAAAGGAGTTGTTATTTTTGCACAGATCATTGCTGGGGACCCAGAAACCGTTACAGAGACATGGATGAGCAATGTGTTTAGTTTTGGAATGGTAGTATGGGAGATGGTGGCAGGTGAGGCTGCGTATGCTGCACTCTCTCCGGTTCAAGCCGCTGTTGGGATTGCTGCATGTGGTCTTAGACCAGACATCCCGAAACACTGCCCTCAACATCTCGCGTCGTTAATGAACAAATGCTGGCACAATACCCCTTCAAAACGACCTCCGTTTCCAGAGATTCTTTTGTTGTTGGCTCGCGCAAACAACAACAATACTAGGTGACAAAAGAAACTGCTGTGTAGTTAGCTTAAAAATGATGAATTTATTCTGTAACAAACAACTTGAGATTATAAAAATGTCCAAAGTGTTACACTTTTTATTTATTTATTTATTTAATTTTGTGATGTGACTTGAACAAACAAACATACTCGATATATTCCCACTATATGGGGTGGGAAAATAAACACATAACTTACCTATACCCTAAAATGGAGATAGAGATGCTGCCTCTAACTAGACTTCCAGTCATAAAATTGTTTTTTTTTTTTGTGATGTGACTTGAAAAACATAAAATCATTAAAGGTAGAAACCAAAAGAAAAGGAGTCGAGAATGTTGAAAGTGGTGTCAATCAATGGAGTGATTAAAGGGATTTTGCCTTGTTTTATGTCTCTTAAGATGGATGTGTGAGGGGCCAAAATAGGTCCATCGTGTCTTTGTCTCCACAAATTAAATTGATTTGATAATATTATTTTAGTAATTTTTAAACCTTCATAATGTATTTTAGAAAATAGACCCTACAACTCAACAAATTAGATAATCGTACAAAATTATACATTACGCATATAATGTTTTATAGGTTTGGTTTTCTAGAAAACTAGTTATCTCCTTTTGGTTGTGCTGTGAATCCCCTCACAATCCTTGGCTTAAAATTACAAATTATTAAACACGTTGCAATGGTTATTATTCTGATACAGAATGCTAAGATATCAAGAAATTTGATTGCTAAATAACTGGTAAGGGAAAGAAAACTAGGAAAAAAACCATAAAACCAAATATATATATATATATATATATATATATCTTACTACTATAATAAATAAGTATAATTTTCCCACATGTCAATTTATTAAACAAGCCACATGTCATTTTTTTAAGAATTATTATCATATGTCATTTTTTAATCTTTTCAATCATTCTCTCATTTTAAATGATAATTATAATTATAGTCTTTAATTTATTAAAAAAATTTAAATCTAATGACTAACGATTTTATATATTTTTTTTCACGTTGAAAAATAGTTTTACTAAATAAAAAATGAAATTTTTTTTTATTAAAAAACACACTTAAACAAATTTTACAAAATATGAATATTTTCTAAAAATCAATTTTTTTAAAAAAAACTAAGAACTATTTTTAAATTAGTAGTTTTAGAAAAAAATAAAAGTTCTATAAAAATAAGTTTTCTTAAAAAACAATTTTTTTAAAAATAAGTTTTCTTACAAAATACATAACATTTCAGTTTTCAACTCGTGTAATACACGAGATTTTACTTAGTATATATATACATAGAGAGAGAGAGGGAGAGAATGAGAGATGAGGGATCAGGTTAAAACTGTTAATTTTAGGAAGTTAGCTTTTTTAATCAATCAAATAATTTTTTTATATATTTTACTAGGATAGTTCCCCGTGTATCACACGGGATGAATAAAAACATATTAAATAGTTATTAATAAAAATTTCAAAACATCTTAAAGGGTTTATTTATATAAAGTACAATTGAAATTGAATATAAGTTAAAACTTAAAATAATAATATTATTTTTTTAAACATTTGTTATTAAAATTTGTGTTTTCAGACTTTCATTTTAAAAAAGCTGGTTTTAAAGAAAATACATTTTTTACAAAATATAGTTTAATATTTGTGTATTATATGAGTTAAAATTTATTTTTAATTGAAATATAATTTGAATATATTATTTAATGTGTATGCATTTAATAGGAGAGAGAGGCGAGAAAGTTATTGTGAGAGAAGCTTAAAATTGTGACATGTGTCCACTTTTTATTTTTATTTATTAGTATAGATAGATGTTATTTTATTCTAAGGTTATTTTGTCAAATTCAACATGTATACATCTTACATGCATTTTACGAACCTAGAAATTACATTAGTTTGGAAGTTGAACCTTCGAAATTATGTTTTTTTTAACAGCTAAACAAGTCCTCGGACCCAACAACCCACGTCCTGCGACCACAGACCGCTACCAACCCCCAGAAACATTTAAAGCCGGGCGTTGGCGAGTGTCAAATCGAGGAACCGTCACACAATTTAGGAGGAAACTCACACTGAGAAAACCCCCTAGCTCACCCAGAACATTTTTTACTCCAGGCGAGACTCAAACCCAAAACCTACCATTGCTGGTGATCAAGGAGTACCACTAGGCTATAAGCCCAATGATATTCGAAATTATGTATATTATCAAAATTCGTGAATAAAATCATGTAACAATGTAACATCATATGCAACAATTGAGTAAACCCGTAATTGATTTTTTTTAACATATTTCCACAAACTTAACATTAAACGATTACATACATTTAAGAAGTATACAATATATATTTGTTTGTTGTCTACGCTAAATTCTATGGTATAACTTCATATAAGTAATTATCTAATGATACGCCGTTATACAAAATAAAACATACGGTTAAAAAACTAGATTTAATATTTTTGTCATCATCTTATATATTTTAATCAATCTAATTTTTTTAATTTAAATTTACCCCATATATTCATAACTTTTTAAACTATATTATTTTTCTATAAAAATTACACCATTACATTCGTCTTAATTTCTTTTTAATTTTGTTATAATCTTACTAGTTTCTTTTATTTTTTTCCCCAAATATCTTGTATTTAAATGAAAATTGACTCTTCTTTTCAGTGTTTTCAGAACCGGACCAGACTGGCCGGCCGGATCGGCCCAAAAACAACATGTGAACTGCCCTAAAGGGACCGGACCGGGAACTAGTTCACTGGTCGGATCGGATTTCAAGTTTTTTTAACTAAAATCCAAATAATTAAACATTAAAATCAAACATTGTATTTTTTTTTAACATAATAATGTTTGTTTGAACATTAATTATGTTTGTTTAAATGTGTTTATAATTTCATAATTTTTTTTATAATTTTTATATGTTTATTATGTCATCCGGTTCGACCAGTAACCAGTAAGATGTTCGATTCAACGTCTAGTCTGATTTCAAAAGCATGGCTTCTTTTGGATATCTTCGGTCTAAAGTGAAGAGTAGAGTCATCCTCAATTGTTTATTCACTTAGTTTGTTTATTTTATTTTTTCGAAAGTGACGAGTAGTCATCCTCAATTGTTTATTCACTTTGTATGTTTATTTTATTTTACCACGCTTCGATGCACGTATGATAAGAAAGATAATATTAAATAACAAAAGAATTAAATAAAAATAAAAATATTATTAAATAGTAAATGGGAAATAAATTAGAAATATGAGAAGATGAATAAAAGAACCAGTAAAAAATTTAAGCTATCAAATATGTGTGCTAGAGAAATTCAGTAAAAAACTATTGGATTATGTATGAAGTTACTATCCGAAATTAAAATTGTTTTTTCGAGTTCAAGAAATTTGATCAAGAGATAATCAAATAGAATTGTATGTGATATGAATTCCATATCTATGTTTTTGTGCATTAGTTTTCAATGCTTAATCACCAAAAGAAGATGACGGTTAATTGCAAGTTAAATTATGCGGATAATATTCATCATGCTGGTCAAATGTTTAGGGTCATGGAACCGCCACCATGGGTTTTTGGACCCCACCAGGGGTGCCGCCCTTAATTAGAACCCTGCAAAGGAGCGTGACTAGAGATGGGCAAACCTGGTTCAAAAAGGAACCCGAACCGGGTTCAAACCGAGTTAAAAAATAGATCAGGTTCGGTGGAACCGGTTTCAATATTCCAGATCTGTAACCGGTGGAACCGGGTAGGGTCCGGTCGGGTCCAGAACCGGGTACACCTACCGGGTTCAAACCGGGTTCGGTTTAATTTTTTTTTTTTTTTAATTTTCTTAAAAAAATATGCATACATAAATAAAAAATTTCTTAAGAACATAAAAAAAAAAGAAACCTACCGGGTTCAAACCGGGTACACCTACCGGGTTCAAAACGGGTTGGAACCGGTTTTGGTTGGACCGGGTTGGAACCGGTTCGGGTTGAACCCGGTTTGTACCCGCCTGAAAATTTTGAATATGGAACCGGTTAGGAACCGGTGGGTTCAATCGGGTTGGAACCGGGTCTTTTACGGACCGGGTTGGAACCGGTTCCGGTTCCGGGTTGAAAATCGGGTTCGGGTTAGGAACCGGTTTTTTTGCCCATCTCTAAGCGTGACCCCATTGATCTCCATTTGGTCAGGTGCTGGGAAATCTTAAACAAACGTGAACTCCAGACCTCTGATTTAATTTATAAGATTCTTTTACATCTAATTAAATTTAAATATTTATCAATTTTTAATCAGTTTTGTTAAAATTTAATTATTTATTAAGTACAAATTTATGATTTTTTGGTTAACGTTCCTAAATACAATTATTTCTCACAACGTTTTAGCGTTTCTAATTTACCTCCTTTAGTTTTTAAAATTTCGTTTCTTTTGTGTTTTTAATCCTTTTTTTAATTATTCTTTTCATTATTATAATATTTAAATGAACTTTTAGATTTCGTATATCACATTGAGGTTTACTTATTTTTATCTATGTGTCGATATAAATTTGATTGTTTTAAGTTTCAGCATAAATTATATTCATGTTTTGATGCAAAATTTTATTCATAACCTAGCTGGGTTAAACATAATACATTTTGGTTCAACTTTATCGTCACAACACATGAGTCTTAAATGCTTAAAGGCATTGTGAAGAGATTTTTTTAACACTTTCATAACATGTGAAAACTAGAGTAATTTATGTTAGACATAAACAATTAAATAAATAATATATGATCCTCATGATTATTTAATTAATATATCAATTACCTAAATGCTCTTTCCAGATAGATAATTATTTGATGGACATAATTATCCTTATTTATCCTAATTATGGTTTCTCATTTGGTTTATATTTAAATGAGCTTATGGCTCATAATTAAGGATACCAACATCACAATCGAATTCTCCTCCCTATAGAGAATTCGTGACCTCTCACCGAGCTCTCCACAATCCATCCTAATCGAGCACCCTAAAAGGGAACCCGGTCAGATTCGTCTCAAGCATCATGTCAGGAATCACCACTGCGCTTACTGGATTTAAAGGTTTCATCTAAACCATATCGTTATTACTGATTTTCGTATATGTTCATGTTTATAATCAAAGGAATAAAAATCAATAATTTACTACTTGGTATAAATTGAAAACAAGCAATGGTAAGCTGGTAACTAATTGAATCAACAATAGAAAGAAAATTATAAACGAATAACAAAGTATAAATCCGCATATATATTTAGCAAAAATATATCCTTTTGTGACTCTACATAAACATATTTGCATATTTACTATTTAGTGTATTATATAAATACATATACTTGCAAACACGTTATTCAATGTGAATATAATTTACTTACATTTTAATTTTTCATAAATAACAAATCTATCTTAAAATAAAATAATGTTTGATTGCCTCTTAATAATTCAATTAAAAGGTTATCTCTGAATCGATTAGAGATTGGAAGTATTTGTTTTATTAAAATGCATTTCTGCATCAATTAGTAGGCCCTTAACCATTAAGCAAAAAATAGTCTGAATGATTCAGACCTCTTGCTGACTTAACATTTAATGAACCAAATTCAAGCGCTCTAATGTAAGACATAAAATCTTTACTAAATAAGCTAGCATCACACCAACTCTTTTATATGAAGTTAATCTCACTAACTAATATTATCCAATATTTTAAGTTTATGTTATTCGTTTTCACTAATGCTCATATAAACAAAGAGACATTTCTTACGGTGTAGTGGTAATACATCAATATTGATATACAATACCAATCTCATATGTAATATTTGGCATTCCTTAAATGTGAATTATATTTAAACGCATGCCTAATAAGTTTGCTTAATGTCTCACCATGAAAATAGTAAGTTTCTTAGTTTGATGATTTAAATTTAACACGTGCTTAACGTGTGCCTTCGTTCTATGTATGTATAAATGTTCTAATTATCGCTTTAAAGTTGAAATAGAACTGCTAAATCAAGAGTTATTTGACAAACATTCAATTTAACCCTATTATTCAGAAGTAAACCATACCAATAACATGTCACTTAATGACGGATATAATAAGCTGAAACTCACGATGATACTCAGCGATTCAAATTAGTTGTTAGAGTAAATTACACAAATCGTCCTTTATGTTTTGAGCATTTTTCACTACTTGTCCTTTTCGTTCAAAATTGACTTAAATCGTCCTTTATGTTTCAAACTGTTGCCCGCTTCGTCCTTTCACCCTAACTCCGTTAAATATTTCAGTTAAATAGACATGCAATATACATGAGGGTATTTTTTTTTGTTTTTTTAAGTTAGAAGGACTACTTGTGTAAAAAATTAACCTTATTCTTCTTTTCATTATACCCCAAATCGTATGAAACACCCGCCACTAATCCTACGTTTCATTTTCTCCCTTGCTAATCACCTTGTTCTCTTGTTCCAAACAAAGCCAGCCACACCACAACAAAGAACTACCCTAAAGTCAAACCAATAATGAACTTGGTTGACTGATGAAAACCTCCTTCTTGAAAGCTTCTTTCTCTGTAATTGTAGCAACAAATCCTCCATTACAGAAGAACAACCCACCACAAATCCTCCATTACAGAAGAACAACCATTATGTAATCAAACCATCACTCAACAAAAAATTTGAGTTGCTAAAGCTCCAACCATTCAAAACCCACATCAAATTCGAACCCAAAAGAAAGATAGAAAGTAATTTGAGGGCTAAACTGAAATTGGAAACAAAATTAAAAGCTTACAAGTACTAATTGTATCGTGTGTATATATACAGAGATAGAGATCGAATCTGATCGAAACCTAACTACTCGTTACGAAACCAAAACCCTAAGGTGTCGGCAATGAAAGGCGGACGATCGGTGCAGGGATAAGGAAGAGGCTTGCATTATTGATTTGGGTTTGACCATGAAAACCTCCTTGGGAGCTTCTTTCTCCGCAATTGTAGCAACAATGGCGACAACTCCGTTGTTCTTTTACGGTCACGGCAAGGGTTAGGTTTGATTTTGACTTTTGGTGGCGTAATAGTTGAAGGAATTGTACTAGTGGTCTTGCTGCAACAAACACCATTTTTGTTTCAAATTGATGAGAGAGATGGGGATGAAAGAGGAATTAGGGTTTAGTGTTTGAGTTCAGGTTGTTGCTTTATTAATAAGAGTAAATCTCAATAATGGTCCTTCTAAGTTTAAAAGAACAAAAAATACCCTCATATAACCAGTTTAACGGAAAAAATTAACGGGGTTTGGCTGAAAGGACAAAGCAGGCAACATTTTCAAACATAAAGGATGATTTACGTCAATTTTGAACGAAAAGGACAAATAGTGAAAAATGCTTAAAACATAAAGGACGATTGATGTAAATTACTCTAGTTGTTAAAAAATATCAATAAACATGATATTTGACCCGCTAGGCAAAATGGGCAACTGCCGATCCAACTACTTGTCTAGCTAAAGTCCTAAACTTCAACTGGCCGGTTACCTAACCACCCTGTACATAGTCGTCGGCAATCTTAGTCCCCGTCGTTCACGGTTCTCCGACCACCGCCAACCACCGTCGTACTCCAGTATCTTTTGTAGCTGGAATCAGTCGGTAGTCAAATAATGATTTGATTGTTATTCTCCGCATTTCAATCAAATGAACGGATTTGAAAATCAGAAACATCCATTGGAAGAAGAATCAGACGAAGAAATAATCTTTCTTCTCGATGATTCTTCTAAATCGGTCTCCAATTACAGAAGTGCGATGACCACTCTTTCTGATGACTCACATCACCCTCTCGCCGACACCGATCCTTTAATCTCGCCACCATCGCCGCCAGATTTACTCAAAAACCCTAATTCCAACAATGATTCACACAGTGACCCTCTGACACACGCGGATTTGAATCAGAGTGATGAAGATTCGTTGCCTGTCGGAAACCCTAGCAAAGAATCTGATCCCCTGGTACTGAAAATCACAGTTTCGAATCCGAAGAAAGAAGCAGAATCATCAAGCTCAATCGTTCCTGGAGGTAATACATTCGTCACTTACCTAATTACAACGAAAACTAACATTCCTGAGTTTGGTGGACCGCAGTTTACGGTCCGGAGGCGGTTTAAGGAGGTGGTAGCATTGTCAGACCGCTTAGCTGAGGCGTACCGAGGGTTTTTCATACCACCAAGGCCAGATAAGAGTGTGGTTGAGAGCCAAGTGATGCAAAAGCAAGAGTTTGTTGAGCAAAGAAGGAATGCATTGGAGAAATACTTGCAGAGATTGGGCGCACATCCGGTGATCAGGCAGAGTGATGAGTTGAGAGTGTTTTTACAGGTTCAGGGGAAGCTTCCATTGCTGCCAACTGCTGCTGTGACTTCAAGAATGCTTGATGGGGTAACAAAGTTATCAAAGCATTTGATAGGTGATAGCTCTGGTGGTCATATTCAGCCTCAAGATGTTGTGCAGCCTGCAAAAAGCAGGTGGGATTTTGTAAGGATCGTGAAGGAGATGAATCAAGCCGTGAGCAATGATTGGGGAGGATCAAGATCCTCTGTTTACGAGGAAGATAGCGAGTTTCTTAAAAATAAGGAAAGGCTGCTTAATCTTGAGATGCAACTTACCAATTCTTCCAAGCAGGTGTTAATGTGTTCTTTTTTGATTAACTCATTTAGCTAACTTTTGGTTGAAATTTGTGGCAACGTTTTAGTGGAAATATTGAAATTTTTTTGTGGAATTCAGGCAGAAATTTTTGTCAAAGCTCAGCAAGATGTTGCAGAAACAATGGGAGCATTTGGGCTTTCGTTTATTAAATTGACGAAATTTGAAAATCAGCATGCGGTTGTTGATACTCAGAGGAAAAGGGCTGCTGACATGAAGAATCTGGCTACTGCTGCCATTAAATCTAGTAGATTTTATCGGGAATTAAATTCACGAACAGTTAAGCATTTGGTAAATCACTACCCGAAGATAGGATTCCAAGCTATCTTTTATTTATATAGCATTCAATGAATCACTATTAAATGTATGCCATGAAAACATGAAAATGCTAAGTGGCTTTTTTATACTATCAAAGGGCCAGAATCTTGATCTTCATATGTTGTGCAGGACACACTGCATGATCACATGGGATTATTGCTAGGAGTCCACACCGCATTTTCAGATCGTTTAAGTGCATTGTTGACTGTTCAAACTCTCACATCAGAACTGAATTCCTTGTATACTCGAGCAGAAAAACTGGAAAGATTCAGCAGTGACAAGTCAAAGACACACAAACTTGGAGAGATTAAGGAAGCAATTAGAGTTACTGAGGATGCAAAAAACTGCGCGACCAGCGAGTATGAGCGGATTAAGGTATATTTTTGTACTTTAGTTATTACAGACTAGACATTGACTATCCTTTTATGCTTTTAAACCTATGTTAATCTAAAGTCAGTAACTATGCTTGTTAATTAATTTTTTTTTTTATTTGGGAAGTCTAGTTACCATCAAATTTGATGATCAAATTCTTGAATTTTTCGGTGTAAGCAAAATAGTAGAGGTGGCAAGATCGGCAAGTGTGGAGTCGGCAGCATGCCAAGACGTGTTTAGGTTGATGAGAGCCATTGTGCAAGTGGGGTTGGTTACACTTGCAAACATGTCTATGTCTTTTTATCAAATTTTTATGACTGATTATTTTGTGTTTGATGATTACAAATACAATCTTACTACACAAAGTATCTAAATTTTTTGAACAAAACAAGAGGTTGGTTTTTGACTTTCAATGTGTTCGTCTTTTAGCTAAATTTAAACTATTTGGCTCATAACTCATTTAAGATAAAACAATGCACATTTATAATTAAATGGGTTTAAATAGCCACCTCTTCATAATAGTTGAAACTTGAAAGTGTTTTGCACGTCACATTCATAATTAAATGGGTTTAATAACCCCTCCACATAATAATTGAAAGTGCTTGCAGAGTTCCCTCATGTTTGATAAGATACATAACAGACCTGGTCTTTTTTATCCAAATGTCTTCACCCTGAATACTTCTGCTTCTCATATATTGTTTAGTATCGCCAAATATAGATTTTTTTAGTTCTTTTTCCTTCAGTTAGTTTTCTAATTTGTAGCTTTTAGCTGTTGATCTTGTTAAAATAATGTTCTTTGTTTTCGATTCTCATATCTTTTGACTTCCTTGATTCTTATAGTCTTCAAACATAATTTTTATTGTGGTGCTCTTGATTCTCATGCCATACATTAAGCTTTAGTATTATACATACAAACAGTAGCATTAAAGCTCTCTATTAAATGTGTGTGCTTCCACTTGCTATCCATGACTTGATCAACATCAATATTAGGCTTCTATTATATAAATTATAACCTCAATACCTCTTCGTCCTTGTTGATATTAAATCTTTGATATATGTCATCATCTTTATTTGATTCAACTTTTATTGATTGTTTTAGAAAGATGCTTTTTACTTAACAATAAATAAGGTTTTAGTTCTTATGTGTTGTGATATGTTAAAGAAATATATCGATTACAATTGTGAGTTTCTTGCATGTATGAATTCTTGATAAGTCAAGGGTTGAATGAATGTGGGAAAAACACAACTAGAGTTTGACTAAAAATCTGGGTTGACAGTTGACTATGGTTTTGAGCAAAAACAAGCAAAAGTGGTTGGATTTTGCAGTTTGGTGACTTGATTTTTTTGGTTTGAGTTAAAATTTTGATGAATATAAGCTCGATTTTACGTGTGTCGAGGATTAGGGAATAAGCCAAGCTAGAGAGGGAATAGTTTAATAAGTTTTGGTCATAGTGTATTTGAACTAATATTATAAGTAGATTTCCAAGGGTGGGGAGAGACGATTGATATCATATTGAAGCAGCGGAAGATAAAATCAAAAGCTTCATTTCTAGCGCAAAAGTCATAACAATGCTTGAATTGAAGCTTTTGTCTTTATCTTTCGCTGCTTCAATGTGATATCAATCATCTCACCCCACCTCTTGGGCTGGGGTGTGAAAGGCTGGTATGTTTATTTGGTTATTTAGTTAATTTATTTGTTATCCTTGTTTGGTTAATTGGTTTACTATAAATAGATTGGTAGGGTTTTTTGCTTTGGTGTGGTTATTACATTCATTAATAAAACATTGTCATGAAAGAGTTTCTAGAAAATATATAAAAAAAAGGTTAAACTCTGGTTTGGTTTACATAACTAGTTCTAAGTTACAAACCGTTTGCGTCCATCAAACCCAAAAACAGAACTGTATAAATCTCAAACCGGCCGACTTGCTTGGGTTTGGGCAAATATATGAACATTATTCGTGTCTAAAATATTCAAATATTATATCTACCTCGTAGTCGTTATGTTTTTATTATACTCACTGTAACTTTTATGTATATAAGATAATTAACCTATACTAAAGTTCACTACATATTATTATTTAGTCCAAATTTTTTGCTCTTTTCACCCAATAGAACATAATTATGCTGTAATTATCAAACATTATACGTATGCATAATGAATTTTCATGCTTAGTTATGGGAGAAATATTTTTATGCAGGGAAATAACAGGACTGAGATTGAAAGGCTAGACAGACAAAGGAAGTTAGACCTAAAAGACATGTTGAAGGGATTTGTGCTTAATCAGGTAAATCACTTTTCTGTATCCTTGTGATTTTATGTTTGCATAGTTAATTAATATATAATATATCATGGAGAGTGGGTCTGTGTAAATGCAGAAAATCAGATGCACACAAAATGTACCTGCAGTGAAAAGAAAGTAATTGACAGTAATGAATTTTCAACATTTTGAAGCAAAATATTAATAATGTGTAGAAGACTACCAACAATTGTATTTGGGATTTTGCAAATAGTTAGCGTTAAAAAACTATTAAAATAATAATATATTTTAATATAAAATGGTTTGGGATGTTTCAAGCATTTGACAGGGGTCTTGAACATTTATTGAACAAATACGACCCCAATTGACCTGTTTCGTACGATGTGCTGTGGAAGTCCAACCTTTATCAGTAACATAGTTCTTGTCCATCTCTGGTTATAAATAATGAACTTTGGAGACTAGTAATATTTTAAAAACATTAAATAGATATATAAACCCTGATTATGTTTAGTTTCTCACCTTTAATGATTGTTTTACTTCTTTATGAAAAATATTTTACTTATTTGACAGGTCTTGGAATTTACTAGATATGTTTTATTTTAGATAAATCAAGTTTTTTTATTAAGAATGGAATCAACTGGGGAGCAAACTACTTGTCTGGCGTGCATTATTATTGGAAGATTATATAATTAGAGCTTTAGGGTTGTAATTTTATAATGCTTAATCGATCAGTAATTTTGATAGCGATGTAGAGTTGGTGTACCTCTCAAAAGAAATCATGAGAGAGATGAATGACTTCTCAAATTTTGATTAATCTTTCGTTTGATTTATTTGAATCCTAATATCCTAAAATCCTTTTGTTTATGTGTCAATTTGCAGGTGGCATTTTCTGAGAAAATTGGGATGGAATGGGCAAAAGTTACAGAGGAGACCAGGGGATATGCATGCTAATAAACATGATATGATTACGATGACAATGATTAAGGTAGGTGTGATTGTACATTCCCAGTTATTCTGTTTTTGTTTTCTTTCCTAATCATCTTCAGTTGGAAGAACAATAGAATAATACATAGGAATAAGTGGTAATCATTTTTAAGTTATCCACATAGGTTTGTTGTGAAGAAATATATGATTTAATTTTATTTTCTTCTTTCTTAGCCTAATTCATCACAACATTTTACCAACTGCATAACCCATTATTTCAACTATACCTCATCTCCTGATCACCAAAATCAACCCTGGTTAGCTTTACAAGGGGTCTTAGAGCAAGTGTGGGAGGTGCGACCGCACATGGCCCATTTTTTTAAAGGGCCCTAATTTTTTATAAAAATTTTGTATATATTATATATATTAATTTAGTTTACAACAAACACATATAATTTACATTACAATTTTTTAAATATATTTAACCCAGTTATGAATTTTATAAAAGCTAAAAGAAAATTTTTTTTCTTAAAGCATTTGACCCAATAATTCATTACAACTTAAAATTTAGGTCAAAAAAACAAATTAACTCACTTCATATTTAGTTGCAAACTAATTACCACACACGCACGCACACATAAGGGCCCATTTTTAGCATTCGCACAGGGCACCTAATTTCTAAGACACGACCATGCCTTTACAAGGTCAGAAGATCTGCTTATCTCATATTGCATACTATAATCAACGACATCGGTACTCTTTCGTGTCAATCATAAATCTTAGATTTACACTTATCAATGGTTATAAAACCATATCTGTTTTGACCTCAGAACTCTAATGTATGAGATGTAAAAAGTTAACCATATGATCTTTTTTGACTTTGAAACTCTATCCATTTTTTAAGTTGAAAAACACATGAGATGTAGAATTAAATACGATCTTTAGTGATACTATGGGAACTCATGTATATCTATATTTATGCATTTAACTTTCCAGATAGTAAGCATTTTACAATGTTTTTGTAACATTTATCTGAAACTTTCTACTATTCTACTTTTCTTGTTTCTTTATATGACTCTGGATTTGATATACTTTGGATTTACTATTCTGATAGATCTAGAATTGACTTACACTTGATTCAAATTTTCAATTGATATTATAAGAATACTCTAGAGTTCTTGTATTCTGTAGTGTTTAAAGCATATACTAATTTTAGGGCATCACTAATAAAACGTATTTTAAACCAGGACATATGTTTTATTTTCATTCTAAATGATTTTAAATTCATTGATGAAAAAAATTATGTATTATATTTTGCTCCCATTAGACTTCTTGAAACATGATGTTTCATCTTGGCTTTTAACATGATTCATTACATTTTGATCATAATGGGATTATTGCTTTAATCCAAAGTGAGTTCATGAAGCTTGTATATGTGATTGAAATACAACTGATGTCAAATTATAATTTCTATGCCTTGCAAACATAAGGTATTTAATTAAAGTAGTTGCCAATGTAGGACTAGCTTACTTGTAAGCACCGTTTTGAAAACCAGGCTGGACCGGACGGTCGGACCGGCAACCGGTGGGTGGACCGGTCCGGTTAGGGGTCATAGAACCACCCAATCATATCCACATTCAATATGAGGAAACCCACAATAGGTGAGAGAAAACCCCTTAGTCCAGCATGAAACCCCTATTTTGTTCATACCAGGACTTGAACCCGTGGCCTCTCCAATATTGAAGCCACATGGTACCTCCCCTTAACCACTTGAGCTGAGAATCATTGGTAAATCAAAAGAACCTAACTAGAATAAATGATACATGAATAGTTTGCTCATGCACCAGACAACATATTTGGCGTAAACTAAACTAAACTTCCAATTTCTTGAACTAAACTAAACTAAACTAAACTTCCAATTTCTTGAACTAAACTAAACTTCCAATTTCTTGAACTAAACTAAACTTCCAATTTCTTGAACTAAACTAAACTAGGATCGATCATACATCTCTCATATTAATGTGTCCAATGCACTCCCTGAGTGCTAAATGGAGACACCGTAAATTATTTATTGCATATCATCACAAATATGTCACGTCATTAATTTCACAATAATCGCCTAAAATGCTTGATGTATGAGAGTACTAAAACTTAAGGGTAGTACTTTACATTTAATTCAACATATTCATACAAGTCTAAGATCTTAACTTATATGAATGAATAAAATAATAAGCACAATTTATAATGTCTATTGTATGATGCAAGTTTTACTTATCAAAATAAATAACTACTAACTCAAACGGGTCAAAACATAACATTTTATAAAATTTGTATAAAATGTCTAAGGCCAAAGGAGTCACAATAGTTAAAAATAAGTTAAAAATAGCGAAAGTACTAAAGGTAAAAATAACAGATGCCGGAGAATTAGTTAAAGAAAATAAGATTTATACTATGGAAATAAGCCTTGGCTCTTGTCCTTGTAATAACAAAGATGGTACAACGTTGTGATATCCTAAGCTTAATCAAGTGTCACAAAACCTATAATATCCCTGTTTCAAATCGAACTATTTATTTTAGACTACAATCTCAATTTTGTAAAATTTTCTGATAGTTGTCGATTAAAAAGAGTCCTTTTTTCTATTTTTTGTTATATCTATTCTTTCCTCTCAACTAATATACTTAATTTTTTAACATCATTTTATTTAATGTTCTTAAAACATGTGATGATATCAGTGTTGTAAAAATCGGCCTAAGCAACGCCTAGGCGCTAGGCGTCCAGAAACCTTGTTGATTTTGACTAGGCGGTGCCTAGTCAGCCTATTTTTTTTTGGTTTTTTTGGCTTTTTTTAGTAAAAAGGACCCAGGGAAGTGATTATTCGAGACATTTCTCAACCCCAAATACTTAATATGTCTCTAAAACATCAAATCCAACATCTGATACATTGAAACCTGCCACTAAACATCGAAATCCATCTATAAACTTTGAATTTTGTGTTTAAGTTTGTAATTTGAAGTTGACTTAGTAAGTTTAAGTTTATTTTTTTAATATATTTGAAGTATTATATTAAATTATTGATATTAATGTGTGTATATAATAAATATTTGTAAAATTACATATAAAAATTCCAATCCGCTTAGCGCTGATTAATCCCTAAACGGTACCTCGTCTCCCTACTTGCGCCTAGCGGCTTTTACAACCATGGATAATATACATAAAAGAATAGATTAGTTAAAGTAATTAACTTTAGATGTACCAAGCCGTTCAAAAAAAAAAAAAAAAAAAAAAATTAACTTTAGATGTGTGCATACATAATAATAGGTGTGCTTCTTGAAAAAGAAAAAAAAGTTAAGAGTAAATTACGGTTTTGACCAATGTGGTTTAAGTATTTTAACTATTTCAGCCTTGAATAAAATTTTGTGTCAATTTAGCCCATATGATTTTGACAACTATCATTTTGGCTGCAAAAACTTAACTATTATAATGGTTTTGACCCAAAATCTAACTATGGTTGGAAACCAAAAACGCTAGTTGTCTAAACCATATGGGCTGAATTGATTAAAAATTTTGTTTTAGGCCGAAATAGTTAAAACACTTAAACCACATAGGCCAAAACCGTAATTTACGCCGAAGTTAATTATTTACTGGGGTGTAAACTATAAAGCAATGTAATTCACGTTCTCCATCTACAACTTTAAATTCCAATTAAGAGTATGTAAACGTAAGATATAAAGTTTTGGAGAGGACTCTAAGGTGGTGTTTGTTTTTTCAGAGGTAAAACGTCTGCGGTCTGCGGACCACATCTGCAAATCTCTTTTGCAGAAGAGGTGGACCAAACCTCTGCAAGAAGAGTGTTTGAGGGTGTTTGTTTTCTCAACCTCTTCCCAACCCCATCGTCCCCCAACCCCGCTGTCTTGCTCAACCCTACCGTCGACCTGTTCTTGAGCCACCACCGTCGACCTGTTCTTGAGCCACCACCGTCCACCACTGTCACCATCACCTCAATCGAAGGAACCAGGGGCGACGACCGAATGAACCAGGGGCGAGCCCTAACCTCGATCGAGCCTTCGTGGACCAAACCCCTCCCGTCGATCGAGCTCTAACCTCGATGGAGCCCTCGTTCTAAAACCTTCACGATCTAACCCAACCTGCAATCTCGAACGAAGGAACCCTCGATCGGTGGTTGCTTGAGGCGGAATCACGAACGAAGGGGGTGGAGTTCGGCCGATGGCGATGGTGGTGGAGTAAGGAGGCGACGGCTACGGTGGTGGAGTATGGCGGCGACGGCGAGCAAGGGGTGGAGGAGTTCGGCCGATGGCGATGGTGGTGGAGTAGGGAGGCGACGGCTACGGCGGTGGAGTATGGCGGCGACGGCGAGCAAGGGGTGGAGAAGTTCGGCCGAAGGGTTGAGAAAAGGGGGAGGAGGCTGGAAGAGGTTTGAAGATGTGGGAAGAGGTTGGTTCACGTCTGCGCCAAGAAGAGGATGCGCAGACGTTTTTTAATGAAATGTCATCAAGAAAACAAACAGTCTAACCTCTTCCCGCGTCTGCGCGGCGCAGACGTAAGAGGTTAGAAGAGGTTTTTTACAAAAAACAAACACCCCCTAAGGCCTCGCAACCTCTTTTGTCTGCGTCGCGCAGACATTGACATCTGTATACTGTTTGTTTCTTTAAAGATGTTTCATTAAAAAATTGTGCGCGCTTACTCTTCACGGTTGGCTCTCATGGGCAACCAAGGTAATATGTTTTCGTATATGTAGAAAACTTTGTGGATAAATAACTTTTTAATTATGAGAGTGTAAGGTTTCGATAGGTGTGTTATACTGATTTTTCATATTTTAATAAAACGTATGATAATAAAGCTAACTACACTAAAAACCCAAATTAGTTTTGAAAGAGCAAGGACCATACACATAAGAACGCAAAACTTCAAACAACGTACCGACTCTACTACACCCTTTTAAGGGATATGGCCATATGGGTCCTATATATGTTAATCAAACTGACAATGAATGTCAAAAGTAATAACAAAAACCAGCATCATTTGCCTCATAACCGATAGAAAGAGCTAGCCAACAGTGAGCCTCCCTGATCATAGTCACATAAATCACGGTTCGCTTCAGCACGAAAACGCGGTTCGGGTACGCGGTTCGCTAGCTTCAACGAATTCGGTACGAAGGGGGTAAGTTCATTTCGGTACGCTCCGGTACGGTGTACCACGGTACCATATAATCTAGTTCGTTGTATCCCATTAAAAAAATAGTTAAATGTCAGATTAACAACTAGTTAAATGATTAACAATAGAAATTTAAGTGATAAGCTGATTAACATAATAATAGTAGCTAAAAAAGCCCAAAATCTCAAAAACAACAAATATAGTAACAGAAACAGATGTTCCAGATGAAATTTGATGTTCCAGATTGATGAAATTCGACGTACCAAATTGATGAAATTCGATGTTCCAAATGATAAAAGTCGAGAATTCCATTGATTTTAGCCGCCGATCCATGGCTATTTCAGTCGACGAACCCAGGCTAACCAAATCGCTAGCAATTTCTAATTGGGTACAGTACGTACCAATACGAAATACGCGCCCTCTCAAGCGATTTTTGTGACTATGTCCCTAATACTAGAATCTCATATGTTTGCTTTAGAGCATATAGGTAAGAATATACGGTAGACAGGGGCGAAGCTTTTGAAGGGCCTGAGGGTGCCCCATTCTCAGCCGTTTTTCCGCTTGGAAGTCGAAAGGGTTGATTTAGTAGTATTTCGTCAGAAAATTTTGTTGGCATTGAGTCCGACCTCGTCCGTTTTCTTTCTAAAAATCCTTCGGCTCCCTCAAGGTTTATTTTCAAGCTCCGCCACTGGCGGTAGAGACATCTTAATTTAAAAAGAGTGTCAAACAGTCGGTTGTTCCTAGATCATGAATGACATAGAAAGAAAGATAAAAGGTTTTTGAACAATTATTTTGTTTGGTGATTTGGGTTACTAAACAAAGGAAATCTGGGATTTAAGAATTACCAAAACTAAAGAGAGGTTTTGGTTTGTTGATTTACTAATGGATCCAATGCCACAAACCAGACATGAGGATCCATCATCAAGCAAGACGAACTCATGAATGAGAAATATCATGTATACTAAAAAGGATACCTTAATTCCTGGCTATGTGATCCAAAATTGATAACCCAAGACGATTTAAGACCAAAGAATGTACCTTAATGAGCCAAGTTGACTTGCAGACTGGAGTAGTTGACCAGAAGACTAGCAATAGTTAGTCTGTTATACTCCTAGCTAAGTGTGTACGTAGATGTAACGAAAACTGTCTGGTCAGGAAGCTCATCGGTAGTTGCTATTCTGGCTCTGGGACGGGAGGTGGAACATAAACAAATCGGACTGATTAGAATCAGAATAGGAAAAGTAAATGAGGGACGACTTTTAGTATGAAAACAGAACAGGGGCTGGCTGGATAGGGGATGTATTGTACCAAGAGCCTTGAAATTACCATGTAAATACATATTGGAAAGTATAATTGTACTGTGTTTTTATTGCAGAGGGTGAACCCTTTATATATACAAGTTATAAACAGTTAATACTACTTTGCTCAGGCCCTCATGCGGTAAACTAATAAATCACATATATACATAACACGTCTAAAAAAACATAATTCAAACAAACAGACCTTAATAAAATCCTACTTTACGATTCGAGTAGGTGAAATTAATACAAAATCTTACTACCTGTATATAAAAATACTCTAAAAAAACTCACCGCTAATCTTATAAACAATGCAAACATGTATGTTGCGAGACACACATGTTACTTGGCATTTAATATTTTTCATTTAAGATAGATTACTATCTAATGTACCTAGAATTTAGATTTCACAGTACAAAGACAGTATATTGTTATTTTAACGTATTTGAATTGACTTGTTGACCAAAGTAATCATATTGGACCTCAAACAAGTCAGGAGTTGTGAAATACATGTTTGTTTAAATTCACAATAGTTTTAACTATTCAGAAATCTTATTGATTACAGCTTCTTAGAGACAAAACCTCTAAACAATGAGGGTT
Source organism: Mikania micrantha (assembly GCA_009363875.1). NCBI lineage: Eukaryota > Viridiplantae > Streptophyta > Magnoliopsida > Asterales > Asteraceae > Mikania > Mikania micrantha. The sequence goes on along the minus strand of CM018696.1, from coordinate 60,297,029 downwards.
TTAATGTGACAACGTTCACTTGACAAGTTTTAGGGTAGCGCATCTGAGAGCATAGTCCAAGAGACAGAGCGTTTGCCTAGGACTATCTACCACGTCAGTTTGAAAACTTTCATTTTGATACATATTGCTTCATTAAAAGTTCATTAAAATTTGATTTTCTTTGAAATTTGGTTTTAAAGTTCAAAGTTAAAATGGTGGCAATCTTTGTAGAACTTTACAATCCATAAAATAACTGCCTTATGGCAGTTTTGCCTTACCCCTTTTCAATTTTGAATACAGGAAACTTCACTTTTGGTCATATACACAACAATTTTACATGATTTTCATAACAAATCTCCATACTTGTTGTCTTGTTCTATATCAATATTCTATGTTTTATCCGGTTGAAAAGTTTGCATTAAACCACCAAATTATTTCAATCTTATAATGATACACAACTCCCAGATTATCCAGGATTAGGAATTTCTAACACAGGATTAGATGGAATTTAAGAATAAAATATTACTATTCAAACAAATTTATAATAACTTCTTTATACAACAAAAAAACTACATGTATAACCTCTTGATACACAAAATATGACCATGCACAAGAGGCAATGTGTGTGTCTAAAGAGCTCCTTTTGTGCCTCAAGTCAAGGGTTAGTCACACAAATAAGGTTTACAGGAATAACTAATAACATCAGATATTACTAATCTGAAAGAGGTGATAAATATGGCCAACCAAGTTGGAAGCAACTTTTTTTGGTTTGGTTTAAAAACCATCTATATGTGTTTCAGCAGCAAAAACACTTTACAAAAAAACAAGTTGAAGTAGCCTCAAAATGGGAAGATAAGAAGACAAACAAGCATATAACCATGATTCCCTTTAAAGGCAAGTGCTTACTTGCTACATCTTTCAGTGGTGGAATCTTTGACACCCAGTCACAAACATATATAGAACCTACATAAATGCAGCTTAAATTTAACTTAAAGTACAACTAAATAGATCCAAGATGCACCTTATTAGACATAACTAGTGGTAAAAATATACATAAATGGACTTAAAAATAGACCTACTTGACAAAAGTGTTAATGAACTTATTATGCCTTAAATTTGACCAAATGATTAATTATGACCCTAATAGAGTCATGCGTTTTCAAAGCTTAAATAGAATGAACAATCTCTGTTTTGCAATACCAAAAGATAGTTTCCAAACATAAGGCACACAATATTTAGTTTCCAAACATAAAACAAAAGCTAGCGTTTATCAAAAACAAAACATTACTTATAAGACTCACATACGCTATTACTCCCATCTGTAGAACTGGCTTGATCTCCAAAAAGAGAAAATCTGACAGCAGTCACAACGAAAGTAATTTCAGTTACTAAACTTTTTAAGATAAACTATTTTGCATACACCTTCTATAAGTAGATAGAAAATCAGCAAAACAGCCTGACATAATTCTAAATTGCAGTCTCACTTGACGTTTCAGGCGAAGTATCAAGCAAAGATGGACCATCATTCCATTCTTCAAATTTTATAAAACGGTTCACCAAACCTTTTACCTTTTCATTTACTAAAATGGTATCCCTCGCATGCATCAAAGCAGCATTTGCAGCATCATCATGTGCCTTTGATATCAATTTTTTCACTATCTTTGCTGCAGTCACGAGCAAACGTGCTGCTTTCATATCCATCACCTTATAGCATCCCTTACCTTCTTTTGATTTCAATTCCTTTATGTCGAATATTAGACTATCACCATTTCTACATGTTGAGCACTTGAAGGGAAGCTCATTACCTGAGATGCATCTGGTATGCGTATCAGATTTACATTCAACACAACTGGTGCACTCTTCTTTCCAAGGGGAAACAATGATATCAAAACAGGTGGGACAAAAGTACTTTTTATTTTCAAACAGGATACACGAAGTGCACATCTTGAGTCCTTTGTTTCCATCCCAAAAATGGTGAAGAAACTTTGGATCTTCACAATGACATTTACTGCATATGGTATCATTGAGTTCGATCTGATTCATTTTCGGGATCATCTGATTAAAACTAGGGTTTTTGTGATGATATAGTAGAGGAAGAGGGGGGTGGACAAGCACCGTTGGATCTCATCCAAACGGACGGATAGATTATTAATATCATGTAATTTGCATTTAAGCCAGCTAATACATAAAGTATATATTTTCACTTTCTTCTTATACCAACTCCAAAGATGGTTTAAAATATCAACTTGTGAATATAGCAATAATAACTATATCCAGTAAATTTCACTCGTATAATTGCTATTTTTACGGTCTGAAGAGGGTGGGATATAGGCAAACATTACATCTATCTCAAAAGAAAGAACGATGTTTTCAAACAACTTGTGAAGATAAACATATTAAATTATTGTCTAAATCTTGCATGCTTGTAAGTTTCTTTTCTTAATGACAATGCAGTTTAATATGTGCATCAAATAAGGTGTGGAGCCATATTTGGTTTCTTTTAGTACATTTAACACCGCAACTTTTAGTGTTATATATCTTTATTCTTTACAAGTAAAAGTGATAATAACATGATTTAAGATCTTAATAGTTGGAAGTAGAAACCAATCACATTATTCATCAAATTATAAGAAAATATTCAATCTCCATTTGTGCCTCAAGAAACTTAAGTAACAAGTTTATGGATCAGATTGCTTGCTATTGTAGGGCTCCTGATCCTCTAAACACCTAAAGGGCAATGGGGGTCAGACACCAAGATACCAGCTTTAAAAAGAGCAGCAACAACATCAGATCGAACAATCGTATAAATTTCTGATAACATATTTCAAGAAAAGCTTCAAATGCTTATAATCAGGAAGGAAGATTTAGGAAGGATGCAGAATATACCAAATTGGGCTGATGTTTATTTAAAATTAACCAAAAAGGTACCTGAATGAAAGTTAAATACTTAAAAATGGTCAGTGTATCCATGTTCATGTGAATTGTAGTACCAGAAATAAGCCCTAATTTTCATATGTGTTGTAAATATAACACTAACCCTTGCGGCTGCCCGTTAGATTAGATGCAAGATTTGAGGTTGAACCTTCAACTTTTCATCTCGTTCTCATGGCCGCTAGCTGCAGCCTTTCCCGGACCGTGGCGGACGCCGCCGTGACACCATCATAAGTTTCTTCTCTGTTCATTGTTTTTTTTTCTCTTTTATGTATTTCCTGTTTTCTAAGTTTTTTTTTGTTTTATTTTTGTGCTATGATTTTAGAAAAAATTACATATATCCTCTAAAAACTTCATAAATCTACCTATACTAATAAATAAAGGTTTTTGGTGCCACATGTCAAGTTTCTAGGGCATCTCAACCTTTATTTCCCGCCTCTCTCTCTTATTAAATGCATCTAATATTAAATAATAATATTAAATATTAAATATACTTTTTAAACATTTTGAAATTAAAAAATATTTTTTTAAGCATGATAGTATATTAATATTAAGAGCATACTTTTTTTTAAAAAAAAATTTATCATAAATTATAAAATTTTCAAAAACAATTATTTGAAACTCCATGTTTAAAGAAAAAACAAAATATAAAAAAGTTGGTGTTTAGATAAATATTATTTTTTTAATGCTTAAATTTTTTAAATCATACGAAATTGCAATCGTATTTTAAATTAAAAATAATCTTATAATTTCTATATTTTCATTGATAATTATTAATTATATTTCTTTATCTGATCCGTGTAATACACGGGGTATTAACCTAGTTATATATATACCTAACTTAAAAAATAATTTTCATATTTCCTCTTATCTAACATTAAAATTAGATATATCTTCTTACCTAAAATTTTAGATTACATATTTCATTTTATCCAAAGAAGAAAAACTATAAAAAAAGTGATATATATATATATATATATATATATATGTAATTAGAGTTGTAAATAAGGGGATATATGTAACTATTTCATGATTTTTTTGAACGACAGAGGGTCCCGTCGTGCTACCTTCAGTTATCCTGCTGTGGATAACTAAGATCGATTCCTCGATCGCTGACTGTGAGACTGTACCCCCGATGCGCGGGAACCCTGTGGAATAAGTAAACCCTCGCGCCCCATTGGTTTAGAACCCGAGATTAAACTCAAGATTCCTCCCTTCACCTGGTATCTATTAAAGTGTCACTAGAGAGACTTGAACCTTGGTCTCTAAAAAGAAAGAACCAAGGCTTAACAACTAGGCTAACTTTATATGATAGATTTTTTTACTTGATAACCCCTAGACTCCCTAGCAAGCTGCCAGAAAATCTATCCCAAAAAACAAAAAGCATTGTTCTTCATCCAAATAAATCAACCTTTTTTAAAGGGGAGTGTTATTTGGACACCTTCTATGGATCAGTTGACACCATCTAGCTTCATACGGGCCGTTTGGCCCTATACGGGTCATATGGATGTCAGATTTTGTCAGACTTTATCAGGAAAATGTCTGGCAGTTGAAAGTACATACGGCCCGTATGACCCTATACAACCCGTATAGTTATAAACTTTTTTTTTTGAAAAAGAAAAGGTTTTTTTTTTAAGAAATAGATGGTAGACAGCTTTCCTTGATAAACAAAATGCCAAAAATGATGTGTCCTTCCAACTGTTTACCAGCTTTATTCATCTATTTTAAATATTATTTATTTACAGAGCAACAGTGTTATTTAGTATCGAAGAAAAAATAATTATCAAACGTATGGGTGTCCAAAGTAGCCCTTTTGAGGCTTCTGCACCCAATGTGTCTATAATCCCACTGTACAAGGAAGAGGTCTATAATCCCACTTTTGAGACTTTTGATTCTAGCAGATGTCTATAATCCTGCTGTACAAGGAAGATGTTTCATCATTAAAATAAAGATCCATATGGGCCGTATGGGTGCGTGTCAGAAACGTGATTTGATGTGCCATGTTATGTCAGAAATAAAATATTCATACGACCCGTATAAGCCCATACGAGTCGTATGGATCTATACGGGTCGTATGGATGGTGAGACAAAGAAGAGAGAGTGAGACAAAGATAGACACATTTTTATTCTATTAGTTGTTCTTGTTATAAATGGTTGAGATTATTGAGTATTTGTAATGTTTTTGTTATAAATACAATCTTGGAAATAACCCATCGTGTGACTAAGGAATCATCTGATTAACTTTACTAAAACAACTTTACTAAAACATGACATAACTAGTTATTAATAATTAGTTGATAGAAGCAATTATAAATATTAATTAGTAGAGGGAGCTATTATTGATTTCATTTTAGATGCTCCAAAAATAGATAGAGATAAAATACATAAGGAGAACAATAATGAGACTCACGATCTTCAATCTGTAAATCCTCTTCTAAAAACACCAACAAATCATCTCTATCAATTATGGGTATCATAATGAGAATTATGATATTACGTCCCATTTGCAGTGCACAAGTATAGTGTATATATGTGTGGGTTCTCAATAGCCAAAAGTAAAATTGTACCAATTTTAACTTTATTTTTCTTATTTTGTGAAAATAACGTTAAAAACGTTAGGATGATTAACTTTAAACAATAACTTTGAGCAGGGGACACTTTCAGAGCAGCCTTTCTATTCTAACTAGTATATGGGTAACGTTTGTCTTCATTCTTCCCCCACAACCTACTGAAGAGTAAGAATACACTGGGTGATTTTGTTTATTTGTTTGTTTGTTAATAGTGAGGATTATGATATCATATGTGCACACAAGTTCTCAATTCCTTTTCAACGGGTACATTATGTTTATTACTTATGTTTAATAAATTTATTAAACATAAGTAATACATGTTATCACAATCTTCAATCTTTAAAATTTAATATATTTTAATTAACATTTATCTGAGAGCGCATGTGGAATGATTATTCCACATAGGATATCAAATTATATGAGTCTCAAATTAATCAAGAACATACTTGTTGAAGATGATTTTAATCTTTGGTGCAGATGATGAAGTCATGACGAAGATGATGATGATGACGACGACGTCGAGGATGATGATGATTAAAAGTCTTGCTTGTCAATCTTATGGATTAGATTTCTTCAATTAAAGTGTTGTTGATTTCTTCTTTAAATGGCCTTTATATTTAGGGCATATAATATCAAAGAAGAAGAATGGGTGTTAAATCGTGAGAGAATGTTGATTTCTTTATGAGATGATTGTTAATCTATTCAATCTCATACATAAAAAAATTTGTCTGTTGAAAATGAGTTAAGAACTTGTTTGAACATATGATATCATGATATAGTGGAGAATTGATAAAGAAGATTATTGTTGTTCTTGAAAAATAATTTAAAGATTGATAATTGTGATTTTCATCATCGATTTCAACCTTGCATCTTCTGGGTATCATAACATGAATCATCATATCATATGTTTAAAATAACTTTTCAATTCCTTTTCAGCGAGTATGTTGTTTTTCTTTATTTAATTGAATTAATTAACCATTTGCTAAAGAAGCTGAAATAATCAACGTACAAAAAATCTTCTTGGACCTTGCTTGTCATATATTGATTTCTTGCTTCACACTAATCAGTGTTGTAGAAATCATTAATCACGTAACTTGTTATTTTTTTCAACTTCACTCGGGACCAATGAAAACTATTTTTTTTGAACGGCTAATTTTTGGATCACTGACTGACCAATGGAGCATCATCGTGTCACCAACAGTATCACCCGATCATATACACAACCTAGTCATTAGTTCTAGAGAAAACTTAACACTTTAAGAAAACCCATGTAAAATTAGAATCCAAGATTATTTGGTTCCTGAGCCTTGTTAGGATCCGGAATTCTATCTACCTACATTTCATTGTTCAACCCTTATTGATGACCATTTATGGTTCCGTACTCCCCAACAAACCCGCTTATTGCACCAACACACATGAAACATTTGAGATCGCTTATGACAATTATAGAAAGTATTGAAACTATAAAAGGTAACGAAAATGTGAAAATTTATGCACTTATTAGGGCTCTTGATCTTTTATAGCAACCTTATATCATTCAATCAGATTACGAGGCCTTGAAGCACAAACATGATCAACATAATGACAACCTAGACATGTCAAATGGGTCAAATTCTTGAAGCACATGTCGGGGGCAGTTTTTTTTTTTTCACATGGAGAAAGGTAAGGACTGTCTATATTTCACTCTTATGAGACCATAAAATAACTAAACTATGAGTGAGTTTTTCTAGGTAATTGATTGATAATCAACATATATGGGGAAAACTAAATAAAGATGCCAACACACTATATAGTAAACATCTTTTACTTACAATTGTTTCCCTTATGATTATTGAATTTGAGTGTTGTTGGTGATTATTATCTTGTGAAAGGATATATATTGAATAAGTCATTTGTGTTCTTAAGTGTAGCTTGTGTGAAACACTTATCAAAGAGGGCTATGTGGGGGATTGGTAGCCCACTTTAATGTTGAGCTATGGATTTCTAATTTTGAGTCAATTGGTAGGAATTGTATCTTGAATTGTTTAAACCATGGGCAGTGGGAGAGTTTGGGCAAAGTTAGAGGGGGACGAAAATTTTCGAAACCCAGAATACATGTTAATTTTTTGATGCCAGGGGAGGAAACCGCGATTTTTAACTAAAAATAATATTTCGGCCGAAAAATTTACACTACGGACGAAAAAATAGGGGGGCGGGCCCCTATTAACCTACGCCCATGACCATGGGGACTATATTGATAGACGATTATATTAGACGATTATATTTTGGGTTGAAATAATTAAAACATTTAAACAAACTATAATTTACTCTATTTTATTTATACGAGAGAATGATATATGCATATCGTTTTTTTAATGCATCCTTCTAACAAATATTGAAAAGGGCATCTTTGTAAATCACCTCATAAAAGAATAAAGTCTATGGAAAAAAGTAGTTAGCAAATGCGTCGAATAAACGTATTTAAGAAACCCAGAAGTAAAGTAATAAAAAATCAAAATAAAAACAAAAAAGGCAATTAAAAAAGTAAGGAGAAAAAAAGTGACATCTACAATAATGGAACAATCGAACGTGCTACCAACTCTTCAAAAGATTCACACACACACAAACCATCCTACCAATACACCTTTTGGTTAAACAAATCATATCCATATATCTTAAAGGTGTAATCGTTCATAAAAAGTGAACGTTATCTTGTAAAACTTGAAATTATACTTTTATTATAAAAGTGAATGTTAAAAGTCTTGTACAAACACAAACATAACAATAGACTTAATATAATATTAACAAAAGAAGAACCTAAAACTGAAATATTACAAAAACAGTTGTAAATAATTTTTTTGGTCAAAAATTAGAATACTAAAGCTTTTACCACCAAAATTAAAAACAAAGTTTAGTATTTAAACTTTCATGTAAAAAATAAAATAAAAAAAAACAAAAGTTTTATTATGAAGTTTGTATTTAAAATTAGCATACAAAATTTTTTGTGGCTAAATTAGAAAGACCAGAAGGTTTATATTCAAAATTTGTGACCTAAATGAATATTTTTGGAATATTCTCCTAGTTTTTTTCTAATACAAAATAATAACCAACAACCCGAAACCGAAGATAAGAAGCAGCAAATACTTTGATGGTGAGCAAAGAAAGGCGCCTAGACCATACACACATTCTTACAACTTTTACATCTATAATCTATAACTTATAATAAACAAACAAGTAATCCAGTGAACACTTGTCTTCTTATTACATAGGGGGTGTTTGTTTTGTTTAAAAAACATCTTCTAACCTTTTATGTCTGCGCCACGTAGACGCGGGAAAAAGTTTGAGGTTTGCAGACTGTTTGTTTTCTCGAAGACCTTTCATTAAAAAAGCTCTGCGCGGCCTCTTTTTGGCGCAGATGTGGACCAAAGTCTTCCCCAAGAAGAGGTTATCCTCTTCACGTCTCCTCAAACTCATTTCCAACTGTGCCTCCTCCTCCACCGCCACTGCCGCCGTGAGGCCACCTCAACCCACTGCTGCCATGAGGCCACCTCAACCCACCTCCATCGTGACTGCACCTCAAGCCACCGCCGTCGTGCGATCGAACCCTAGGGTTTCTCCTCGCCGTCGTTCAATTGAACCCTAGGGTTTCTCCTCGCCGCCGTGAAGGTTTCTCCTCCCTTCCCGATCTTTCTCTTCTTCCCGATCGCTCCTCACGTCGCTTTCTCTTCTTCCCGATTGGCAAACACCAGACGCGAAACCCCAGGTGGCGGAGATGTGCGAAACCCCAGACGACGAACCCTAGGTGGGGTCTTCGATTTCGCTGGTCGACGGTGATGTGTTCGATCGGAGATGAGCGGCGGTAGGTGGAGGGGGCGATCGGAGATGAGCGGCGCTAGGTGGGGTTCGCGATCGGAGATGAGCATGCGCTAGGTGGGGTTCGATCGATCGATGAAGAGGTTTTTTTGGTTTGAAGATGTTTTTGGAAAACAAACACCCTCAAAAACTCTTTTTGCAGGGGTTTGGTCCACCTCTTCTGCAAAATAGGTTTGCAGACGTGGTCCGCAGACCGCAGACGTTTTACCTCTGAAAAAACAAACACCACCGTAGTATACCTAGGATTATTAGTAATCCATTGAACACTTGTCTTCTCATAAACAAGTAATCCATTCTTGAGCCAACGGTGAATATATGATATTGAGAGCACTTTCGAGACTAGCCATTGTGACTCCATTAATAAGGTTATATATGCTGCTAATCAATTAAAAGAACTTGCGAAGGACTGGTGGGAACTTCTCCGTTACGAGAAGGGAAGAGATGGGATCAAGAATTTAACTTGGGCGAAATTTAAGGAAACTTTTCCTTAAGCGGTTTAGTACTTGAGCTGCAATTGATCTGATTAAGGAGGAATTTTGTCACATGAGTCAGAAGGATAAAAGCATTGATACGATCACGGCTCTATTCTTAGCCTTAATTAAGGGACAAGCATCCACCTCTCAATTGCATGCATCGTCTCTCACGAACTTATGTTCATCTTATAGGTCAGTAGTTGTATAACTGTATAACCGTTTTGTTTTTCAATATATTCTTGATGTTTGGAACATGTTACTAATGAAGATGTCAAGAGATGGTAATCTGAACTAAAGGTGATAGATATGGCTAGGCCTGTCAACAAACCGAACGAGCACGAACAAGAATACATTGACGAACATGAATTTTGTGTCCGTGTTCGTTTATTAAGAATTTTGTGTTCGTTTGTTGGAAAATTAAACGAACTGTTCATGAACACAAATGAACACAAACGAATTAAAAGAAACGGACAAACATAGTTGAACATAAATGAACACTATTGAACAAGTATAAACAAACACAAACACTACTGAACAAGCATAAATAAACACTATTAAACAAGCATAAACGAACGCAAACTACAAGTCTAATAACTGTAAATACGTATCATCCACTAAATTAGATAGTTAACAAAAGTTCATGAACATAAATTAACGAACACTAGGTGTGTTCATGTTCTTTCATTTAAACGGACACAAATTTTATGTTCGTGTTTGTTCCTTTTTTAAATAAACGAACATAAATGAATTTTTCGACAAATAGTTCGTGAACAGTTGATGTTCATGAACTATTCGGTTCGTTTACAGGCGTATATTTGACAAAGAGTTTTGATTGGCGTTACAAAAGTTTTTTTTTTCTTTAATTATCCTTGATTTCTACAATCACGTTTTAACTATTTACCTATCTCGGTTGAGTTCACATTCGTTTGAAATGATTTTTAATTGGCAGAGTTTGCTTTTCTCATTGGACCATAAATGAACTGCTTATATTACAGATTGCTAAGATTTGATGTGATTATTACAGAAGGTACAAGGCTGGATATGTATGGCAAGACCTACTAGATGAAGTTTTTATCACCCCATTAATATCTGATAAGGAATGTCCTTAAATTAAAGGTTCTGAAATTTCCTACACACCTTCACCAATGGTAGTCTTCACTTTCCCTTTTTTTTTTCATTTTTGAATTTTGATATGAAACTAAGTTGAAAACTAGATTGTGTCCATCGTAAAGGACCTTTTGTTCTCATAATAATATCTAAAAACACACTTTATGTGGGATTAGAAATACTTTCAATACATTCAAGCTTTTATACTAGTACTCATATTAAATTCGTTGAATTTTAATGTTTAATATCCCAATGCATATCTTATAAGAACTGCCTTCATTTGGGTCGGAGACCTTAAGACCATAGGGTATGCTTGTGGTTCTACCCACTACACATAGGCGTCACCTAAGTTTCACCACAACCACCCACTCAACCACTTGGGGGTAGAAATGCCAAGTGGTTGTAAGCATGATGAAGTGGTAATGATATGTGGTGGTGTTATTGGTTGAAAGAAGGAAAAAAAAAATTTTTGCCGTGGCTGTGGCCACGCCTACCACACCAACGTCCTAGGGGGCGGTGTTTCACCCCATCCACGCCTCAACCACGCCCACCCAAGGGGCACACCGAACGGTCTAACTGAAGACACAACAAAGCAACAACAAGATTACCAGTTTGTTAAACAAGAAGAGCAAAACCAAAAGAAAACAGAATTTAGTTCCTTTTAAGAAATTTATTGTAAGAAAGACAATAATGATATAAATATCAACAAGGCTGGCAGCCAGAAAGAAATAAATGGTTCCAATGCATCGAACTTGATATGTTTCATATCCATATGCTATACTTACACTTATTGAATTTTCTTACACTTATTTCGTAATTCTATGTTTCATATCCATATGCTATACTTGCATTTAGGTGTGTTTGTTGGTAAATTAACTTCAATACTGTTATATACATTCTATATTTCTATTTCATTTATAATTGAACCGTTAATTTAAATGGAATGAAAGTATGATAACTATGTTGAATGATCTTGATGTTAATTATTGATTCAATTGATCCAATATATGATTTGATAACTATATATATATCCTCTAATTCTTCAAATTTTCAATTTTTACTTCATGAAAAAGCAATATTGGCATCGACAAATGAAGTTGTTCAAGATATTAACTATCACTTGCTATCAATATTTTGCGGGGAGAAGTAATGAAGTTGTGATAGTATTTGACGATCAGATTATGATAATGATAACTTTGATGAAAGATTATACTCACTTGATGTTCTAAATTGACTAAAACTATCAAGTTTACCAAATCATGAATTAGTTTTGAATACGGATGTTCTAGTTATGTTACTATAAAAACAGTAACAGAAATTTGGATTATGTAATGACACTAGACTTCAAGTGATTTACCTTGGTAATTATGTTATAGAATCAAAGATTGTCACACCCCGGGCCGGCGGGAACGGATCGGGTTTTCCCGTCGGGCGGAAGGTTCCCGGGGCGCGATATCTTGGAGTGATAATCAATTGATCAGATTGTTTACATAGCACATGAGATATAAATGAGAAATGCTAATCATGACATGAAATAGAATTACAAAGTTAAATTACATTGTACATCATAATTTAACTAAGTAAATCTAATCAAAAAGAATCATTGAGTTTATATCTTGAACTGTACAAGATATACAAAAGTGATTCACTGTTTTGTCATATCAAAAGTTTGCAGTCAAAAGTAAACTAGGTCTTCTAAGAGTCCACTAGCTTATCACTTGCACATATGTACCTACACCTGTCCGTCACATGAGAAAAACATGCATTTAAACAAAGTCAACACTAGGTTGGTGAGTTCATAAGTAAGTAAATTGAAAACCATTGAATTGATCATGCACACATCCACAATGTCATACTTGTTACTTGTAATACTTGTTTCATCTGTACCACCCAATGGCCTCTCCTTAGTTATATGTACAAGTAGTGTATCACCTGATCAAGTATGCTTATATATAGGGAATCCTGAAAGGGTCAAGCCCAGACGCTATCCCACCACATACTCAGTCAAGTTCCACACCACTTGCGATACAACTAAAGATATCCATTTCCCCGCTTATTCATCGCACTTGATATGTATTCAGTTATTGTATTGATGATAGAATAATATATTGTATGGGGTTTAATTATCAAACCGAAGTATTGATAACCCTCGATGTATTAAGGAATTTTAGATTAATATAATCTTGTCCTTGTATTATTCTATACTTGAGGTGGGTTAACTGATGATACTCTATTAAATATTAAGAGTGTGAGTTAACCCCTTGCAACTTGTCCTTGAACCATAGTGCATAGAGCCTAAAAGGAATCCATTGAAATCCTCACGTAATCAGATTTCAATGCATCCGATTTATCTCTACCACTTTATATGTCTATTGTCCTCAACGAAATCTATTACTAGTAGTGTCACATGAGAGCAGATCACCTTCTCAACCTACTAGTCAATAGGGTTCTCGTTGGATTAATTACTTATCACTGTAGATTAATATCACCATGTGTCGCTTACCAGAACCTGACTTGAGGTCGCCCTGTCACCGGTCATACGTTACCGGCCATTGAATTGTTACGATCAACATACTAGCCCTACAAGCTAGAGGTTTGTCAAACCTATGGTACCACTATGCTATCGTCGGTTTAGTCACGTCAAACTAACTGGTCAGCGAATTAAAGGGACTTACATGATCAACTTGAACAATTTGGCACATGATTGAAGTGATATAATACAAACAGGTCAATAGTAACTAATTGTAATTGTATTCACTTGTACTCTTGTTCTCATTGTCATATGTTCTCCGTGATATTAACAAAGTTAAATAAGAACTAGTCTTATTAGGTTATGTTAATTAATTGAGTGAATGATGTTGTTATCATGAAATTATGTTATCATGATTATCATTCCATGCTACTTGTTCTTCTTGTAATATGTGTTGAGTCATAAGGTAAGTATTATAAGATCTAGTCTTATTACACTTATTTAACTCTTGTATTGAATGATGTAGTAAAGATATATTATCTTTATATCATTCTTGTGTTTTGCTCTTGTAATCATGTCATCATGTTTCCTTGTAATTGTTACAATGTCATTTCTTGTAAGAATAACTAAGTGTTGTAAGAGTTAACTTACTACTAAGTTATTCTATTGTATCGATGAATTATGATATTAAAAATATCATCATCATCTTATCTTTCCTGTATCCTTGAATTCAAACAAGCATGCATACAATGATTTATGATAATAAGCAATTTAATATCAAATAATCAAAGTATTAACAATATGTAAGCAAAACTTTTAAATAAATAAAAGTAAAGCATGTTTCTCAGCCCCGATGGTTTAAAATCAGTAAAGATTAAAGAAAAGGGGCATATGAACTCACCTTGTATTTGTTGTGTTTGACTTAGCTTAAACAAGAATGTACGCGCTCTCGACTGTACTTGAGTGTGTTTTCACGGTCCTGTATTGATTTAACGTTGTTTGAAATTTGTAAGTGTAAGTTGATAGAGATTTGTGTGTGTGTACGTGTTAGCCATAAATTTGGCTAACACTCATAGGTCTCGGTTTTGGTCATAATTCGGCCCCCGATCCTACTAGGATTGATCATTATTATCATAACTCTCGGTGTTGTGTGTTTGATCTTTAACTCATTCTTGACTGTTTCCTACTTGTTCCTAACATGTTCGTTAGAAATATGAGTCATAAACTTTGTAAAATCAACTTAAGTGTATACTTAGGTTGTAGTTCGATCATTCTTGTAATTACAGTTAGCCTTGAAATAATTGCTTTCGTGATTGAAAACTAAGTAGATATCATTCTTTTCAAGCGTGATACCTTTTGTTTAATAAAGTTTATTAACAAAGCCCATCACCTTTGTAGTAACATACTAACATGATTAGTGTATAATTACCTATATATTACCCCATGATCTATTTATCCACATATTGATTTTACGTTTTATGTAGACCAAATTCCCCCACATGGGCTACTACATGATGGGCCAAATGAATGGATGGGCTAAAGCCGTGGGCCAAAGGAGTGTTGTTGGGCTAAGTTTAGTGATGTGAGCCGCATTGCTAAGTGGGCCAACCCAAACAATTGAACCGAGATCAACACTTGGGCCGTAGGGGTATGGGCCAAAGCAGGAGGTCTGGGCTAATTAAACATAATAGACCACTAATGGGCCTGAACCAATTTGGGCCAAGTAGAAATGATTTAGGCCGATTGGTTGTGTGGCTTCTTGGACTCAGCATGGCAAAAATCATGCGTGCCCTAGGATTTAGCCGGGCCTTCACTGAACATGCACCTCCACGATGATGACAGTGGCCACATAAATGGTCGGATGGGTTAGCATCAGGTAGAAAGCTCATGGTCGACTGTAAGCTTGTATGGTCGAATGAAAGTGTTGGGTTATTGGCGAATGAAGTGTTCCAGCGAATGACCATCACCGAATGAGTGTGGTTCGAATGAGGCTGCTTGTCGAATGGCTAAAGGCGAATGGGACATGTCGAATGAAGGTCAAGTGGTTCAGCCGATTGAGTTGGTTGCCGAAAGAATGAGGCTATTCGGCCCTCATTCGGTCGAATAGTTCCCATTCGGCGAACTGGATTGTGGCCGACCATGGAGGTTCCAACCAAGTCCTCAACTCAAGTCTATGATAGTTCTAAGTGATGGTGTGTGTTAGGACTGGTTTCCATAACTCCAGGGTTCGAGAGGAGAGGTTTGCAACCGGTTTTTGATGATGGTGTGAGAGAAAGCCAAAAACCCTAATTTTCGTGACCATTTGTTGCTTCATACCTCGGATTTTGATGGTTTTTAGCCCCGATCTGTTGTACTTTCGTGTAGTAGAGGTTGAGAGCTTCAAGTAGGTTCAAGAATGGAAGGATTTGGTCAAGTATTGAGAGAGATATGGAGGAGAGAAGGTGAAAATATGGAGGTGGATCTTGAAACCGGGAATAAGGTTTTTGGGTGGGGAAGATGAAGTGAAAGTGAATAAAATGGACTCATTTATGGTATTTATACCACGAGTGAGTTCGGGTTCGTTTTTGTTGCTCGGTTCGCGTTTTCGTTGCGTTTCCGGATTGTTGCGCGTGGTTTTACGGATTTTAAATAAAGATAGTTTATTTATTTAATTTTGATGAGTTTCAAAATTGTAAAACATTATTTATTTTGTTTTATTAAATTTATTATCGTTTCGTGTCGTTTTTCGCTTTCGTTTCGTCAGAACGCGTCGCCTTCGCGCGTATTAGTTCGAATCGTCACCCGAACAAATACGACGATGGTTTTGCTTTCTGACTTTTGTTTTCTACTTTTCAGTCATTATTTTAGAATTCTAAACTCACAGATATGTTTGTGTGAATCGTCACTCACGCAAACACACTGTCAGCTCGTCATTCTGAAATAACACTGCATTAGTGTTTTAATTGTGTTTCCTCACTGTCGGACTCAACTATACTTTCTGTTTTCACATTGTTCTTGTACTGACTTGTCGGCCATCTGATTCCTGTCATCCGTGGACATCAGATCGCAACCGATATGTTTCCGTTGTTCACTTGAATACTGTTGTTTCCCGTGATTCGTTGTGTTAACTGTACTTAAGTTTTCACTTAAATACACACAACTATTGTTTCAAATGTATGTTGTACTTACTGTATTTAAGTTTACACAAAAATACGTACAACTATGTATTGTATTTTGAAATCTGATAATACAATTACTGTTCATGTACATGTATTTACACATAGTATAAAGTGAAAGTACACATACCGTACGGACTTGCCGGACGATCTGGTACTTGCTGTTACAAAGATCATATCGGAATCCAATATTGGTGCTAACACTTTTATACATAAAATTAGTTTCACACTTTTATACAAGATAATTCCTTTCAAATCTATAAAAAGGCAGTTTTCACTAGCTATATGTTTCGTCATGATAATAAACAAGGGCCAAAGATAATCATTATACAGGGTTGATTTGTATTTGAAACATTTAATTTTTAACCATAGTCAGTTGTACGTTGCATTATCTAAGATAAAAAGCAGAGAAATTTTAAGAATATTAATTATATACAAAAATGATGAAATTATCTAATAAACAACAAATCACGTGTTTTTATATCCAGTGTCATGAAATTCAATATTGTGTATCTAATTTTATTATTTTTTATTTCCAATCACGTGTAGTACACAGGTTTTAACCTAGTATATATATATATATATATATATATATATATATATATTAAAACTTGAATATAATGTAGTGAGGAGTCATAATATTTGAAAACTTGCTAAAAGTTTATATTTTCCTT
This sequence comes from Mikania micrantha, assembly GCA_009363875.1. Taxonomy (NCBI): domain Eukaryota; kingdom Viridiplantae; phylum Streptophyta; class Magnoliopsida; order Asterales; family Asteraceae; genus Mikania; species Mikania micrantha. Next base: position 60,279,818 of record CM018696.1, on the reverse strand, counting down.
TCTTGTGTCCTTTAGTTTGCATTAAAGTATTCTAATGCTTGCTTTTATAACATGCATGTGATCATAGTTTATAACAAAGTGATACTTGTTTTTAGATGGGTATACTATCGTGTTTTATGACAAAGTGACACTCACTTTACAATGAGATACACTTTAAGGTTTTATAACAAAGGATGGTAGTTACAACATGTTTTTATATTCAGTGTCATGAAATTCAAGATTGTGTTTTTGCTACATCAGCACGTATCATATATGACCAACTAGTTATATAAATTTATGAACACGTCTAATCCATGAAAACTCACTTCATCACGGTTATTTCCGTGGTAACGCAGCAAAGTATGTGTAATGTAACTTCTAGGCTTGAAAGTGGAAAATAAACAAAACCACCAAAGGCTATTAACGTAATTTCACACAAAACACCGCATTATTTGGCCCTTTGATTGGGGGTAAAGTTCCAACTTTTTTTTTACTTTTTAAATAAGCCGCCTCACCTCACAAGTCTTTTTTTACTGTGTATAATCAAAAGTCACGAAATTAAACAATAAAAATATAAATATTAAATAGAGTGCAGGTCCCATAATATTATATATATATATATAGGGGAAAAATCAAATAAAAATTATATTTTGCCTAAGAAGGCTAAGAAGGATTTTTAAAATCTTCAAAACCGACCCAAACGAACTCCGATTGAACTCATTTCGATGACATTGGAACCGTCTCATCGACCTCCACAATATTAGATTTTAAGTTTTTGTTTTAACAACTAGATTTAGATTTTGGGTTTTAGGGCTTGGTTTTTAGCTTTTAAGTTGTACCTTTATGTTAAACATTTGATTTTAAAGTTTTGGTTTTAGTATTAAGGTTTATTGCTTACGATTTAAGGTTTGGGTTTTAGGGTTCGACAAGCCGGTTCCAATGATGTAAAAATTAATTCAATCGGGGTTCGTTTGAGTCGGTTTTCAAGTTTTTAAAATCCTTCTTAGCCTTCTTAGGCAAAATAGACTTTTTAGGAGAACATTCCCCTATATATATATATATATATATGAGTAGTAATGTATAGTGTAGATGTGTCTGATATATGTAGTGATGTTTTCAAGGTTTAGACTTGTATTAAAAAAAGTTTTTTCAACTTTGAAAATTAGTAAAGAGATGAGAGTATTAAATTTGAGATATTTGTGCTTTTAGTAAATTTGATAGATTTGTTTATAGATTTGAGAGATTAGAGTTAGGTTCGTGATAAAATATTTGATTTTGTTATATAACTTACTAGCCAAGAAAACCCGTGTATTACACGGGTTGAATAATAAAAAATATATTTTATTTATATTAAATAATAATAAATATTTAATAATTATAAAATTATACATAGGATAAGATATAATTGAATAATTCTTATTGTTTATTAAATTTTAATAAATTAGTCATTATTGGAATAAGAAAAATTATATTTTTAAATTTTTAATTATATAATCTAATTACTAAAAATTTATATTATTTAGTAGAAGAGAGAGACGGAAAAAAACATTTTCAAATTTAACCAGGACGCGACACGTGTCTTATAGAAATACTCCTTTATTAGAATAGGTAGATTTTTTTTTTCAAATAATATATAAATACATGTTTTCGATAGTACACCCGCGGCAACGCGCGGGTAAAATAAACCTTGTTAATATTATATATAGCTCATCTTCCGTTCTCATCGGCTCATCCACTCAACTGCGAAAACAAAAAAGAAAAACAAGGTCATCTGCTATCGTGCGCCATCTAACTTCCGGCAATCTGGTTGAAGCAGCGATGGCAGCCGAACAGCAGTACGCGAAGGCGAAGATATCGGTGTGGTGGGACATTGAGAACTGTCGGGTACCAAAAGGTTGCGAGCCTCACTCGATCGCCCAGAATATTAGATCCGCATTGGTTGATATGAATTACTGTGGTCCGGTATCGATTTTCGCTTACGGCGACACCAATCGGATCCCTGCCTCCGTCCAGCAAGGCCTCAAAAGTACCGGCGTCGATTTGAATCACGTCCCCGCCGGTATATACTCGTATTACTATATACAAAAGCAATCATTACAACTACTGAACCATAAAAATAATTATATAATAATAATACCTACTTAAGTATATAAAATTTTCAAATATAAATGAATAATGTTAGGCTGCCTCACTGATTACGACTCATTAGTAGGTTGTCAAAAAACTCAAAACTTGAATTCGGCTCGTATATGGTTTGAAAAAAACTCGGTTTAGATAAAGTCCGTTTGTAACCTATCCGAACCGAGCCAACTCGTTTTGTATCCGAGCCGATTCGAGACTAGCTCGGCTCTTTTGTACAACTCTTCTCTTATTATTTTAATTAAATAATAATAATAATAATTAAATGATAATAGTGTAATAAAGAAACAATGTTATCTTTATTCTATTTTTGATATTATGTCAGAATTTTTTTTATGCTATATTTTGTGAATGTAATTTTTTTTTTCCGTATTTTCATCTTATGATTTGTAGAACTATGTGCCTATGTTTGTGTTCATATGTATTTTTGTTTTGTTATTTTCTCTATTTGTATGTTATATTTTTGAGTAAATTACGGTTTTGGCTCTCGAGGTTTAAGTGTTTTAACTATTTTGGCCCAAAATAAAATCTTCTATCAATTTAGCCCCCGTGGTTTAGAAAACTATCGGTTTTGGCCCCTCAAACTTAACTATTATAACGGTTTTGGCCCAAAATTTAACTATAGTTAGGGGCCAAAAACGATAGTTTTCTAAACCACAGGGGCTGAATTGATAGAAGATTCTATTTTGGGCCAAAATAGTTAAAACACTCAAACCACGGGGGCCAAAACCGTATTTTGTTCTAGGTTTTGATATTTGTGATGATAGTATTGTATTCATGACGGAGTATTCAAGTCGTCAAAGCGGTATGACTCAAGTTTTTTTTTATTTTGATATTCGTGATAATAGTCGAGTTTTTTTTCCAAATAAGCGTTGGTGGAAAACTTATTTACCAAAATGGGTGATTTGAAAAATATTTACCAAAATGATTGTTTTTCATATATTTCTTTATTTTGAACTAATTTATCATGATTTTTTTTAATTTAATCGACATATTTCATAGTTAATTGGTTGAAAAAAAATAGAAAAATATTATAATATGTTGATTGAATTAAAAAATAGTTAAAAATAAAGAAATAAATGAAAAAACACTCATTTTGGTAAATATTTTTCAAATCACCCAATTTAGTAAACAAGTTTTCCACCAACACCTATTTAAAAAAAAAAACTTCAAGTTTTTTTATTTTTTATTTTATGGCATTGTTTGAGTTGAAGTTTAGATTATTTTTAATTTTTACTACTATTAAATCTTTACCAAAAGATAATAATATCATTGAAAATAATAATAATTTTTGATGTAATACATCTTATTTTTTGGTGTTATGATTGTGTTTTTTGTTGGTAGATTTACGATTACTACATTTTAAGGTTTTATGTCAGAGTAACAATTGTTGTGTATTTTTATATTGGCATTTTAATATACGGGAACATGTTTGCGTTCTAATATTTGCAATCGTAGCCAAATTTCCTTCGCAAACGCACGGGGTAGCCAATTAGTTACATCTATATGTAATCTCTACATATGTGTTACATAACTGATGATTACGGTTACTTTAAACCCTAACTTGATATATATATATATATAGGGTAAGGAGTGAATGAGAACCCTTGATAATTGAGTTAACCCATAAACCCAATTTGATTGGTTGTCTAATTTAATAAATTTGAAATGTGTGGTCCATATTAAATCTGGGAAAATGAGTGGTGGAGATTTATTTAAGGGTATTTTGGACATTTATGTAGTGTACTTGATTTGATTTTTAAAATAAAAGTTTATCCCCCAATTTTTTAAACCTTCATAACTTTTATATACATCATTATTTTTTAAAAAAAATTGCACCATTAAATTTGTCACATTTTTATCTTTAATTCAAGTATAATTTTGTCAAAATTTTTTAAAGTTTTCGAAATTACACTGATGTAACGTCCTGAATTTTTTCAAAGTGTTCGTAATTACACTGATGTAACGAGCTGAATTTTTTCAAAGTGTTCCTAATTACACTAATGTAATGAGCTGAATTTTTTCAAAGTGTTCATAATTACACTGATGTAACGAGTCGTTACACTGATGTAACGAGCTGTAACTTATTATTTTTTTTACATTACAATTATCTAACTTTCTGTCTTATTTGATATAAATTTATCTAATTAACTAAATTTTATAATCAAAAAATAAGTTTATAATATATATTTAAGATGAGAGGAAAAAAAAATTGATGGAAAAATTTTGAAAAAAGAGAAAAAATATTGTTCTTACATTTTTTACATTAGTGTAATTACGAACGCTCGAAAGAAAATTTGGCATGACTATAATGAAATTAACGAGAAAAATATGACGAGTTTAATGGTGTAATTTTTATAAAAAAATAACATAATATAAAAAAGTTATAAGTGTATAAAAATTAAGGGGAAAAATTTAATTTAAAAATAGGAAAATATATGGTTTTTTAAGAGTGTGACACTTGGCACTCTTATATTAAATCTGATTTTTGTAATTAACACAAAAGACCATAATGCCCTTTTGTATTAAAATTTAATTAGTGACACATGTCACAATTAGATTAAATCTTGGAAATTTCAACCATTGGATGAGAGTTATTGAGTTTTCTCAATTAGAGTGGGTTCTTATTTGAACCATATCCTATATATATATATATAAGGTGTAGTTTCTTTGTTAACCCGTGTTTATTTCGTTAACCGAATAATTACATCTTATTACTTTGGGGCTCACATTAAAGTAATTTAAAGGTGTAGGTTTTTTTATATTTTTTTATTAATGTAAGTGGATCCTACATTAATTATATTAATTAAAAAAAAGAAAAAAAACATATACCTTTAGATTTATTTTAATGTGAGCCCCAAAGTAATAAAATGTAGTTAGTCAGTTAACGCAATAACAAAAAGATGAAATTTTTAATCATCTCCCTATATATATATATATATATATATATATATATATATATATATATATGGAAGGGTTCAGTTGTTTACTCTTAGCTTCTTATCCACATGTCATTCTTTTGTGGTTTCCTATACTTTTAAGTTTTAAGCCTTTTTAGAATATTTCTATCCTATATATATATATATATATATATATATATATATATATATATATATATATATATAGTGGCGTACCTAGAATTATTTCTCATGAAAATGGAAATTTTTTAGGGTCGTTTGTGTTCAAGTTGGGTTGAGCCAGATCTAATTGTGTTGGGTTATGTTAAAAAAATAATCAAACTAAATTTCATATATAAAAGCATAATAAAAAAAACAATAAGTATAAAGTTTTTCACAACGAGAATTTTTTTATATCTATTCGAAATAACATATAGGAGACTCTTTTTGTACAAAAGTAATACAACTATCGCTTAAATTCTCATAACCAATTCAATTACGTAAATATAACTTCAAGTATTATGTTATTAAAATTAATAATGGAGTTGTTTAAAATGTGTCAGTTGTGGTTTGACTTGTTATTATTAATACTAAACTTGTAGTGATCCTTTTTTTAATTTGGTTTTATTAACTAACATTTAGAAATTAAAAGTTTAATGGGGATGATTTCAATATTTTTAGGGAGAAATCAAGATTTTAACATCTGTATACTCCTAAAAAATATTTCAAGGTGGGTTGTTGCCCTCTTGTGCTTCAATGTGGGTACGCCACTATATATATTCACAGCGGTCAGAAACCAAAAGAAACATTTCTTGAAACATGTAAATATAAATGGTTTTTTTTTGTTCTCAGTTAACTTGTTTATTCCCTCATTTGAATGTATCCATATACGTGAGGGAGTTTGAAGGAGAAGGTAAGTTTTTTACTTCCTTTATTTTTAGCAGGAAACAAAATTTTGATGAATTGGGGCGATGAGCCATAAATATTGATTATGCACTTTTCATATATCAATAAACTTCTAGTCTAGTGGTATCCCTTGAATTCTCAAGAGATTTTGGATTCGAATCTCTTTAGGAACAATTGTTTATAGATGTGCACGTGGTTTTCTAGTATGTGTTTTCTCCTGGATGGTGGGGTCAAGTTGCCTATTTGGCTGGTGCTTTATTTAGCGGTTAAAAAAAGCACTTTGAATATGTGTAATCTAGCTCCTATTAATGCATGTGCTAGTATTTATCATTTAAATCCGGGCTAATAAAATTCTTGACAATTAGATGGATTGTGTTAACAGTACACTAATGGTTTGCTTGTCAAGTTATTTTTTTTTTATTTATTTTAACAGGACTGATCAATATTATTAATTTAGCCAAGGCAGAGAGGTCTTAGTCTGATATAGTGAAATGTTTTGTAGGTAAGTTGCTTTTAATAGCAGTTGAACATTTAGCAGGGTTTGATTTTTGTTTGTTATTCATCTTACTTCTTTTTGCCAACATTTGATTGAAGTAGAATTTTAATCACTAAATTTTCATTTTTGTAAAAAAAACCCTCATGCTTTTTTGCAAACTTGAATTAAAAAAAAAAAAAAAAAGTAGAAAAGTGTGAAGTTTGTCCAATCTTACAATTTTGGACCACCTTTAACCTGGTTTTTGTTTTTTCAAAACATCTTCCAATTTTTTTTTTTTTTTTTTTGCGCAAACTATGTAATGTAGAACAATGACAACCATTTTACTCTTGAAAATCTAAAAAATGATAAAGAACATTGTAATTTGGCAAACTCTGAGAAACGACACAAACATGATGATCTATAGTTCAACTATAATATATGATATGTATCCTCTTTTGTTTTGTCCCACAGTATATTAGTAATATTTACATATTAAAATTAGGGTAACATGTAATGCCTTTTAGCTTTGGTAATTAGTATAAGATGTTAGTAACAAAGAATATTGTGTTTGAAAACTTTCTTCATTATTAAGGAGTATTATTCAATTAATTATAATGGTTGGATTTATAATTCACTTATGTTCATAGCTTATGCAAGATTTCTGTCTTTGTTCCTCCTTCATTAGTTAAATGATTTTCTAAAGGTTGCAATGTATATGATTATGATAAATATCTGTTTTTCTTACAAATAGGCGTCAAAGACGCAAGCAACAAAAAAATATTGGTAGACATGTTATTTTGGGCTCTTGATAACCCTGCGCCATGCAATTATTTGTTGATTTGTGGGGATAGAGATTTCTCGAATGCGCTTCATCAATTGAGGATGAGGAAATATAACATTCTTCTAGCACAACCTCAGAAAGCATCCATTTCCCTTGTTGCAGCAGCTAAGTGTGTGTGGCAATGGACCAGTCTTTTGGCCGGTGGACGACCACTTACAAATACTGATGGATCCGTTGATAATTCAGTACATGCTCCAGTTTCTGAACCACTTCTGATGCCGGACAATGTGTATGCAAGTACCACTGTTTCAATCAATATCGCAGATGAACATGATATTGGGGAAAATGAGGGTGAAGATGCCACTCTCACTGAAACTAGGCGAATTATAAAGCAAGAGGTAGCGAAAGCACTTGTAGCTACTTTACCTACATACATGGAAGGGATGCAAGTGTCTCTGCGTGGACTTCTTCATGATGAACTTACAACTTTTAGGGTTGAAAATGGTCGAACTGGAGAGAACGTGGAGGCGGTGACCAAAAAGGTATCGTATGAAGAGTTCATGGCATGCAAGCCTTCCGAGTTTAAGGGGGAAGTGAATCCGTTGTTGAGCAAACGGTGGATATATGATATTGAGGGCACGTTTGAGATTAGTCATTGTGACTCTGCTGATAAGGTTATATTTGCTGCTAATCAACTAAAAGAACGTGCGAAAGACTGGTGGGAAATTCTCTGTTACGAGAAGGGAAGAGAGGGGATCAAGAACTTAACTTGGGCGGAATTTAAAGAACTTTTCCTTGAGCGGTTTAGTACTCTTGATGCAATTGATCAGATTAAGGAGGAATTTAGTAGCATGAAGCAAAAGGATGAAAGCATTGATGTGATCACCGCTCTTTTTTTCGAAAAAGCTAAGTTCTGTCCAGACTTGTTACAGACTGAGAGTAAGTGGATTTACAGATATATGTCTATGTTGAATGGAAACTACTCGTGGGCTTTTATGCCTTCTAAATGCGAGACACTTTCAGAGGTGATTGAATGGGCACGAGAACGTGAATTGGAATTAAAAAGAAAAAAAGAACAAGGAGAGAGAACCATAAATGTGTGGAAAATTTAGTTTTTTAAAGAAGTGCCAAGTTTTTTAGCCCTTTCTAAGAAGCTGGCTTTGTGAAAAGAGATCAAGAAATGTAATAATTGTGGGAAAAATCATGTGTGAGAGTGTTATGTTAAAGCTTTGATGTGTTATAAATGTGAAAAACCAGGCCATCTTGTGTAATTTATAAACCAACTAGCTTATTAACTTGCGTATTACATGAAGTTGTAAACAAAATAAACACTAAAAAACAATCACCAAGTAAAAAGGTAAATACAAATAAAATAATTAAGCAAGACTATGTCTATTAGAATAATAGTTTTAAAAGAATATGTAGAATATATTTGTAGATGTATTTATCGAATTAAGTTTATTTTATGTTCATATATCCATGAGATTATGTTATATGAAGTTACAAAAAAATAAAATGCTAGAAAACATTTAAACATAAGCAAACTTTGAAATGAAAAATAAATAGCATATTAACATAATTAACTTTTAAAAATTGTCGACTAAAACCCATATTGTTATACACCTTATTTAGATATCAGAAGTGTTGGCGTCTGTCTTGTTCATTATCTATACTTATTTTATATAGTTAAATAAAAACTTTTTTAACAACTAAATGACTTTGGTGTAGTGGTATGGGCATAGTGTATAAAATTGGAGGTCACAGGTTTCTTGTGACGTCTCGATGTTTTTTTGCCAATTTTCGACTTTAACACATTTAGTTTTATATATTTGTTTTCCTTCTTTTTTCTTTTTGAACATTAACACATTTAGTTTTATATATTTATACTTCAACTTCACCCACAAGCAAAATATTGTTCAATCTATACTTAATCATGTCGTATACATATGGGTTCATGACAACGTTTATAGTTTCATTGCGAGGTTTGCAAACACGTATTTTACTGTTTTACTATTTTAGTGTCATATTATGACCGTGCCGTAAAGAGAAACAAAGTCCGGATTATACGGATGGCTAAGTAACATTTAATTTGGAAAAAGGAAGGTTGCTTGAGGAGTTGGTTAACCACCTGCATTTTGAAGTTGAGCACATGGGCTTGAAACTCATGTCTAACATCTTTTCGTCGTTTTCATTGTTGACCATTTGTATTTCATTTTGACTATACAAGAAAATTAAAGTGCATGCACAAGTCTCGGGTGTTCATAAACCGACAGAACCGTCTATACCGAACCAGAACGAAGACAATTGGTCGGTTTTAAAACTTGATGGCATGGTTTATGGTTTGAGTCAACTGAAAACCGTGTGGTTTACGGTTTGCATTTTTTCTAACCGTATAAACCGCACCAACCGTGTATATATGTGTGTGTGTATCTTAAAATTATTGAAAAACCTAAGATGATCTTCATACAAAGTTTATTCATCACCGTTTTTAGACTAGTTTTGCTATTTTGATAACTGTTGACTTATAGATTATGATTTTCGCCTTTAGAAATTTGAATTTGAAATGGATTATGGTTTTTTTCATCATTATATTAACCATTATTTACTTTTTTAAACCGTGAAACCGCAAAAATCGAACCGTGAAACCGTCAATACCGATCGGTTTGGTTTACACAATTTAAATGATTGGTTTGGTTAGTCATTTTTTTGAACCCGCAGTTAGCGGTTTGGTTCATAAATTTTTGCAAAACCGCCCAAACCGCACCGCGGACATCATAAGTTGAACAAAAAAAGTACAATTATATTTGTATGGTATATGGTTCATATTACTAACATAAAAACGTGATCTAATCCTCTCTTCGACCCTTCTTTTTATTTTTTCGATGGTGTCTCGCACAATTCTTTTTTTTTAATTATTTAAATATTTAATTATGTTTTGGTAAAAATTTAATTAAAAATCAAGATGTTCTACGTTTCAAGTTAAGTTTTATTAATATTCTTTTCACACTTTAATATTTCACTACTATGGCTTATGTAAAATTCATTTTCATGTTTTTTAGCGTTTATTTTCCAACGACAAGACTTTTGTGTAATTTCTTAATAAACCTTCTACACATGTTTTTTCTTCCCTTTTTTTACATTTTGATATTGCTTTAATATATTGGTAATACGACTTATGTAAATTCATTTATTTCTTTTTAAATACTTAATCACGTTAAGGCTACCGCCTGGCTGGTAAACATAAACCGGGCCTTGGTGGTTAAAGTCTTCAAATTTCCTATGGCTCACCTAAGTTCGACTCTTCTTCTTAGTTTTTTTCCCACGGTTTCTTTTGAACTCTTTGTCTCGTCCAGTTTTGTTCTCTTCTGCTATCTTTTACTCATTGTTCTCAGAACCAGACTCGTCGGACAGGGAACTGGCCCAATATGAGTATGCGAACAACCCTCTTAAGAACCGGCTAGTTGAGTTGGTTCACCAGTCGGACTGGTTTTCAGCTTTTTTAACTACCCAGAGGATGAAACATTAAAAATCATATATTTTTTAACATGATTATGGTAGTTTAAACATTAAATATGTATGTTTAAATGTCTTTGAAATTTTCTAATTTTTTTGAAATATTTTATTTATTTATTATGTCATCCGGCCCAACCAGTAACCTATAAGATGTCCGATTCGACGTGCGGTCTAGTTCTAAAAACATTGCTTTTAGCGTGGTTTTCGTGCCATTTGAGAAATCTTAACAATGATAATCCATACCTTAATTATTATTATTATTAATTTTTTTTTTGCAGTGATTGTTGTTTAATTTGGTCACAAAAACTAGAACGTGTGTCCATTATGCCGATTACGCCGTCTAGAGGTGGCCAACGTACCCAGAACTGGAACCGGTGGCCGTGGGTACGGGGCGGTTTCGGGATTTCAGAGAAACTGGAACCGGCTCCATCCTTAAACCGGTGAAACCCAAACCGGAACCGGTTCTTGACTTTGTTGACCGGTTAAAAAAAAACCCGGTTTGGCCATGTAACACCCAAACTTTACACACGATTACACGTGTCCCATTTTTAGGTCCCAAATTAAACTTTATTGTAAAATTATGTTCGGAAGCGTGAAATTGACATTTCATAAGTTAAACACACTTAATTTCAATCATTTACATTTATGATTAATAAAAACTAGTGTGTTTAAGTTTAATACCACCATAGACTTTACATAACGTTTGGTTCTGCTTCACAACATGCCCGATCTGATCGCCTGATGCATATCTATCTTTGACCTGTAACATCACATATAAGGTCACAATTAGTTCATATGAACTAAGTAAGTAACCCCTCCCAAAATTCCCAAAAACTTATTTAAACCCATCCACATACATATCATATGGATGTTAATCATGTTTAGTTAATAATATATCATATTCAAACATCAACTTGCACCCAACACATATGGTGCATTTATTTCCCTTAGTGGGACATTTTCATAATATGAATATATTATCTAATTCAACTCTACCACCAGCACCTCTGGCTAAATTTAAAACACCAAATATATATATATATTTTATTGGCTTAACCAATTACCCACACATCTGTGGTTTCAATAATTTAATTTCCGGATTAACCGGTTATCCACACATTTGTGGTATCATACATATATTTTTAAGTCTTAAGATGTTCACCCACCGGTCCTTCCATCTAAGACAATTGCTAGCACCTCTAGCTATCCACCATTGTGGAGTCAAATATTAAGTCTAAGATGTTCACCCACCGGTACTTCCATCTAGACAATTGCTAGCACCTCTAGCTATCCACCATTGTGGAGTCAAATATTAAGTCTAAGATGTTCACCCACCGGTACTTCCATCTAGACAATTGCCAGCACCTCTGGCTATCCACCATTGTGGAGTCATAACAACAAAATGTAAACATACATTTTTCACAATCAAAATTCAAGTTGAGTCATTTCTATTCGAATTGACTCTCACAATGCAATAATATCACATTACCATTCATCAACTATTAATCACAATAGTTTAATCAAAATTACACTATGGTGTTCACATTCCTGTACTTCCACCATAGCTATTTGTCAGCACCTCTGACTATTCACACATTTGTGATATCATACTCAAACACCGACTCATCCGGCTATTATTATGCAATCTGTGTTGCATACTTAATTTAACCGTAACATAAACACATTGGAACTTAACATATGTACTTTAGAGTCTATTAACTCAATTAGTTCCAATCTAGTTATGCACATTCATTCAAATGAATCAATCAATATATATATATATATATACATCACAATCAAGTAGACTCTTTCTACTACTTATATGTAATGTTACAGTAAGTTGGGTAACTTACCTGGTTCATACGGTTGTTCACTTCCTACAACCTCTTTTCCACTTCTGTGAATTGTCACTTGACTTTCACCACCAACACCTAGTTGCATATTCACACATATACAACTATATTCAATACATATAACACATACAATCAAGTTCAACACACTTGACTGATTTGACTTCCTCAAAGTCAATTCATCACATAACTGACTCTATCTTACTACGTTTAGCAAGTTTTAGTCAATTATCACAATTAATCATATTTCATGCCTCCCCAGGCAATTTATCAAATAACTGATGTTCATTATATTAGTTACGATCTTTAATCACTTTTATTATTTAATTTTTATTTAAGATCATAACTTGTAATAATTTTAACATCAATTCATCAAAATCATCATTTAACCTATGGATTATAATCCATAATTTATTTAAAATCATATTCAACCCATCCTACTAGTTATCACGCCATGATATGGGTTTCATAACAACCGGACATCATCTCGGCTTCAAAACGAATATTTCACCAACCAAATATCAGTTTCTTCGTTTCTAACAATCCCTAGTTATCAACTAGGCAATAATCAACAACAATAACCATGATATCATTATTAAAATCTAGATCTAACTCATATTCTATCAAACTAATAGAAGAGGTCGAATAGTTACCCTTTCGGACGGATTTCTCGGATAGAAATGAAGATCAGGACTTGTAGAAACGTTTCCTAACTTGATCCGGATGTTTGGATGGCTTCAAAACTGAGATTTGGGAGTAAAAGTTTGAATTTAGGCGTCTGGAAGTCGAGTTGATCGACCAGAAATGAAATCTGATCAAGAAAATCAGATATTTATGCGTTCTGGTCCGTCACGTACCGCGGAGGATTTCCTTCGCGTACCTCCGCCGCCTTAGTTAGTTTCCAATTTTGTTTTCGCGATTCCGGGAGCATACGAACTCCGTTTTACGCGCCGTTTTCGCCCACGTTCACGATTTTTCGAGCTCTTTCCAATGGTTATAATTTCAAGACCTGAAAAATTCAAAATATATGATCTCTTATTTAACGCTATCTTCAACTTAGCGTATCTTGATACCAGAGCCTCGTTTCGTGATTTCACTTACACTCATTCTCTTCATTCTCGAGTTATGATTCTAACCTGAGAATTTTGAGTTGTCATAGTAACCATCACAATCGTTCAATTAACGATTATAGCAATTACATTTCGTTTTATTAAAAACGGGTCGTTACAGGCCACCTCTAAGTGGTGCACAAAAAAACCAGTTACCCGAACCGAACCGGTTTTGGGACTGGTTAGAAACCGGTTATTGGAACCGGTTTGAGCTAAGGGTAAAAACCGGCGGTTCGAGACCGGTTGGGGGTTTTTTGCGTGAACCCGGTTTAGAACCGGTTAAAGCAAAACTGGTTTTTGAGACCGGTTATGCTTTTTAGAAATATAGACATTGATGACCGTTGCGCCCACAATGTAGCCGTTGAGACCGATTAACCGGGTATTAACCGGTTAACCGATCGACCAAAAAAAAACTAGCCGTTTCATAGCAGTTTTTTGTCACACCCCGGGCTCTCGGCGGCCCGGGCGCTGCGACCCGATTGGTTTCATTGATAAATACAGTCTCGGTCAGAGTTCATTATTCTTTTTTCGTATGTTTTAGCGGAAGCGTTGTTTTATGAATTTCAAAATTTTACAAATGATTCACATGCATAAATGTGAAAGCCGATTTTCATCCTTTATAAATAGTCCATACTCATGGGTAAGAAAAACCACATTTCGTTATTTGTAAATAACTTTTCAGGATTTTATAAAATTTCATACGCATAGGTATGAATACCATCATTTCATATTATTGTAAACCGGATTTCACAAACTCATAATTTCAAATTATTTTATAACATCCGGTTTATACATGACTTGGAGGCATAGCTCCAATAGCTCAATGGTCTCACCACAAGATCCTATTCAAGGCATCATAGGCCAAGAATCTCTAATCTTGCTTCTCTTTTACAATTCATTATTACCTGAAAAGTTTTTGAAAATAAAACGTCAACATAATGTTGGTAAATACAAGTAACAGACTCAATATGTAAGCATAGCATGTTCGGTCCTTTAACCATAATTATTATTGGCAATACTACATATTTAGCAGGTTATTTCACTGATCGATACAACTACTGCATACACTGGTTTATAACTGTCACTGGTTAGGAACTACAGCGCAACGCGTCTTACGTTTTGTTTCTGTGGCAACTAGTACCTGACCGGCCGGCAAGTCCGTACGGTATGTGTACTTTCAACAGTAACTATGTGTGAATTCATGTTTGTGAACAATACTTGTATTAACAGAATTCAAAATAAAAAAAACAGTTGTACATATTTATTGTGTAAACTTAAATACCGTAAGTACACCACTCATTTAAAACAATAGTTGTTAGTATTTAGGTGAAAACTAAGTACAGTTAACACAACAAATCATGAGAAACAACAGTGTTCAAACAAATAACAAAAACAAATCGGTTGCGATCTGATATTCATAGATGACAGGGATCAGATGGCCGACAAATCAGTGTGAAATCAATGTGATAACAGGATGTTTAGTTGAGTCCGACAGTGAGGAAATACAACTTAAAACAATATCGCAGTGTCGTTTCAGAATAACAAACTGACAGTGTGTTTGCGTGGGTGACGTATCACACAAACATATATGTGAGTTTAACGTTCTGAAATGATGATTGGGAAGTAGAAAAGAAAAGTCAGAAAGCCAAACCATCGACGTGTTCGTTCGAATGACGATTCGAACGAATACGCGCGATGGTGACGCGATCTGACAAAACGAAAACGAAACACGACACGAACGACTTTAAATCAATAATGTCACACCCCCAATTTTCAACTAACGGAATCATACCGTTTGGGAACGTGACAAACCAGGATCTCAGATCATTAGACATAACGAAGACCTCTATATGAATTTCAACACATACTTTGGTCCAATACATCAAAGTTTTTAAAGATTGCGGAAGCGTTTTAAAACAATAACCAAAGGAACTGTTGTAACATTTAAATTACAAAACAAAATCCCCAAATGTATAATTCAAACAATATAAATGTAAAACATGCATGCGACTCTATCTCCTAGTCCATGCCAGCTTTATTGCGCACCTTAGCGTCCTGAGAAAACATGTAAATCAAGTCAACACAAAGGTTGGTGCATAACACAGGTTTTAAGTATTCACAATGTTCAAAACAACAGTTTGAATATCAAGTTTGCAGATAACATAATCACACATGCATAGTCATGATAGCTAGTCATTTATACTATTTACATAAGTGGTCGACACCGAAGCTGACGATTGCCATGCTATAGCATGTTTTTGCCTTGCCACTATTGTCTAGCACAAACAATAGTAATGTGTGTTTGGTCAGTCAAACACCTGCGTAGATCCCATCTACCAGGTGAGGTTTGTCAAACCTAATAGATCTATTTCCAACTACCACGCTTTGCGCTACGGCAAACTAAACGGTTCGAAGTGTGTAAGGACTTGTAAATGCTATGTTGTCACATAATGTAAACAGCTAACTCATGCAAGTGATATGTATCTAAAATGTTTGTTTGCACATGTTTTCTCCCCCAAAACAGTTAAAATAAGAAAGGGGCCGTGTACGCACCTTTGATTATTGCAGAATGATCAAACACTCGTGAATTCACGTAGAAAATCCTCTACTAAGAATCTGTGTTTAAACAATAACTTAGTGTTATTCGAATAGTCGTTTTGTGCTTGGAATCACATACGTGTCAATACACGTATATTAGAGTGTTAGAAACGTACATACGAATGTACGCGTGACTTTAAAATAGTTTAATAAAATCACATCGTCGATTATGATTTTATTTAAACGAGCGTAATTATACGCGATTACGTTTTCGGAGCAAAATACAAATTTTATTATTATATTTTGTTCGAGATTCCGTTTTGGTTACAACGCAATTTGAATGACTCGAATCGGAGTTAAAACGAACGAGATATGATTAAAATACTAAACTAGTTCACAAAATCAAAAATAGGTGGAGGCCGGGTTCGAACCCGTGACCTCCAACTCAACACTCCCACACCCCTACCATCTCCACTTTCCCCAATTTTGTTAACATGTCTGATTCTTAATTCTTATAAGCCCAATCGGCCCACTAACCTTATAGTTAATCATAACCGAATAATTGAAGTCCGATTAACCCACAAATTCGATTCAGATTGGTCCTCAAACCTTAGGGCTTTGGTTCAGGGGACCCAATCGAGTTCGATCATGCACCCAATTTGATAATTTAACACCCCAAAGTAATGTAATTTGATCTAATCTAATTTCGAAAACGTGTCTTAACCCCACAATTAGATTTCATCAAATCCGTTTATGTTAGGCTGTAATTTCTTAGGGGTTTCATTAGATAGGATATTTCGAACCTATCTATCCCATTTAATTTGAATATGATAAGCAGCAAGATCAAAAACCCCAAAAAGTTTTAACTCAAGAACCCTAGATTAGGTAACCCATCAATTCGTTATAGTTTGATAAAATTATCATGTGCTTACCCTCAATCGGAACACTCTGAATCTAACTATAATAATCAATTTGATTCTTGAACTCGTTTGTATGGAATTCCCCAAAACCGTTTTGCTCAAGAACCCTAGAATTCAAAATGCTATAATTCGATGTTATTAGTCGAAATTGATTTGGGATTAACCTTAGTCGTCCCTCTCTGAAACTACCTACATACTTTAATTTTATTTTTAAACTCTTTAGGATCAAAACCCCCAAAACCGATTTGTTCTAAAACCCTAGTAATCGAACACTATCAATTCGAGATTTTCAGATGTAATTGAGTTAGGGATTCGTTTAATCGGCCCTTTTAGGTGATGTAGGATTGAAAACTTACCGGATTAATTGTCGAATTGATGAAGATCGACTTCTAGCCCTAGTTTCGGCCCCCCTCAAGATCAATTCTTCAAACCGAAACTTCCCCGATCGAATTGCTGCTTGAAACCACTTCTAAGGATGCCGACTGATGTGAAGGAATGCTCAATTGTGCGAGATGTTGTCGAATTCTGTGAGTTTTATGACTAGGGGCTACGGTTTCAAGTTTTTGTATTCAATCTTGATTAATTCTGATGATTGATGCCCCCATAACGTCTAATAACTATTAATAATCATAATTGTGATGATTATGATGATTCAATTTCGGTTACAACTCGGTTTTGATGTGAATTCCGAATTTAATTGATATTTTTTGGCCGAAATTTGACTTTAAAAAGTCAAAATTGATCATTCTAATCATTTACAAGTTAAAACCCTATAACCTAAGTGTTTTAGGCTTATTTCGATTAATTCAAACCCTTATAATTTGCTTTGGATCAATTACTTAACATTTCGGTTAACAAAGTTGAACCGAAAATCCCGAATTGTTACTAATCGGGCTACTTAGAACATTGTTGGGCTTGCTTAATCTTTTTGGGCCTCATAAACTACAATTGGGCCTACCTTGGGCCTCATGGGGCCTACCTTGGCTTTATTGGGCCTAACTTGTCTTGTTGGGCCTTCATAGACTTCATTGGGCCTAACTTGTCTTGTTGGGCCTTCATAGACTTCATTGGGCCTAACTTGTCTTGTTGGGCCTGTGATCTCACTATTTTCAGTTAACGAAGTCAATTCGAAAAGTCGGATTGTCACATCATCCCCTTGTTGAAGGAATTTTCGTCCCGAAAATTAGTAAATGTTAGGAGTAGTTAGGAAACTACTTACGAGTTTAAATCGTACGTGTTAATGTGATTTGATCATTCTGAGTGCTTGTGTGTACTCATACACAACATCTTATGCTTGCAACATCACAACTAAGTGTGATCGTTCAATGTGACTGTTTGCGTGTACACTAGTTAGTTCACCTAACTGTGACTGTTTGTATTTGATCATACTGTGTTGTGTAACTTTACACATAGTGAGTGTCTGTAGTTGTTTGTACTATGCAACCCCGCACATAGCAAAATGTGTGTAACTAATCATGCATGTACTACCATAACACGTAACATATGAGATGTAGCACATAAAATGTATAAAATGTAATGTAGCACAAATGTTTGTAACAAAGCCAATTGAATAAAGTGTAGCCAATTGAATAAAGTGTTTGTGCTTACAGTTTGAAATTTGCAGTGTTGATGTGTGAAGCATCACGTCATCCCCTTGTTGAAGGAAATTTCGTCCCGAAATTTAACGTGCGCTCTCAGTGTTTGTAGTTGCTGTTTTGAACAGATGAGGATACTTCTTCATCATTTGATCTTCCCGTTCCCATGTGAATTCAGGACCACGTCTTGAATTCCACCGAACTTTGACTATCGGAATCTTGCTTTGCTTAAGTTGTTTGACCTCTCGATCCATGATTTCAGCTGGTTCTTCAATGAATCGTAACTGTTCATCTACTTGTATTTCCTCCAATGGTACAATCAATGTCTCGTCAGAAAGACATTTCTTTAAATTCGACACATGAAAGACATCATGAACTCCACTGAGTTCATCCGGTAGTTTTAGTTGATACGCAACCGGACCAATTCTTTTCAGAATCTCAAAAGGTCCTACGTAACGTGGACTAAGCTTCCTCCACCAGACAAACCCTTCATCATGCAAGGAGCCGAACCCTGGGACTGAAACAGACAAACCCTTCATCATGCAAGGAGCCGAACCTTCCTCCACCAGCTGCGAACTTGCATGCATCAGTCTCATCACCACCGAAACCTCGGGATGTCACCGAACCTTCTTTGCATGGCTGAACCCACGTGACTGCCGAACCAATGGAGACCTTGGCCGAACCCAGGATTAATCGCTAACGAACCAAACCCCGGCGAACCTTATTAGCAGCCGAACCCTCAAACGTGTGAAACTAAAAGCTTGAGCCGAACCTTCAACCTATAGGATCATTAGGTTCGCTGGATGATTTAGCCGCATTCTCATTAGATCGGTTGAAGTCAAAATAACTAGGCCCAATTAGTGGCCCAACCAGGAAACCATAATACCCAGGCCCAGCCACTTCGCAGCCCACATTTTACGGCCCAATAGTGATCCACACGCACCAACCCTTTCAGTCTAGACCCTCGGCCCATTTGGCCCACTCTTTTGTAGTAGGCCCAACCAATTACTAGTCTTGGTCCAAACCTTTCACACTTGGCCCACGTGAATTACGGCCCAAACAACTCACATTCGGCCCAATGAGTTTCAAAGTAAACCAATTCATGAATCAAGTAATTAAGGATGACATTTAATGGAAATGAGATTTGCAATTTCGTTTTATTAAAATGATGATAATCATTTGTGTTGAAACAATTAGTGATAGTTAAGTCATTGAATTCTTACAAAAATCAAGTTAAAGACAAAGAGAAGTAATGAAGATCAATTCTCTAGTCATAACTTACAATCATACACTACTTTCAAATTAAACTGACTAATTGTCAATAAAGTACATTTAAATTGGATTGGGCCGAATGATGATCAAGACCACGAAGTGATGATCAAGTTAAGGTCAACACATACACGCGCACAAACCCATACGATTTATACTCATAAGTTACAAACAACATGAAATCAATACAGGATTGGGAATACACAACAAGTACAAGTAAGAGCGCATGCATTTCCTGTTTAAGCTAAGTCAACCACATCAACAGCAAGGTGAGTTGATATGCCCCTTTTTCTTTAATCTTAACTGATTTTAAACTCACGAGGCTGATAAACATGCTTACTTTTATTTATTTAAAAGTATTGCTTAACATATTGCTATTACTTTGATTTAGATAATATTGAATTGCTTATTATTGCTTATATAATACCCTTAAAAACGTAACAAGAAAATATATAAATAAAATGATAAAAAAATATTATTAATTAACTCAATAAATGAAATCGAATAATAAATACGACTAAGAATGTTCCAACAAATTTAATATTAAGTTCGAAACAAATAACGAGCTAATAACCGAACTATTTAATTTATTATACTTTGAACCAGTTATTATAAATAAACCGAAACGAATAATCTAATAATACCTAACGTTTATAATAAGCTAAAATTCTATTTGAATGTTAGTTGATTAAATTGGTAACATCTAATTAAATATCACTTGACTAGCACTCGCAACCGAATTTAAATAAAGTAAAAACCGACTTAGAAACTGACCCATACTATAACCAAAAAATGATTTCATCTACTATATATATTAATCATAAGACACATGTATTGTATAAGAATAAAATATACTAATTAATTAATCAAATTCGTCAAAGTAAACGAAGGAAATGGAAGCAATTTCAATTAATATTAATAACTCGACTACTCAAATACTATATTTTTTTTTGAAATTATCTTAAAATCTTGATCAATTACAACATTCACTCTTATCTTTCTACATTGAGTCGGTTAACTTTGGTGTTATCCTATAAAGCCAACGAGCCACCATAAAATAACGTCAACAATTTCTTGAAACCAACCATTTCGTACTTCGAATCATTCAATATTTACGTGTTTAAACTTTAAAGAATCCACACACCATCATCACCGACTTTCTGATAGATCACGACAACAAACAGTACAACCGGGAAGGAAAATAAGACCGACGTGGGAAACCGACAGCCACGACTTCCAGTTAAACCAACCATCGTTTAAGTTCTATCGCGTTACAATTCTACTCCGACGCCGTTCATACTACTGATAAGGTAAACCTTAAATTTGTTATTGTTTATCAATAATCGGTTTCAAAATCACCAATTAATTTATGATTCCGGGTAGAGTTCGTAACATAAAAATCTATAAAACCATATGGATGTATGTCTGTGGAAATAATCGGACGACTAACAGAAGAAACGTATAGCAAATAAAACTTTAAACTTGAACCTTTGATTTATTTTTAGAGAAAAAAAAAAGTTTTCACAGTTCATACGTAAACCAGCAAGTATAAGGAAGAAGAAGGAGACCAGAATGGTTTGTATTAAGTAATAAATATACAAAGGAATAAACAAATTTCCATCTGGTGCAACTTGTTAAGCTACTTGGGTTTGGAGGGGAAGGTTTTGGGTTCTACTCCCTCATAGAGCATATTTCTTAATTTTAGTTTCCATGGGATTTGTTTCTGAATAAACAAGCCAAAATTAAACAAATTAATAACAATCACAATTTGTTAGTTCAATTGGTTTGAATCCAAGAGAAAGGTATAGCAGGTTTTAAGTTCAAGACCCTTTCAAATTAGTTTTGAGACTATTTTGTTATCATTGTTTTTACAACTAAATAAATAATTATCAATTGCTTTTAACCGTTTAAGTCTTGAAAATCCGATTTAGAAGATCACGGGTTCGATCCTCTCCGAAACTATTTTTATTGATTTATTTAAATTATTTAAATCGTAATCTCTCAAATTTTAACAATGTTTGAATCACAAATTTATGAAATTAACGAATGTTAATAAACAACTTTATAAAATAAACGGAATTGACTGGCTAAACGTTAAAAAGTCTAAATCATAGAATTCTAAACTATTACGTATAAGAATTATAATTCATTCAAACTAACGTGAAATTAAACAAAAAAAAACAGATTATTTGAATCGTCGGGGATTTGTATTACTCGCTTGTTTTTCAGATTACTGCTGGTTAAAATAATAAGGCCAAGGTACGGATTCTGTTTATTTAACTCATAGTATAAATTTTGTTGTACGTTATTGTACGGATTCCGTTTATTTAAATCATAGTATTTTCTGTTCTGTAATCTGGTTCTGTAAGCCCGTTTTTCCGTAATTATTAAAATTTTATTTCTGTATTGTTCTGTTTTCTGATTGACACGATATGATATCGTGTTTCTCTGTTTCGTTTAACTTGCAATAACTCTAAATTAAATTGTATTCAATATTGCATGTCACTGGTTATTGCTTAATTGGTAGTTTGACTACCCTACTGAACTTTCTGAAACTATATTATGTTACTCAAGCATGCCCCTACCTGTAAGGATGACTACAGGCTCATTATGGCGGCAACCATAATATGGAACCATCCGTGACGGTTAGTTGAGTTCATGTCGTCTCCATTAGTACTCTGATAGTACACTGTGCACCTACTGAATTCTGGGGAGGTGTATGGACTGGTCCTATGATAATTTTAAACAGTACTCTCTGATTCTGGGGGATAGTGACGTGTATGCCAACACTAACTATCTCATGTGTCTGGTAAGCGGGAGTAGCTAACCGTGAACCTTACACTATTATATGTACAGTCGGCTCGTGATATATTCCATAATGTTTTAATTATGGCTTAAAATATAAAATGTGTTAATGTTTCTGAAATACAAAAATCAGACCACTGATTACTGTTCTGATCCTGTTTCTTACCACTATCCGGTTATATTTTCACTTGAATTTTTCCTATTTTTCACCACCTTTTGAATTTCTTTATTACTATTGTTCATCCGTTACTGAGCATTCTTTGGCTCAGCCGTATTTGTTTTTGTGGTGTTTATCTCTTTTGTGTAGGTAATAAAGAAAACCAGGCGGGGAATTTTTGAGAGTAAAATCTGAAAATTTCCGTTACTGTAGTAAATGTAATAATCAATACTTAAAACTAAAATATTTGTTTTGTTATGTTTAATTATCAACTTAAGACTTATGTATTTATGTTTTAAATACATTTGGGATTGTTGCATTTACTTCTGATTCCGTATACGTGACACGTCAGCCCAAAACCAGGTTGGGGTGTCGCAGCTTATCATTGTATGCATGCTTGTGTGATTATGACATGACAAGAATAATTAGGATGAATATGATAATGTAAATTCACAATTCATCAACATACTAGAATAACATAGTGGCAAGATTAAATCTTACAACACTTAGTTATTCTT
The DNA here is from genome assembly GCA_009363875.1 of Mikania micrantha. Taxonomy (NCBI): domain Eukaryota; kingdom Viridiplantae; phylum Streptophyta; class Magnoliopsida; order Asterales; family Asteraceae; genus Mikania; species Mikania micrantha. The sequence goes on along the minus strand of CM018696.1, from coordinate 60,256,367 downwards.
ACAAGAACAGACAATGGGATATCACAGGGAAACATGATGACAACGACAAAACATAAGAATGTTACAAAGATAATATATGTCTTTAAATAACATTCAACACAAGAGTAAGTAAGTGTAATAGGAAAAGTCCTTATAACACTTAGCTTACAACTCAACACATATTACAGGAGAACATGGAACAAGGAATGACAATCATGATAATATAACTTCATAATAACAACATTATTCACACAATAATTAACATAATGTAATAAGACAAGTTCTTATTCAACTTTGTTAATAACAATGAGAACACATCACATTGAGAATCATGACATTGATGAACACAATTACAATTAATTACTATTGAACTGTATATTATATCATTTCAATCATGTGCCATTTGTTGATCATGTAAGCCCCTTAAAATTCGCTGACTAGTTAGTTTGACGTGACTAAACCGACTATAGCATAGTGGTACCATATGTTTGACAAACCTCTAGCTTGTAGGGCTAGCATGTTGATCGTATTGATTCATTGGTCGGTAGTGTATGATCGGTAACAGGGCGACTTCAAGTCAGGTTCTGGAAAGCGTCACATGGTGATATTAATCTGCAGGAATATTGTAATTAATCCAGCGGGACCCTATTGACTAGTAGGTTGAGAAATTGATCTTCTCTCATGTTCCACTACTGGTGATAGCTCTCGTTGAGGTCTATGGGAATACAAAGTGGTAGAGGTAAATTGGAGTGTATTGTAATCTGATTATGTGAGGATCACAATGGACTCCCATTTAGGCTCTATGCAATTCAAGTTGAGAACAAATGACAAATGGTTAACTAACACTCTTAATATTTAAAAGTGATTAACAGTTAACCTTACAAGCAATAGAATAATACAAGGAAAAGATTTAATTAATCTAAACTCCTTAACACATAAAGGGTTTATCAATATTTCGGGTTGATAACTAAACCCTCTTATTATATTATTTTGCATATGATACGATAGGTGAATTACAATTGGGTGATGAACATAAACAGATGGATACACATCAAACAAGTTAAACATATGGGAAATGGAAATGGAGATCCATAGTTGTATTGCAATTAGTGTGAAACTTGATTGAGCATGTGGTGGGATGGCGTCTGGACTTGACCCTTTCGTATGCCCTATATATAAGCATGCTTGATTGGGCGTCACATCACTTGTACATACAACTAGGGAGAGTCCATTGGGTGGAACAGGTGAATCAATCCTTACAAGAATCATGTGAAACATTGTGACTGTGATTGTGAACTTTTCAGGTTTTCAATTATCAAACTTATGAACTCACCAACTTAGTGTTGACTTTGTTTAAATGCATGTCTTCTCAGGTGATGAACATGTTTAGTCGCCCATATTCAAGAACATAGCTAGTAGACTTTTAGAGAACCTAGCTACATTTTGTGTGATCATACTTTTGGATGGCAAGACAATGAATCATCTTTTGTATATGTTGTACAAATCCAAGATATAAACTCATTGATTCTTTTGGGATAGATTTACTTGGTTAAATTATGAACGATACATTGTAATTTAATCTTGTAATTCTATATCATTGTCATGTTAACATTTCTCATTTATTTATCACGTGCTATGTAAACAATCTAATCATTTTGATTATCACACGATATCGCGCCCTGAGAACTTTCCGCCCCGACGGGAAAGTCGATCCAGCCCGCCGGCTCGGAGTGTGACAGTTCCCTCCAGCCCACAGCTGGTCACTGGTTAGGTTGCCTGCGTAGTGCGTCTTACGTTTAACCTTCCAGCCCACCTGTACCAGTCACATATGGGAATTTCACCCATATGCGGATACGATTTTTGTACCGAATACCGGTACCGTACCGGTTTCGTACAGGTAACGGTACTTCATTTTCTCAAGTTTCGGTATCGATACTAACCGGTACCAGTACCGGTAAAATACCAAAAATTCTTGAAACGGTACCGGTACCGAAATATAGATATTTTTTTGTGTTGAATTTGATTATTTACTAATCTAGTATAGTTTAAAAAATATTTACCATGATGCGTTAAAACCAAATTAATATTTTAATTATTAAATATAAAAAATACTGTATAAATCCAAAGGACGATACATTTATATTTTTCTGTTTGTAATTCTTCGTTTTGTGAACCTGATTTTTTTATAATGTATTCATATGATGCATTCATATGCATAAATTTTCCTTATAATTATGACATAATAGCATCTATAATTCGAAGAATAATATTTTTCCTCTTCATCTCAACAAAAAATTGAGAAAACGACACAAAACCGGTAAGTACCGAAAATACCGGTACCGATACCGAACCTGTACCGTACATAATATTTCGGTACCGGTATCAGTACCCATTTTTCAAGAATTTCGGTACCGGTATTTTCGGTAGTATTTTCGGTAGCAGTACCGGTACGGTACCAGTATGGTACCGATCTCATCCCTATGTATACTAATAGTCTAAATGTTGGTCTAATAGTATCCCTTTATGCGTCAAAGTTTAAACAAACCATGCTCAAAAATGCATTTATATTTAAAAAGAAGTTAAATGTATTCACCTGAAATTTTTGTTGGCTGGGTGACAGCTTAGATCTTCTTAATATAAATTTTGGCAGCGTTTCTGCTTAATTTTTCCTTATCATTAGTTTGTAAGGATGATTCGTGATGCGTTAATTTTTTTATTTCTAAAATAAATCATAAGTTTAACATACTATTTTATATATATATGAAGTTGAGTCTAAACCCTAACCCTATAAGTTGATAATATACGAAAACTTAAAGTTATAAATTAACTAAAAGATTGAAATACATACCAAATAGGCAAATAAGGAATGTGATTCCTTCACTTTTGAGTCATGGGTCGGGTAATTGTTTGAGTCATGGGTCAAATCAAGGTTCGGCCATCTTTCGAGTCATGGTTTGGGTCATGGGTTTTGTTATGGGTTGGGTCATAGTTCAAATCATAGTTCACATTATGGTTCAGGTTATGGTTCGAATCATGGTTCGCGTCATGGTTCAAGTCATGGTTCGGGTCATGGGTCAGGTCAAGGGTCGGGTTGGGGTTCTAGTCATAGGTCGAGTCATAGTTTTGGACATGGGTCGTGTAATGTTTGGACATGGGTCGAGTCATTGGTCGAATCATTCCTTCAAGAGAAGGAATGAAAAAAAGCATCCCTACTCCAAGGAATGAAAATCATCAAAAGTGAAGGAATCACATTCCTTATGGAATAGTGCATTCCATTCATATGTGGTAACCAAACACGCTTCTTTTCATTCCAACGTAATGACTCATTCCATTCCACCATTCATTCCTGCATATCAAACGCTACCTAAGAAATTCAGAACGATTGTATGTCATGAACAAAATTATTTCTTCGCTTCCTTCTGTTTGTTCGAAATTGTAATCCTTAAAAGAAGATATATGTGTGTTGAATACATGGATAAGTCTTTGCTTATCTTCAATCCATATCACAAGTACACGTACAAAATTTTTTTTTTCTTTTCCTTATGTCACATAAACACCATGGCACTTTTTCTTTTTTTTTTATATATATGTTTTTATAATATTATAACTAGTTTAGATTTATTTTCGTTTTTCTCTTACAACTTTCAAAATATCGTGTCTCATAAAATTCTAAGTATACGGCTAGAAGATACTCATTTTTATCTACGTTTCGTCCTAAGTTTCGTTAAAAACGGATTAAGATCAAATATAACATATTTTAATATTATTATAATTATTTAACCGACTCTTGACTAAACTTAATGATTGTTTAGACATCGATTTATTTCTAATAATTGTTTCATCCTACATATTCGTTAAAACGAACGCCAAAAATCTTGAATGCTCAGTTTAACATTTATACTCTTGAATAATCATATTTTATAAATTAAAATATAACTATTTTATTTATTAAACAATACTTTATAATTCAAATGACCGTCTTCTTGTTATTTTTTTTTTGAGTAATAATATTTTAATTTTAAATCATAATATTTTATTTATATTTTCAAAACGGGATGTTACATTTTTAACCTTTTTTTGGACTGTTTTGCCCCTAAACGTTAGTATAAATAGATGAGGATTGTTTTGGTTTGATCACACAACATCTCTTTTTCTAAAACGCTCTCAAACGATCAAGTTCAACCACCTAGTTGCAAAACACATATACAACTAGTTTCAACACATATGGCACATACAATCAAGTTCAACCGACTGATTTGACTTCCTCAAAGTCAATTTATCACATTATTGACTCTATCTTACTATATTTACCAAGTTTTAGTCAATTATCACAATTAATCATATTTCATGCCTCCCTTAGGCATTTCATCAAATAATTGATGTTCATTATATTAGTTACGATCTTTAATCACTCATATTATTCAAAATTCATTTATGATCTTAATTGTTAATAATTTTAACATCAGTTCATCACAATCATCATTTAACCCATGGATTATAATCCATAATTCATTTCAAAACCACAATCGACCCATCCTACTAGTTATCACATCATGAAATGGGTTTCATAATAACCGGACATTATACCAGCTTCAAAACGAAGATTTCACCGTCAAAATATGAAGTTCTTCGTTTCTAACAACCCCTAGTCATCAACTAGGCAATAATCAATACACATAATCATAGTAATACATTCAAAACTAGATTTAATTCACACAATATTAAACTAGTAGGATAAAAAGAATCATTACCCAATCGAATGGATGTTCAGTCGCAAAACAACGATCAGATGTTGCGGATATGTTCCCTGGTACGATCCGTAGGCTTAAACGACTTCAAATCCGAGTTTTTCAGCACCAAATATGATCTGTGGGTGTAGGAAATTCAACAGAAAGAGTTTTGAAACTCTTCTGTCAACATTTATGATCTTTATCCCAATCTGCCGACTCAAAACACCCCAGGCATACCGCCCCGCGTGGCTGTTTGGCCCGGGGAGTACCGTGCGAGCAAGGAATCCCAGATTTTTTTGTTTAGCCCCGCGCGTACCGCCTAGCGAGGACCACTGGGCCTAGGCATACCGCCTGGCACCACTTTTCTCAAATTTTTAACTTTTTTTCGTTTTGCGATTCCGGACAATCCGTAAATCATTTTAAAACACGGTTTTCTCCCACGTTCATGATTTCTCACATATTTTCAAATTACAACAATCACAATAGTTCAATTAACGATTATTCCAATTACATTTAATTATTAAAGCTGGTTGTTACATAAATTCAGCGTTATTATCGGCGTATGATCCAAATAGCTACATTTTGGAGGGCAACAACTTATAAGTTTAGTTGTTAAACATTTATACGAACATGAATTATCGGTTTAAGGTTTTGGTGATTTTATTATTTATGAAATGATAAAATCGTGGAAAGAAATTATTGAGATACTTAATTAAATTAAATAAATAAATAAAGTTTAATCAATTAAACTTTAATTATTTAACGGAATTAATCAATTAATGGCTAATTGGTTAAATAGGGTTTAAGTAATTAAATGAGTTAATTACTAGAGTGTTTTTATTATAAATGTTACATGGTTAAGATTGTAAATACGTTTATTATCAATAAATTGTTTACCTATCATTTTGAGAGGTGAATTCTAGATCTAGGGTTTTGAGAAAACCCTAATCTCTCCACTCTCCCTCTTGCGCCGCCCCTCCCTCTCTTTCTATAGTCAACCGCTACTTGGCCACCACCATTCGGCCACCACTCACAATCAAATCAGTTTTTGGACTCATTTGCGATTCGTGAGACGATATTGCCTGTTCGAGTGATTGTATATTGTCACTAGCAAGATTGCTACCTAATCCATCGTGTGGATTTAAATTCTCTTTGCGAAGGTCAATTTCTAAACACCCTATGGTTTTGTTTTATTATTTAATCGTCTCGTAACTTGATCCTATTTTGGGAATTGATTTTGATTATGAATTATTAAGTTTCGTAGCCTAATCGCTTATGCTATGTCAGATTTGATCTGACGGATTAATCAGATTTTGTGAAAATTGATTTTACTATTTAATTTTATTACTTAACTTTGATATAAAACTGAAAATGGTTACCAGAATTCCCAACAGTCGGTTGGGGTGTAACGTATTGTTATCAAAGTCATAATTATAGAGATTTAGGTTATTAGAAATTGTGGCATATACTATAACTAAAGCTTATCCAAATATGAGATTATCTCACACTATTATTATATGTTCATTATGTATTTATGTGCTATGTGATATCTATTATATGTTATATTACTAGGTTAAAATCCCGTGTATTACATGGATTGACTTAAAATTTATATTATTACATCTGACTTTTTTTAAATTATTTACTTTTTATTATTTCAATATAATGTATTTTGTTCATTTAAATTATCCAACCATATTAAATGTTTAAAAAAAAATTAAATCATTCATAAAAAAACAAATAGTATCTTTAATGTTTTATTTTTAAATATTTTAAGAAATATAATTTGAATTTAATTTTAAAAATTAAATTGAAACTATTAAATAAAAATATAGGTTTATTTAAAAGCTTCATAATTAATTTCTTTTTAAATGCATATAACTAATAATATATTAATTATTACTATTTTTTAACTAAATAATAAATATAAATAATTAAATAGAAGAGAGAAGCGGAAAAATCAAAATTTAGATGACCTAAAATTATGACAAGTGTTTAAAATTATTTTGATTTATTATTATTAATAGATGTAATCAAAATGTTACCATAGAGGAGAACCATAAATTATGATGTCATTGCCTACACTGTTTAGGAATGACTTAGACTAAGACGATTTCATATCTTGTTTCTTTGCTCAGTTTGATGATGCCTTAGAATTGCTTTAATAGAATTGCATTCCAAACTTACATACCCTCAAATGTCCGTTAGATGATAGGACTCAAACTCACTAGAGTAAATGCCTAATATTATTCCTTAGACTATATAGGCATATGATTTTCAATATTAGTTTTGTAATCTTGTTTACATTGAGTTTGTGAGGTGGGCATGTCATATTCTAATTAATATTTACTAATGTAATGCATAAAAAAGTTTTTAAAGATTTATAAATTATCAATATACCTTTATTTATATTGTTTCGCGTAATAAAATTATCATATATATTAAATAGTAAAGTCGGTCACCCTCACATAATATACTATTCCTTTTTGAGGACAAAATCGTAATTTACTTGGTTTTTTTTAACGGCCGCATTCTAGCCAAAAAAATCATAAACGCAATACAACAATCAATCTTACTACTACATTTGATTTAATTTCAATGTTACACATTCACCCCTTGCACTTTAGGAGTTTATTTTTAAAGTCTCCTTCTACTTTGCTCACATATTTTTAATATTCACGGGTTTATATCGTGTTCATACTTTATCGTATAACGGTCCCGCTTATACTAATTTGATCGCAATTACTTAAAGAACGTTCATAAAAATTTCGAACCCAAACGGTGACAGAAATTTTGCACGTTATTAATAGGCTTTATAACGTGTCTATACATTATCGGATATTTTTATCGTTTATATCATTTGGATCGTAAACGTTTTTATAAATTTCGAACCCAAACGGTCACAAATATTTTGTGCGTTGTTCACATGCCTATAACACGTCCGTACATTATCGAATATTTGTATCGTTTATATCATTTTATATATACGATTTGGATTTAATAATTTTATAATATTTGTATCGTTTATAAATTCTACATTTACGCAGGGCCTTTTTTTTAAGTCTTCTGTAATCACATTCTTTACTATTAAATGAATTCTTAATCTTCAACCCTTAGTTTCAAAGCTTGCGTTATAGATGTTGTATAGGGTTGTGTTTTTAGTGATTTAAATCTGTAATGGGACTATAACTTTCAGTTTATAATAAATTGAAATATGTTGTTTAATGGTTTTGAAATTTCATATAGTTGGTCGAGAGTTACTTTTTGCAAAGCAACTGTGATTTAAAGGTTTTCTTCTTCATGCATTTTATTGTACACGATTTTAACCTCATGTTCTGTTGGTTGTTTTTACGTCAGTATATCAGACCCCGCCGCAACGCGCGGGTCCTATATACTAGTTATTTTTAATTTTGTAAATTTATAAAAATATTATAAAATCACATAGTTTTTTATTTATTGAACACATGTAACACATGAATCTATAATCTCATATATGTCATAATAACAAGGGTCATTCATATATGTTCTTGTTAATATCATTTATTACATAGTAGCTTATTAACCTGTGTATTAAAGGGGTGTTCATTGATTCGGTTAACGGTTTGTTCGATTTTTTTTTAAAAAAGGTATCCTATCCGTTAACCGAACCGAATTCATTGTATGGTTATCCGGACCGAATTCAAACAGTTCTAATTCACACACAGAAAAAACACATCAAATCACACATGAGAAATCAAGCAGAGATCTAACTACACATAATACACGAGTGTCTGTAGTGTGCATTCGAAGGTCAATGAAGAGGAACAACCTTGATTTTGAGCAGTCTATCGTTGTGAATAAATCTCTGATTAAGGTCAGCGACATGCCGGAATCTTCGGCTCCGGTTCCTGACGAGCGCGACGACTTTCCGCCAGTTCCGGAGGGCTTCCTCCAACGCATGCTTGGACGACCGGTCGCCACCTGAGAAGAATTGAGAAGCGTAAAGCTTGAAATCGTCGGTCGATGGTCTTGGACAGTTTGGACTCTTGGAGTCGACTGAAAGTTGAGAATGAAAACTAGGGTTCTAATTTTATGGTATATAAAATATATAAAAATTAATATATTTAATTAAATAATCGGTTTAAACGGTTAACCGAACAATCCGAATTCAAAAAAAAGGTTTAACCGAAAACCGAATTCGGAATTCGGTTACAGTTAATAACCGAACCGAAAACCGAATTCAAAATTCGGTTCGGTTTTTTTCGGTTACGGATGTGGTTCAGATAACGGTTTTAAACGAACACCCTTAGTGTATTACACATAATTATATAAAAAATAAGTATTACAAAACAATCAATAATAAAAAAAATATACAAATAACGTAAAATTTATAACATATTTTTTTTAAAAAAATTATAAATCTTTAAACACTTTTTAAAAACAACATAAACAAAATTTTTATATAAACAAAATTTAAAAATTTTGAAGTTCCAAAATTATTAATTGAAAATAGAAAGTTTTAAATAATTAGATTTTCATTAATATTTAAAGAAAGCGAATAAATTTTTATTTTAAATTTAGAAGTTTGACTTAATTTCATTAAATAAAATATATCTTTAAATTTGTAAAGTATGTCATGTGTATAAATTAGAACAACATCACACGGCAAACATGGCGCGGATGGGCTAAAAGACGACATGCGTCATATTTTTATTATACAGTATAAAATATTAAAATAAAAAAGGTAATTACATATTTTTTCTTTTAAAAGATTTTTTTTTCAAATAAACGGTCAATTACATTACTCTTTTTTTATGAGAAAAAATATAATTAATTTTAAAAGTTAGAGAAATATATAATAAAATTTTCTTTAAGCAATATATGTAAAAATTTCTAATAATAAAAAGAAAAAAAAAAGGTGTAGGATTGACTATGTAATGTCATAGACTCACAGTCTCGTCCTAGTCAACGATGACCCCTTCAAACACTCCAATAGCAAGACTCCGTGGTTATTTCAGTAATTTCCTGTAACGCAGCATACGTGTAATGTAACTTCCGTTAGCATCGATGCAAACGATATCTTGAAACCAAACAAAACCATCCAGGGCCTTTTTTTTTTTAAATTGCCATAATAATCATTGTTAACCACATGTTTACTAAAATGATCACACAGATTCCGGCGTCTAAGACGCTCATTTAGACTCCCCTTTAGACGCCCATTTTGTGTACTTTTTTGAACATATAGGCCCACATTTCGGCGGCTTTGTCCGGGTGTCTAAGACTCCTTTTCTACGGGCGTCTAAGACGCCCATTTAGACGCCCCTTTAGACGCCCATTTTGTGTACTTTTTTGAACATACGTGCCCACATGTCGGCGGCTTTGTCGGGGTGTCTAAGACTCCATTTCAACCGGCGTCTTAGACGCCTTTAGACGCCGGCAGAAAAGGAGTCTTAAACAGAAAAAGGGCGTCTAAAGGGGCGTCTAAGTCGGCGTCTAAGATGCCGGTAGAAAAGGAGTCTTAGACACCCCGACAAAGCCGCCGACATGTGGGCCCGTATGTTGTAAAAAAGTACACAAAATGGGCGTCTAAAGGGACGTCTAAATGGGCGTCTTAGACGCCGGAATCTGTGTGATTATTTTGGTAAACATGTGGTCAACAATGATTATTTTGGCAATTTTCCCCTTTTTTTTACGGCCAACTAATTAACTGTTCCATACTTCGTAAGTGACTCTTAATGGCTAAAACATGTCCAAATTGGCAACTAGTACAGACGGACGGAACCCCTAGCCCACCAGCCACCAATTTCCGGGGAAAACCAGACTCAAGCACCCGCTCAAATACACGACGGTGAAAGGCTGGTAAAACTGGGTGAGATTAAGAATCGACCCAAAACCTGAGTATTATATCATTTCCTTCGTACATTTATCTTACCACTAAAACAATACATTATTGGTAAAATCACCGAGGGCTATTAACGTAACTTCACCACATAACACGACGACCCACATCATGGCCACATCCTATGCCTGGGTGACTGGGTTTTAACTTTTTTTTTTTTTTTATTTTAAATTGTCCGTCACCATTGGTCTCTTTATATATATAACAAATCTTCCGTTCTCATCCACTCAACTGCGAAAATAAAAAAGAAAAAAAGAAAAATAAGGTCATCTGCTATCGTGCGCCATCTAACTTCCGGCGATCTGGTTGAAGGAGCGATGGCAGCCGAACAGCAGTACGCAAAGGCGAAGATATCGGTGTGGTGGGACATCGAGAACTGTCAGGTACCAAAAGGTTGCGAGCCTCACTCGATCGCGCAGAATATTAGTTCTGCTTTGGTTGATATGAATTACTGTGGTCCAGTATCGATTTCCGCTTACGGCGACACCAATCGGATCCCTACCTCCGTCCAGCAAGGCCTCAACAGTACTGGCATCGCTTTGAATCACGTCCCCGCCGGTATATACTCGTATTACATACATCTATATGTAATCTCTACATATGTGTTACATAATCGATGATTACGGTTACTGTAAACCCTAACTTGACGTATACGTAGATCTGTGTATTTATATACATAGCGGATGTTCAATTTAGAATCAATGTTTATCATGAATTAAAATAGTGATTTATTGAAACATGTGACTATAAATTGCTTTTGATTCCCAATTGACTTGTTGGTTCTCATTTGAACGCATCCATATGTGTGACTGAGTTTGTAGGAGAAGGTTAGGTTTTTACTTCCACCTTTTTTTTTTTTAACAGGATTCATGATTTCGGTGTTTGGGGTGATGAACCATAAATATTGATTGTGCACTTTGCATATGTGTAATGCAGTTCCTGTTAATGCATGTGCTAGTATTTATCATTTAAATCCGGCTAGTAAAGGTCTTGCCAGTTAATTTTGATATTAAATGGATAGTGTTAACAGTACAGTAATGGTTTGCTTGGCAAGTTACTTTTTTAATTTAACAGGATTGATCAATATATTAATTTAGACAAGGTAGAGATGTCTTTGTCGATGTTTTGTAACGTCTGATATCGATGCGTATACTTTGTCAAGTTATAGTCTTATAGATGGTAATTTTGGCATGGACATGTATCTTTGATTTGTCGTATTTTTCTTTGGTGTTGTTATCACACATTGAGTTTATATGCCACCCTCAAAGCTTTGTAGGTAAGTTACTTTTAATAGCAGTTGATTATTTAGCAGTGTTTGACTTTTGTTTGTTATTAATCTTACCTCTTTTTGCCAACATGTGATTGAAGTAGAATTTTAATTACCAAATTGTCATTTTTGTATAAAAACCCATCATGCTTGCAAATTTGAAAAAAAAATGTAGAAAAGTAGTCCAATCTTACAATTTTGGACTATCTTTAACCAGGTTTTTGTTTTTTCAACTTAACATGTTCTAATCTTGCATTTTTGCACTAACTATTTAATGTAAAACAATGACAACCATTTTACTTTTGAAAATCTAAAAAATGATAAAGAACATTGTAATTTGGCGATAACTCTGAGAAACGCACATAAACATGATGATCTATAGTTCAACCACAATATATGTATGTATCCTTTTTTGTTTTGTCTCACAATCGTTTAGTAATATTTACATATTATAATTTGGGCAACGTGTAATGCCTTTTAATTTTATGGTTGCCTTTGTTCTTTAGTTTTACCGAGAAGTCATGTTTTTACTTTTTAGTTTTCTTTTTTCTTTTGTTGTTTTTTTTAGAGAGATCTTTTATAATTTACTTAAACGATAACCTTATTAATAGAGTTACTATAAACTTAGATTTAGGTTTATTTTGATTGTATAGAAAGCTTCTTTGGTGATACCTAGATCTTCCTTTTGCAATTATTAAGTTTTAATTTCATATTTTTTAGTGTTTATAAGTTAACAAAGTGGGATTACACTAGGCACGTTTTGCTGTTGTTGTTAGTGTTTATAAGTTAACAAGTTTAAATATTATAGATAAATACTTTTTTAGTATTTTTTTTCATTAAGAACGCATCACGCATCAGATTTTTGGATGAAACGCGTCGGAGCGCATCTCGCAATTTAAAACCAATGTAATCAGCATAAGATGTTGGTAACATAGAATATTGTGTTTGGAAACTTTCTTTATTATAAAGAGCGTTTTAGACATTTGGTGTACCATCATGTTATTCAGTTAATTATAAGGTTGAATTTATAATTCACTTGTGTTCACAGCTTATGCAAGATTTCTTTCTTTGTTCCTCATTCATTAGTTAAATGATTTTCTAAAGGTTTCAATGTATCTGATTATGATAAATCTCTGTTTTTCTTACAAACAGGCGTCAAAGACGCAAGCGACAAGAAAATATTGGTAGACATGTTATTTTGGGCTGTTGATAACCCAGCGCCATGCAATTATTTGTTGATCTCTGGCGATAGAGATTTCTCGAATGCGCTTCATCAATTAAGGATGAGGAAATATAACATTCTTTTAGCACAGCCTCAGAAAGCATCCATTTCCCTTGTTGCAGCAGCAAAGTGTGTGTGGCAATGGACTAGTCTTTTGGCTGGTGGACGACCACTAACAAATATTGATGAATTTGTTGATAATTCAGTACATGCTCCAGTTTCAGAACCACTTCAGATGCCAGACAATGTGTATGCAAATTCCCCCAATCCTGTATCACAGAAACCCATAAGAACAACAGATTCTAAACCAAAAGGAAAGCCAATAAGGAAAAACCTTAGTCAACCTTTATTTTCAAGTCCACCTTTTGAAACTCAGATTAATTCGAACTCTCATCAACCAGGATATAATATGCACCACCCTGGTCACATTCCTAATGTTTCTTCAACCGGATCAAACCCTAATCACAATCCCGATTATTCATGGAATGATGGAAATAACATGCCTGGCTACCAAGATCATCATCATAATCATCCACAGTCGGTAAATCCAGTTTATCCATCACCAGGGACTCCTGCCCTTGCCCCAATAAATTTCTTTCCACCTAATCCGTCACATATTCGTCCTACTCAGTATCCGTCACCTCACAGGCCTGATTTTGTTTCTGATAGCAGTAAGATTTATGTTCCTGATAATTCTGGCAGACAACATTATGCTTCAATGAAGAAAGCAATACCGAAACAAAACTCTGTTGACTCTCCAAATAATGCTTACACAAACAGTCCACAAAAAGGGCATGTTATGCCCAATAAGTCTCAATTCCACAAGGATACTATAAACAGACATCCACCTGTGGTTAATAATCCTGAATTTCAACCATCATCTTCCTCTGCACTGGACTCTACCACAAATAATTGTGGTGTCTGGGGGACACCTGGATGCCCAAAGCCTTCGGAATATGTCCAAGGCCTTATAGGTGTGGTTTTACTTGCCTTGAGCTCCCTGAAAATTGAAAAGATAATGCCTACCGAAGCAAACATAATAAAATGCATTCGTTATGGGAATCCTAAACAACATAATATTGATGTTAAAAAGGCTCTAGATAGTGCTGTTAAGCAGCAGCTTGTTGTGAAACAGAATCTTGGTGCCTTACCATTCTATGTTGGTAAGAATGAAAAACTATGGAAGTGTGTGAATCCTATAGGTAATAATATTAAAGATCACTCAAAAGCAACTTGGGATGAACTTCAAAAATTTTTATCAACTCCTGCTGGTCGTTCTGCTATAATCTCTTCCCAGTGCAGGTAATATATGCTTCTCCTTCAAGTTGGTTTATCTTAGAGGTAGTGGTTTTTACCAGTTTACTTTTGAATGGCTTAATCCAGGTAAAGTTTTATCTAACAGGTCCAAAGTATTTTGTAATTCATAAAACCTCCAATTCTGTTTTTCCCAGTTTTTTTTTTTTTAATGATGATCGGGGAACCCATTTGCGTGGTAAATCCTGGGCCCCCCAATACCCGACCAACCGGGGGGAACGGGTAAACCGCGGGCGCAAGCACTCGGGTCGGTGGCCTTTCGGAGAAAATGTCACCCCCATGACTAGAACTCATGACCTCACGGTTGAGGTCCTAACACCCTTACCACTAGGTTATCTCCACAAGGTTGAGGTCCTAACAGATTTTAGATTATATTGTAATAGTATAAATTTGATTATCATATGTGACAGGTAATTGTAAAACTTTAAAAATTCGTGGGGCAAATGATTTGTTTTTCTCAAAGAATTATTCTGCTTTACCTGTTAGGAAACCCAACCATATAGCTTATATGACCTGTCTTAGGCGTCTGTCTGATACTTATTATTTTTGTTTTGTGTAGGTACGAGGCTGCAACTATTATAAAGAACACATGCCTGAAAGATATTGCTTTGGGTGACATACTTCAGATTTTGCACTTGGCAATCAGTGTAAAGAAGTGGATTACACATAATCCATCAGGATGGCAGCCAGTAAGTATCAATCTTCCAGAAACCAACTTGGAAGATTGGTAACCTATCGCTTCACTTGAAATTGGAAAAAAGTGGCTGTAAGTAGTTTTAGGTTAGAGGAAATCACTTTTAGCTTTTTCTTGATTAGAAACAGACTCCCAGTAACTAATGAGGATAATACTTGACATCAATATGATGCCTACTCATAATAATGGCCACTAGGTGCATTGGATGGCCATCTGCCTGTTTATTCTCTTATTTTAACCTCGTCTTTTGTCAGATTCAACTTTTATATTTGAGAAGACTGAAACCAAATGCTATAGAGCAAACTTTACTAGGTTGTGTATAGTTGTTTTTTTTTGGGGGGGTTTTTTTAAGGAAAAAAATAGTTCTCTATGGGAGTGTTTACACTTTATTTCCAACCCATCTTGTATACATAGACATAGATTGCCAACAATCAAACTCTTTTGAGGAACAGTATTGGGAGGGATGATGTATCGTGACATCCGTCCTAGGAATGGATCATGTGTTTCTTTTTGTTTGGACAAGAGATTGCTTGTCATATGAATCATTACATTTTACTCACTCATAGTTGAGGGTTCCTGGATTTACACATGAAGATGGGTTTAGAAGAAAAAAATATCTGCTGCCACATTTTTTGTATTTGACTACTTGTATAGTGATTGGATGGAAGGTTTACTTCTGCTACGCAAATGAGTCAGTATCACATGAAGATGGTGAAGTTTATGATGATTGGATATTGAATGTGTTATGTTTTCAAAGTTGCGGGGTTTTAACTTTTAAACCAGGAAGATGAAGACAAGATACCACGTTTGTCATGTTCGCAAACCAAAGGGGAATATGACAATGAAGTATCAAATATATGTTGTATTCTGAAAGTGGTGGAAGTATTTGCAGGAATGCTGCTGAGGTTTATGTTCTGAAGTATTTGCAGGAAAGATAATGAGATTATGAATGGTTTATGTTCTTAAGCTGCTGAAGTTTTTTTAGAAGATAATGCTCGTATTTCAAAGATTTTATATTCGGAAGCTGGCTAAATTTAGAGGGGGACAACGACGACAACGTTGATGATGCTTATTAGCGTGTTACGATAACAAGCTGTGAAGACATGGTGTAGATGTTTGAAGTGGTTGCAATTGATACATGATGGTCCACTTTTATGAATTAATAGTGAAGTTAAAATCTGCTAATATCTATGGATCCCAGAAACTTGAAACGTTCTTTGTTTTTTAAATCTGTTTATGTTTTAGTTTCTTTGAAGAAGATTGCTATTTGTATTGTATGAATGTTAATGCTTGTCAAGTTGAACAAGTATTTACGTCAACTGCTTCCTTTTGGATGTTTAAACCTGTTTACATGGAGCATTTAGAATTAATGTCATGCTTAGCTGCTTAATTAATGTTAAATTTGTTTTCTAATTTGCTTCTAGGGTTTGCAGGTTTGCTTAGTGATGTGTTGATCATCTTTTCTTCCGTTTATAACTCCTAGATTAAAATGCATGACAGTTTTTAACAAGTTAGAAAACATCTCACTTTCTTTACTTTTTGACATATCAACTTTCAAAGTTGTTGCGTTATGGTGAAACTCGCATTTTGAAAATGTATAATCCTGGTTTCTAGTCAATATGTAAAAAAAATACGACATAATAACGTTAAAATTGCCCTAGATGAAGCTAGAGGTGCCCATAAAAACTGGTTTAGGAACCCGAATAGGGAGTTTAACTTGGAACCGGTTGCTAACCAGCTTTGACAAGAACCGGTTCCTACTCTTGAAATCGTTGGTCCTTGAATGGTACTCATTTTCAAAATTCAAACAGGTTTTGAAGCGGTTTTTATTCTTGTTTCAACTGTTTTTACGAGTTTTAGCTGTTGGAAAGCTTTTTTTGAAACAGTTTTTGCCTTTTTTTTTTGTATTCTGTAACCCTTAA
The DNA here is from genome assembly GCA_009363875.1 of Mikania micrantha. Classification (NCBI taxonomy): domain Eukaryota; kingdom Viridiplantae; phylum Streptophyta; class Magnoliopsida; order Asterales; family Asteraceae; genus Mikania; species Mikania micrantha. The sequence goes on along the minus strand of CM018696.1, from coordinate 60,239,361 downwards.
GTTGGTATAAATAACTTAATGAGATGAATTGATTGAACACCACACTTGAAATGATAAACCGGAAAAATCACTCTTGTAAGCTCATTACAAGTATTACGCTTTTACTCTTTACTTTCTATTCTTATTAGGTTGAGTATCACACTTGAAAGCAATGATCAAATTCAATATATCACAAGCTTTATGAATGAAGTAGAATTTGAAACAAAACTACATGAGGAGGTCGTAGAACGACCATCTTCCGACATATCTAACGAAAAACTCGTCTATGACGTCCAAACCTGTTCACAACAGAAAAAGAAAATATAATTGTTATTTTTTTTAAAGTTTATACCTATAAGAAACGGTCAAAAAGTTACAAAAAAATGCATTTATGATTATCAGTTTTTTAATGTTTTAAGTTATTTATTGATTAAAAAAAACATGGAAGCGGATTCGGAACCAGCCCAACCTTAACCGATTCTAGCATGTAGGGGCCTTCAGTCACTAAACCGGTTCCGGCTCGGCGGCTCCTATTTGGTTTTACCCTAAGAACCAGTTCGAGTGTAAATGGTTGTCCTAAGAACCTGTTCCAATTACCAAAAAAACTGGCTTGTGTACCTTTAGATGAAGAACGATAGAGGCGCTTGCACTAAATGTTTCAACTAAACTCCTTTCTTCATGTTGGTTTGAGAACCTGTTTATTACATGGGTTGCAAGAATCAACAATTTGCTAACCACTGGTTACCAACAATCAAAAACAAGCGTTCAACTATGATGCATTCAGTCGTCTGGCCCCTCAACATGTTTTCAAGAGAAAAAAACAAAGAATAAGAATTCAGTTAATTTTTAAAATGTAGATATTAACGAATCTCAAGAATGTTGAAGTTAATAAATTAGTTTGTGTAAACATAAATTAATAACAATCACTCTTAAAACAATCTTATAAAAACTAAATTTAAGTTTACATAAATAGCTAAAATTTTATAATCATAAGATATTTTATATGAATAAAACAGAATGTTGGAAGGAATCCTCTTCAAGAAGTTTTACATATTGCAAACTAGTTTTTTTTTACCCATACATTAAAGTGGGAACTTACGATAACATTAACATGATTGAAAGCAAATTTTCAATTTGTTTTGTGTTGATAACATTCATGTGATTAACTGCATAAATGTTCAAAACATTCGAACTTTATATAGGAAACAAAACCATCACAAGTTCGTGCTTACAGTGAAACTGTTGATTATAGTTGTAACTTTATATAAAAAATATTGAAAAACATAAGTAAGAAAAATGAAACTAAAAGCCAAAAATAGTGGCCTACGCAATAGTGCAAGACTCAAACATGGGCTCCTCCTAGAATCAACCGTGCAACTTACCGGTGGGCCAAACCACAAACTGTTTTTTTTAAGGCGCATTTACAATTTTTCCTTTATAACTTGCAAAATTACGTATTTTCTTAAATCATATTTTAAGATCATTGTATATTATGCATTAAAAATTTGTACTTTGAGTAAATATGTAATTTTGCAAATTAAAAAGGGAAATATGGAATTCTCCCTTTTTCAAAATCAGCATCGGCTCAAACCTATTTCCGTTGTGGTTTTGCCCACCGACTGAGCGAATGAAGTTAGATCAACGCATACTGTACGACATGTGTATTGAGAGTGACTTTTCAAGGGCTAGGCTTAGATTCTATGTTGAACCCGACTAGATTTAGGTGTCATAGTGCACAGCCAGATATCGAGCAGCAGGTTTAGCAAGAGCAGTCGACTAGGGGTTGTCAGCATGGGAGGGGCCACCATTGCAACATCTAGAGCCACTTTAGCATCATCGACACATTACCTGAACAGTAAGACATTTAGGTAGAGTGGATGCCTTGCTTGAAGAGGTTGCTCAAGCTAGCTTACTTCAAAGCCATCAAACTAATCAACTAGAGGATCTTATGGAGTGTCACATTCAACTTGAGATTTTTCGGGTGAGGACTGGTGGTATCAAGATTCAAGCCTCCTCTATTGCCACCATCATAAGATTGGGCCATTATACGAAAGATTCAAGCCTCGTACTAGCAGTGTTAATGAGCTTGTATTGTTGCCAATGATGTTGCATTAAATAAAATATATCTTTAAATTTGTAAAGTATGTCATGTATATAACCTAGAAAAACATCACACGACAAATAAGGTGTGGATAGGCTAAAAAGACGACATTTGTCATATTTTTCTTCTTTTATGTAATATAGAAATATAAAAATATTAAAATAAAAAAGGTAGTAATTACATATTTTTTTTCTTTTTATAAGATATTTCTTTTTTCAAATAAACTGTCAATTATTAATCTATTTTCATGAGAAAATATATAATTACTATACATACAAATAGAAAGTGAAGGAACAGTGATACTATTAAACAAATAAATAAGTTGCCAAATATACCCTGCTCGTGAATACTACACTATAATAATAGTAAATACTTATGCTTTACAATGAGTACTATCTATGCAAATTTGGTAAACTGGTTAAGGCTTTGGAGTTTGAAATGAGAGATTGGAGGTTCAACGCTTGGATAAAGCGTTGTTTTTTAATTTATTTATTTTGTTATTTTCTTTTATTTTCACAATAATAATTAAATAATGATATTAATTAAATAATAGTAGTAGTTAAATAATACAAATAATTACACATTGTTTTCTTCGTTTTATTTGTCAACGCTATGCCTGTATTTCTTTTAACTAAACTTTGCGAATAAAATGTTTTTTTTTATTATTTCATTCTACTTGCGTCCCTATCCTTTAAGAGTATCGCATATTTTTGTGCTGGTTTGATTTATTATTTTATGATATATTGATAGTCATTATGGTCATTGTTTAGGTCCATGTTTTGATATTCATGATATTGTTACCGTTGTAGTTTTTTTTAGGGTGACATTGTGTGTGGACGTTTTCTGCCAAATGAACAATAATATTATTTTAATAAATAATAATTACTAATATTTTCATGTTTTATTTGTTGGTCGTATATTTGTGATTCTTGATTCTAGATTTTATAACTAAACACAACCATGTCGTCTTTTTATATCTAACTTTTGATATACGAAATCATATCTTAATTTTATATTCACTATCGTAGCAAAAATCCCGCCACAAAGTGCGGTGGAACCACCAGTTAATTTTAAAAGTCAGAGAAATATATAATAAAATTTTCTTTAAGCAATAAATGTAAAAAATTCTAATAATAAAAAGAAAAAAAAAAGGTGTAGGATTGACTATGTAATGTCACAGTCTCGTCCTAGGATTGCTCAGTGGTTATTTCAGTAATTTCCGTTAACGCAGCATACGTGTAATGTAATTTCCGTTAGCATTGATGCAAACGATGTCTTGAAACCAAACAAAATAATCGGGGGCCGTTTTTTTTTTAACGGACCACTAATCAACTGTCGCGTACTCCGTACGCGATCCTCTATAGCTAAAAGATGCCCAAGCTTGCAACTAGTTCAGACAGATGGACACCCTAGCCTACCAGCCACCAATTCTTGGAGAAAACAAGACCCAAGCACCCATTCAAAGGCACGACGGTAAAAGGCCGGTAAAACCGGTGGGATCAAGAATAGAACCCAAGACTTGAGCCTTCTATCACTTCTTTCCTACCTTTATCTTACCACTAATTGGTAAAATCACCGAGGGCTATTAACGTAACTTCACCACATAACACGACGACCCACATCATGGCCACATCCTATGCCTGGATGACTGGGTTTTAACTTTTTTTTTTTTTTTAATTTTTTAAATAGTCCGCCACTCTTGGTCAGTTGGTCTCTTATATATATAACACACCTTCCGATCTCATCCACTCAACTGCGAAATAAAAAAATTAAAAGAAGAGTTAATTACACGGATGGTCAATGTGGTTTACCCAGATTGCACGGATGGTCCCTAACTTCGAGAAATTACAACGGTGGCCGAATAGTTTGCAAAAATGTAACACTGATGGTCCCTGGGTTGGATGGCCGTTAGTTTTTGTTGTTAAATTTTTAAAAATAACCAAAATACTCCTACCCCTCTTATCTCTCCCTTCTCCTTCTATTGTGAAAAAACCCTAACCTGCAACCACCTTCACCTGCAATTACCACCACCCATCACCACAGCACCTCCACAAGCCACCTGCCACCACCGTGTAATCCGGTCGTGTCAACAACATTTGTGTGTGTGAAATTGCTAGACCCAAAAACGAGATCCATTTCTTCCCAAAAAGAGAGTTTTCATACTTGATAGTGAGTTTTCAAACAGGTGAGCATTTCTTCCCGAAAGAGAGAAACCCAACGGTGGAGCAGGTCCGATGGTCGATTTCGTCAAAGCATGTAGCTGGTCCAGTGGTGATGGTGAAGGTTAGGTTATGTCGTCGTCGAAGACGAAGCTTGACAGCGGCGAGAACGTGGTGACATTAATCGGTGGTGGAGGTTGTATGTAGAAGCTGGTGGTGGTGACGTTATTGAAGGAGGTGTTCGGCGGTGGTGGTTGCTGGAGGTGCTTCGCGGTGGTGGTTGCTGGAGGTGCTTCGCGGTGGTGGTCGCCGGAGTTGCTCGGTGGTGGTGGCTGCTGGGCGGTAGTGTAAATGTGTATGTGTGTGTGTTTACACATTTATTTTTTTGTTTTTTTTTGATAAAGAGGGGCATTTTGGTCAATTCACACACATTTAACATCAAAAGATAACGGACATCCAACCAGGGACCATCCGTGTTACGGTTTTGCAAAGTATTCGGCCACCGTTGTAATTTCAGGAAGTTAGGGACCATCCGTGCAACCTGGGTAAACCACAGGGACCATCCGTGTAATTAACTCTAAAAAGAAAGAGTTAATTACACGGATGGTCCCTGTGGTTTACCCAGGTTGCACGGATGGTCCCTAACTTCCTGAAATTACAACGGTGGCCGAATACTTTGCAAAACCGTAACACGGATGGTCCCTGGGTTGGATGTCCGTTATCTTTTGATGTTAAATGTATGTAAAATGACCATTATACCCTTAATTATAAACCCATTTTGCTCTCTCATCTAAACCCCATGCCTCTCTCTATAACTGAAAAGACCACGACCTTCTCCTTGCCGGAAAAAAAAACCACCACCACGACCTACCACATGTCACCTCCTCCTCGCCGGAAAAAAAACCACCACCACGACGTACCACCTGTCACCACCTCCTCGTCTGAAAAAAAACCGCCACCACGACCTACCACCTGTCACCTCCTCGCCGGAAAAAAAAACCACCACCACGACCTACCACCTGTCACCTCCTCTTCGCCGGAAAAAGAAACCACCACCATAACCTACCACATGTCGCTTCCACAAGGTTTAACAGACGAAGTCCCACACATCCATGGACGAAGGATCACATGGGCCAGGGGTGGCCCCGGCCCCTGCTGTTTTTCGGCTCAAAAGCAGGTATGTAGTAGGATTTGGTCGGAAAATTTTATATTAATAGAGTTCGGCCCCTTTGGTTTTTCTTTCTTAAAATCCTTGGCCCCCCTTGGTTTCTAAAAAAAAATACTAAAGTTAAACTAGAATATTAATAATACGTTTAAGTGTTTAACGGTTTACAGTTTAAACTCATTTTTCAATTAAATATAAGTATAAAGCTTAAGTTATAAAAAGGTTAAAGCTTGAAGGGGCAATATGTAAAATTTAACTTAAAAAAAAGGGGGTGAATAAACATAAGAATAGGGCTGGTCGATTAGAAGTCTGGAAAAAAAAAATCACGCACAGCCGCACATACTGATCTTCAGTTCATAAATTATAGCCTGTGTTTGAGTACTTCTAACTTCTGTGGTTCACGATTCAAAAAAGATCTTCATGTCACTTTTGAACATTATTACCGAGTATATGTGTTTAAGGCCACATTGGACAAACAATTATTTGAGCTGAGTAGTAGATTCAATGATCAGGCTATGGAATTGTTATCTCTAAGTTCTAGTTTGGTTTCAACAGAAATTAATGTTAATGAAATTTGCCTTCTTGTCGAGAAGTATTATCCAGAAGACTTAACGGAACATGAGAGGAGTTTGTTAAGAGGTCAATTGGAGATTTTTAATGTTGAAATGGCGAAGAATGACAAGCTAAGTGGTGTATTTTTTGATCTATGCAAAACTCTGACGGAAACGAAAAAATGTGAGCCGTATTATTTGATTGATAAAGTGGTTCGGTTAATCCTGACACTTCCAGTATCTACCGCAACAACTGAGAGGGGATTTTCAGCAATGAAAATTATCAAGAATCGCCTTCGCAATAAAATGTCGGATGAGTATTTCTTGCGGATTCCTTGTTGATTTATATTGAAAAAGAAATTGCTGAGAAGTTTGATTCAGACTCTATCATTGATGAATTTAAAGAGCTTAAGGGTCGGCGAGCTGAGTTGTAGTTTATCTTCCGGGTACTTACTCTGTTATCTTAAACATTTTATCTTTTTGTTTGTTAAAAACATTTTCTCTTTTGTTTGTTGATTTCCTTGTTGTTTTTTAAATTATATCTTTAAAGTATTTAATTGTTTTACCCGACCCGAATGACCGACCCAATATAAGAAATATAGCAATAGGAAAACAAATATTGGCCCGTGGCTTTGGGCCCCCCTATCGAAAAATTTCAAGCTTCGTCCCTGCACACATCTAGGTGTCGTGTCACGTAGTCACAATGCTCCTCCCTACTCGCCCAACACATCCAGGCGTCGGTCGACGTCGTATGGTTCATCGTCCGTCGGTTCGACAAGCGGCAGACCTTCAAACACTTCATCCAAAGCTGCAACTTTGGTGAAGGGTTCAAAATGGAGGTTGGATGCACCCGTGACGGCGACGACAACAATTGGGCTCTCCGATGTGTTTGTTGATCTTTTAACATTAAGATTTGAGCTCTCCGAATTACAAGGTGAAGCTAATGATGGAGAAAAAGAAAATTGCAAGTGGTAGGGATGGTCAAGATCTCATTACAGGTGAAGATAATGGTGGGGGAGAAAGAAAATTGCAGGTGAAGGATAATGGTGGGGAGAAAGGAAGGGTATAATGGTCATTTTAGAAATTTTAATAGCAAAAGATAACATACATCCAACCCAGGGACCATCCGTGTTACGGTTTTGCAAAGTATTCGGCCACCGTTGTAATTTCTGGAAGTTAGTGATCATCCATGCAATATGGATAAACCACAGGGACCATCCGTGTAATTAACTCAAAAAGAAAAATAAGGTCATCTGCTATCGTGCGCCATCTAACTTCCGGCGATCTGGTTGAAGCAGCGATGGCAGCCGAACAGCAGTACGCGAAGGCGAAGATATCGGTGTGGTGGGACATCGAGAACTGTCAGGTACCAAAAGGTTGCGAGCCTCACTCGATCGCGCAGAATATCAGTTCTGCTTTGGTTGATATGAATTACTGTGGTCCAGTATCGATTTCCGCTTACGGCGACCCCAATCGGATACCTGCCTCCGTCCAGCAAGGGCTCAACAGTACTGGCATAGCTTTGAATCACGTCCCCGCCGGTATATACTCGTATTACATACATCTATATGTCATCTCTACATATGTGTTACATAATCGATGATTACGGTTACTGTAAACCCTAACTTGACGTATACGTAGATCTGTGTGTGTATATACATAGCGGATGTTCAATTTAGAACCAATGTTTATCAGGAACTAAAATAGTCTTTTATTGAAACATGTGGCTATAAATTGTTCTTTTGATTCCCAATTGACTTGTTGGTTCTCATTTGAACGCATCTATGTGTGACTGAGTTTGTAGGAAAATGTTAGGTTTTTACTTCCACTTTTTTTTTTTTTAACAGGATTCATAATTTCGGTGTTTGGGGTGATGAACCATAAATATTGATTGTGCATTTTGCATATGTGTAATGCAGTTCCTGTTAATGCATGTGCTAGTATTTATCATTTAAATCCGGCTAGTAAAAAGTCTTGACAGTTAATTTTGATATTAAATGGATAGTGTTAACAGTACAGTAATGGTTTGCTTGTCAAGTTACTTTTTTATTTTAACAGGATTGAACAATATATTAATTTAGCCTAGGTAGAGAGGTCTTAGTCGATGTTTTGTAAATTCTGATATCGATGCGTATACTTTGTCAAGTTATAGATGGTAATTTTGGCATGGGCATGTATCTTTGATTTGTCGTATTTTTCTTCGGTGGTAAGTTACTTTTAATAGCAGTTGAGTATTTAGCAGTGTTTGACTTTTGTTTGTTATTAATCTTACTTCTTTTTGCCAACATGTGATTGAAGTCACCAAATTGTCATTTTTGTATAAAAACCCATCATGCTTGCAAATTTGAAAAAAAAAAAAGCAGAAAAGTAGGAAGTTTGTCCAATCTTACAATTCAGGACCATCTTTAACCAGGTTTTTGTTTGTTCAACTTAACATGTTCCAATCTTGCATTTTTGCACTAACTATTTAATGTAAAACAATGGCAACCATTTTACTCTTGAAAATCTACAAAACGATAAAGAACATTGTAATTTGGCGATAACTCTGAGAAACGTACATAAACATGATGATCTATAGTTCAACCACAATATATGTTATGTATCCATTTTTGTTTTGTCTCACAATCGTTTAGTAATATTTACATATTATAATTTGGGTAACATGTAATGCTTTTAGCATTAGTAATTAACTTAGTTTAAAATTGAGCGCATATTGCGTTGTTGCAAGGATTAGATCGCATCACAACTCTTGTTGTGTTTACATGATGCGGCCATGTTGCGGTGATAACTAGATCTTTCTTTTGTAATTATTAGTTTTAATTTCATATTTTTTAGTGTTTATAAGTTAACAAAGTGGGATTACACTAGGTAGGTTTTGTTGTTGTTGCTAGCGTTTATAAGTTAACAAGTTTAAATATTATATATAAATACTTTTTTAGTATTTTTTTCATTAAGAACGCATCGCGTACGTGATGCGCTCACATCGCGCATCACGCATCAGATTTTTGGATGAAACGCAGCAGAGCGCATCTCGCAGTTTAAAACCAAGGTAATTAGCGTAAGATGTTGGTAACATAGAATATTGTGTTTGCAAACTTTCTTTATTATAAAGAGCGTTTTAGACATTTGGTGTACCATCATGTTATTCAGTTAATTATAAGGTTGAATTTATAATTCACTTATGTTCACAGCTTATGCAAGATTTCTTTCTTTGTTCCTTGTTCATTAGTTAAATGATTTTCTAAAGGTTTCAATGTATCTGATTATGATAAATCTCTGTTTTTCTTACAAATAGGCGTCAAAGACATAAGCGACAAGAAAATATTGGTAGACATGTTATTTTGGGCTGTTGATAACCCTGCGCCATGCAATTATTTGTTGATCTCTGGCGATAGAGATTTCTCGAATGCGCTTCATCAATTGAGGATGAGGAAATATAACATTCTTTTAGCACAGCCTCAGAAAGCATCTATTTCCCTTGTTGCAGCAGCAAAGTGTGTGTGGCAATGGACTAGTCTTTTGGCTGGTGGACGACCACTAACAAATATTGATGAATTTGTTGATAATTCAGTACATGCTCCAGTTTCTGAACCACTTCAGATGCCAGACAATGTGTATGCAGATTCCCCCAATCCTGTATCACAGAAACCCATAAGAACAACAGATTCTAAACCAAAAGGAAAGCCAATAAGGAAAAACCTTAGTCAACCTTTATTTTCAAGTCCACCTTTTGAAACTCAGATTAATTCGAACTCTCATCAACCAGGATATAATATGCACCACCCTGGTCACATTCCTAATGTTTCTGAACCATTTCAGATGCCAGACAATGTGCATGTAACCAGGCCTGATTTTGTTTCAGATGGCAGTAAGATTTATATTGCTTATTATTCTGGCAGAAAACACTATGCTTCAATGAAGAAAGCAATACCAAAACAAAAGTCTGTTGACTCTCCAAATAATGCTTACACAAACAGTCCACAAAAAGGACATGTTATGCCCAATAAGTCTCAATTCCACAAGGATACTATAAACAGACATCCACCTGGATGCCCAAAGCCTTCAGAATATGTCCAAGGCCTTATAGGTGTGGTTTTACTTGCCTTGAGCTCCCTGAAAATTGAAAAGATAATGCCTACTGAAGCAAACATAATAAAATGCATTCGTTATGGGAATCCTAAACAACATAATATTGATGTTAAAAAGGCTCTAGATAGTGCTGTTAAGCAGCAGCTTGTTGTGAAACAGAATCTTGGTGCCTTACCATTCTATGTTGGTAAGAATGAAAAACTATGGAAGTGTGTGAATCCTATAGGTAATAATATTAAAGATCACTCAAAAGCAACTTGGGACGAACTTCAAAAATTTTTATCAACTCCTGCTGGTCGTTCTGCTATAATCGCTTCCCAGTGCAGGTAATATATGCTTCTCCTTCAAGTTGGTTTATCTTAGAGGTAGTGGTTTTAACCGGTTTACTTTTGTATGGCTTAATCCAGGTAAAGTTTTATTTAACAGGTCCGAAGTATTTTGTAATTCATAAAACCTCCAATTCTGTTTTTCCCAGTTTTTTTTATTTTATTTTATTTTTTTATTATTATGATGACCGGGGAACCCACTTGCGTGGTAAACTGATAGAGATCCTAGTCTAATTAGTACTTAATTGTCTTTTATATTTGTGGAAGGGGGTAAGTGTAATTGCTATTTCTATAAATAGAGGTAGTAGTCTTTTGAGAGGGGGAGGAGAAATATTGTTAAGTGATTAGGCTCATTGCATTTGCATGAGAAGGGCATAGCCCTGGGACCACTTGTGGTTGTTATCTTTTGTATTTTCTTTATATTGCAATATATTCAATATTTTCATTTCATCATCATCGATCTATCATCTAAACCCTATCATTGGTCCGACCTGCCTCACACCAGCCATTTCATCTCCACGCTCTCATCATCGTCGTCGTCACCTGCCGTTCTTACCATAATCGATTTCGATTTCAGCTGTAAGGAATATAATCGTCGAGGCGTCGCCGTAGCTCTCCAATTTCAAGCAATCGTCGATCGATTCTCCTGTTCAGTCGTTCAATTAGCCGTCGATTTCAGGTTTTTCTGATTTCAAATTCATCTTCTCACTTCTGATTTCATCTCCACTGGGTTTTCTCGTCGCCGTCGTTCACCAACGTCTGACGATTGCTAATTGATTTTCCACTCTAGTCGGCCGATTAGCCATCGTTTTCATCTTCCTTCAATTTCAATTTCATCTTTCTGTTTCTGCTTTGTTTCAATTAGCCTATTTCAACGCACGCTCATTTTTTTTCCCGATTAAGTCCTTCGACCATGGTGAATCAAAATTCTCGATTAGATCTTCATGAGCAACAGATCATTCAGCTTCAACAGGATGTTGCAGACATCCGATCGTCACTTTCACTTCTCACTGACGATCGCAATGAAGCAATTGAGTTCCGCAAAGTGGTTTTGGCGTGGATGAAATCTCAGGGGAAGCAACCGGTAGATACATCCGGCTCTTCTGGAGGGGTTTTCTCGGGTATGGGCGGAGGACCAGATCCAACAGAGCCATCGACGGGACTTCCTTGGGCTGTCAAGAAGGTGAAACTGCCAGAATTTAGTGGCTTCGATCCTCAGGGGTGGATTCAAAAGGCGACCCTCTATTTTGACATCAACAACACCCCTGATGATTTGCGCATTCAATTGGCTCAATTGAGCATGGTTGGGGTCGCTCAACACTGGTTCACAATCATCACTCAGGTACATGATTCCATCTCTTGGACTGATTTCCAGTCAGAATTACTTCAACGATTTAGTGGAATGGAGATCCAAAATCCGTATGAACAATTGGCTACCCTTAAACAGTCAGATTCCATTTATGATTACATCGATGATTTCGAATATATACTATCTCTTGTTCCTCGGTTACCGGAATCCCAATCTCTTGGCTATTTTATCGCGGGGTTGAAGACTGATGTCAAACAGCAGGTCCGTTTACATCGTCCTACATCTTGCATTAATGTGATGTCTTTGGCTAAGGATGTTGAGTTCATGCTTCGGCCATCAGATTCCAGCACGCTGCTGTCTCGTTATCGGTATACTGCACATACAGGGCTGTCTTTGTTGGATTATGGGGCTGGGCAGCGACCGTTGCACACTATGGTTTCCAACTCTGTTGGGAAATTTGGACCTACCAATGGTCAAGTAAGCTATCGTGATCGCGGGGTTCGTTCTTTATCTCGCACCGAGTGGGAGGAACGCAGGAAGAAAGGTTTATGTTACAAGTGTGGGCAACTCTATGGTCCATCTCATAAATGCCCGGAGGGAAAACTTCATGTGTTGTTGCTCGGGGATGATGAGTCGGATGGACTCGAGGGGCTGCATTTTCAGTTGGCACATATAGATCCTTCACATTCGGATGGGGAATTTTCTACCAAGCCTTGAGGACAAGTCTTGTGTTATGGGGGCAGTATTGATAGAGATCCTAGTCTAATTAGTACTTAATTGTCTTTTATATTTGTGGAAGGGGGTAAGTGTAATTGCTATTTCTATAAATAGAGGTATTAGTCTTTTGAGAGGAGGAGGAGAAATATTGTTAAGTGATTAGGCTCATTGCATTTGCATGAAAAGGGCATAGCCCTGGGACCACTTGTGGTTGTTATCTTTTGTATTTTCTTTATATTGCAATATATTCAATATTTTCATTTCATCATCATCGATCTATCATCTAAACCCTATCATAAACCCTGGGCCCCCCCAATACCCGACTAACCGGGGGGAACAGGTAAATCGCGGGCGCAAGCACTCGGGTCGGTGGCCGTGCGGAGAAAATGTCACCCCCATGACTAGAACTCATGACCTCACGGTTGAGGTCCTAACACCCTTACCACTAGCCACTAGGCTATCCCCACAAGGTTGACCTCGAGGTTGAGGTCCTAACAGATTTTAGATTATATTGTAATAGTATAAGTTGGATAATCATATGTGATAGGTAATTGTAAAACTTTAAAAATTCATGGGGCAAATGATTTGTTTTTCTCAAAGAATTATTCTGCTTTACCTGTTAGGAAACCCAACCATATAGCTTATATGACCTGTCTTAGGCGTCTGTCTGATACTTATTATTTTTGTTTTGTGTAGGTACGAGGCTGCAACTATTATAAAGAACACATGTCTGAAAGATATTGCTTTGGGTGACATACTTCAGATTTTGCACTTGGCAATCAGTGTAAAGAAGTGGATTACACATAATCCATCAGGATGGCAGCCAGTAAGTATCAATCTTCCAGAAACCAACTTGGAAGATTGGTAACCTATCGCTTCACTTGAAATTGGAAAAAAGTGGCTGTAAGTAGTTTTAGGTTAGAGGAAATCACTTTTAGCTTTTTCTTGATTAGAAACAGACTCCCAGTAACTAATGAGAATAATACTTGACATCAATATGATGCCTACTCATAATAATGGCCACTAGGTGCATTGGATGGCCATCTGCCTGCTTATTCTCTTATTTTAACCTCGTCTTTTGTCAGTTTCAACTTTTATATTTGAGAAGACTGAAACCAAATGCTATAGAGCAAACTTTACTAGGTTGTATATAGTTTTTTTTTTTTGGGGGGGGGTTTAAGGAAAAAAATAGTTCTCTATGGGAGTGTTTACACTTTATTTCCAACCCATCTTGTATACATAGACATAGATTGCCAACAATCAAACTCTTTTGAGGAACAGTATTGGGAGGGATGATGTATCGTGACATCCGTCCTAGGAATGGATCATGTGTTTCTTTTTGTTTGGACAAGAGATTGCTTGTCATATGAATCATTACATTTTACTCACTCATAGTTGAGGGTTCCTGGATTTACACATGAAGATGGGTTTAGAAGAAAAAAAATATCTGCTGGCACACTTTTTGTATTTGACTACTTGTATAGTGATCGGATGGAAGGTTTACTTCTGCTACGCAAATCAGCCAGTATCACATGAAGATGGTGAAGTTTATGATGATTGGATATTGAATGTGTTATGTTTTCAAAGTTGCGGGGTTTTAAATCAGGAAGATGAAGATAAGATACCACGTTTGTCATGTTCTAAAACCAAAGGGGAATATGACAATGAAGTATCAAATATATGTTATATTCTGAAACTGGTGGAAGTATTTGCAGGAATGCTGCTGAGATTTATGTTCTGAAGTATTTGCAGGAAAGATAATGCTCGTATTTCAAAGATTTTATATTCAGAAGCTGGCTAAATTTAGAGGGGGATAACGACGACAACGTTGATGATGCTTATTAGCGCGTTACGATAACAAGCTGTGAAGACATGGTGTAGATGTTTGAAGTGGTTGCAATTGATACATGATGATCCACTTTTATGAAATTAATAGTGAAGTTAAAATCTGCTAATATCTATGGATCCTGGAAACTTGAAACGTTCTTTGTTTTTTAAATCTGTTTGTGTTTTAGTTTCTTTGAAGAAGATTGCTATTTGTATTGTATGAATGTTAATGCTTGTCAAGTTAAACAAATATTTGTGTCAACTGCTTCCTTTTGGATGTTCAAACCTGTTTACATGGAGCATTTAGGATTAATGGCATGCTTAGCTGCTTAATTAATGTTAAATTTGTTTTCTAATTTGCTTCTAGGGTTTGCAGGTTTGCTTGGTGATGTGTTGATCATCTTTTCTTCCGTTTATAACTCCTAGATTAAAATGCATGACAGTTTTTAACAAATTCGAACACATCTCTCTATACTTTTTGACATATCAACTTTTAAAGTTGTTTTTGAATTTAAGTGTTATGGTGAAACTCGCATTTTGAAAATGTATAATCCTGGTTTCTAGTCGATGTGTAAAAAAATCCAACATAATAACGTTAAAATTGCCCTAGATGAAGCTAGAGGTGTCCATAAAAACTGGTTTAGGAACCCAAATAGGGAGTTTAACTTGGAATCGGTTACTAACCAGCTTTGACAAGAACCGGTTCCTACCCCATTGAAATCGTTGGTCCTTGAATGGTACCCATTTTCAAAATCCAAACAGGTTTCGAAGCGGTTCTTATTCTGGTTTCAATTGTTTTTACGAGTTTTAGCTGTTGGAAAGGTTTTTTTGAAACAGTTAAAAACCGTTTTTGCCTTTTTTTTGTATTATATAACCCTTAAGTTGGTATAAATAACTTAATGAGATGAATTGATTGAACACCACACTTGAAATGATAAACCGGAAAAAACACTCTTGTAAGCTCCTTACAAGTCTTACGTTTTTACTTTTTACTTTCTATTCTTATTAGGTTGAGGATCGCACTTGAAAGCAATCGATCAAATTCAAGATATCACAAGCCTTGAGAATGAAGTAGAATTTGAAACAAAACTACATGAGGAGGTCGTAGAATGACCATCTTCCGACATATCTAACGAAAAACTCGTCTATGACATCCAAACATGTTCACAATAGTAAAAGAAAATATAATTGTTATTTATTTTAAAAAAAAGTTTATATCTATAAGAAAGTTGCCAAAAAGTTAGAAAAAAAATGCATTTATGATTATCAGTTTTTTAATGTTTTAAGTTAGTTCTTGATTAAAAAAACATGGAAGCGGATTCGGAACCAGCCCAACCAAAACCGGTTCTAGCATGTATGGGCCTTCAGTCACTGAACCGGTTCCGGCTCTGCAGCTCCTATCTGGTTTTACCCTAAGAACCAGTTTGAGTGCAAGTGGTTGTCCTAAGAACCGGTTCCAATTACCAAAAAAACAGGCTTGTGTACCTTCAGATGAAGCACGATGGATGCACTTGCACTAAATGTTTCAACTGAACTACTTCTTTCTTCATGTTGGTTTGAGAACCTGTTTATTACATGGGTTGCAAGAATCAACAATTGACTAACCATTGGTTACCAACAATTAAGAACAAACGTTCAACCATGATGCATTCAGTCGCCTGGTCCCTCAACATGTTTTCAAGGAAAAAAAAAACAAAGAAGACTTCAGTTGATTTTTAAAATGTAGAAATTAACGAATCTCAAGAATGTTGAAGTTAATAAATTAGTAACACATAATCACTCTTAAACATAAATTAATAACAAACAATTACACTTAAAACAATCTTATAAAAACTAAATTTAAGTTTACATAAATAGCTAAAATTTTATAATCATAAGATATTTTATATGAATAAATTAATAAAACACAAATGTTGGAAGGAATCCTCTTCAAGAAGTTTTACATATTGCAAACTAGAGGTGGCCATCGTAACCGGTTCCTGGACCCGACCCGGAACCGAACCGGTTCCTACCCGGTATTTTCAAGAACCGGTCCCTACCCGGTAGTACCTGAAAGTTAGGACCCGGTTCCACGTTTTTCCCACTCGACCGGTTAGTACCCGGACCCGGTTGGAACCGGTTATAGCCGTTAAAATGGATCTGAACGTTGGAGATCGAATTATAGCCGTTTTTGACCGTTTGAGACCGTTTTTTGACCCCCTAAACTAGTATGAATAGGTATTGGGTGGTATGGAGTGATCACACAACTCAAAACGCAATCCCGAACGCGAAAAAACGCAAAAAACGCTATTTATACGCGCTTGTTTAGTCTCCATCTCTCGTTTTGGTTTTTCGTTTTCTCGTTTCCTACTCTCAAAGTCTCAATACTCTTTATAATTTTCCCTTTGTTATCATGGATGCTTCAAATTCTTCGGTCGGTCAAGGTTCCAACACCGGACCATCATTTGTTCGTGTTATTGAACACAATCGGAACCCGGAGATATGGTGCAATTGGGATTTGGTCGAGCTTAGTGATGGTTCTATAAAAGCTCGTTGCAAGTTTTGTGGAATATATTTAGGGAAAGAATCGAATTCGAATTTGAAGAAACACATCAACAAACCGTTTTGCAAGGCGTTGAAAAAGGATCCCGAGTCTCAACAAACGCAAATGGATGTTGAAGGTGGAATATTTAATTATGACCTTGATCGGGTTCGGGATCGAATGGCGAAGTTCGTGATTCAAGAGGCGTTGCCGTTTAGCCATTTTGACAACCCTCGGTTAACAAACATGATTCGGGAGACGCTTCAACCACGCTACACCCACGTAAGTCGACAAACTCTTAGACGCCATTGTTTAAAGATGTGGAAACATGCCAAACATGAACTAGTTGCATATTTTGAAAATTTAAATACGGGGGTTAACTTAACTAGTGATGTTTGGTCGGCTCCACATAATCTACCCGAATCCTACCTTTGCGTCACCGCTCATTGGGTAGAACCGTCATCATGGATAATGATGAAACGCACCATTGCTTTTGAACTTTTTCCGTATCCACATACCGGTGACCTTTTATTTCAAATTTTAGATTATGTAATAACGACGTTTAAGTTAGAAAAAAAAATATTTTCAATGGCATTTGATAACGCTTCAAACAATACGACGGCGGTTGAAAAATTAAAACTAAAATATTTGCCGTTATGTAATGGTGCATTTTTTCACTCAAGATGTGTTGCACATATAATAAATTTAATTGTGCAAGACGGTATTGGCACTGATGATGTTACAACATTTATAAACGTTTGTCGACAAATGCTACATGATATTTTTAAAAAGAGCCGGGCACGACATATGGCATATAGGAAATTTTGTAAAGATACGGGGAGGATTTCTTTGGGTGCAAATTGGGATGTACCTCATAGATGGAATTCCACTTGCCTAATGCTTGAAAGTGCTTTACGACAAAAAGATACTTTGCAAATGTTTCACGCAAGTCTCGTCGACCGGGGTTATGTCGACGCATTTTTGGATAGTTCTTGGGATAATGTCCAATTATTATCTGAATTTCTTGAAGTTTTTAAATCATCAACTACTAAACTATCAGGGACTTATTACCCGACTAGTTCTTTGGTTCTTTCGGAGATATTTTTAATGGTTACTGTAACAACCGGTTTTTAATAATGAATGTATTGTGAATAATTGTTAATCGAACGGTTGTGGTTGTTGTGATTTGAAAAATATGTGACATTACGTCATCTACGGCAAGAGCACATTTGGTCGTGCTTGAAATCTACGAGGATTTAGTAACTTTTATTATTGGGGATTGATAGTATGTGAAAAATGATGAACGTGGGCGAAAACCGTGCGCAAAACGGAGTTCGTATGCTCCCGGAATCGCGAAACGAAGTTTAAATCAAATATTGGAAGAAAAACACGCTAGGCGCATAGCCTAACCCCCAACCCTCGAGAGCCAGGCTATGCGCCCAGGGACATATGTCGGCCAAAGTTGTTTAAAACGATCAGAATGCATAGAAACACTCAAAAACGCAATTCTTCGACCCCAAGCGACCTCCAGACGCAAATTTAGCTTTCTAACACCCCAAATCTTCATATCTGAGGTTTCTAATCATCCAGATCGCGCATAGGATCGTGTTTTCAAGTCCCGATCGTTGTTTTAACCGTAGAAATCCGTCAGATCAGGTAACGGTTTGTTTTATCCTACTAGTTTAATATTATGTGGATTAAACTTAGTTTTGATTGTAATACTATGATTATGGGTATTGATTATTGCCTAGTTGATAACTAGGGATTGTTAGAAACGAAGAACTTGTTGTTTTGATGGTTAAATCTTCGTTTTGAAGCCGGGATAATGTCCGGTTGTTATGAAACCCATATCATGGTGTGATAACTAGTAGGAATGGGTTGAATATGATTTTAAATAAATTATGGATTATAATCCATAGATTAAATGATGATTTTGATGAATTGATGTTAAAATTATTAATAGTTATGATCTTAAAATAAATATTGAATAATAAAAGTGATTAAAGATCGTAACTAATATAATGAACATCAGTTATTTGATAAATTGCCTAACAGAGGCATGAGATGTGATTAATTGTGATAATTGACTAAAACTTGCTTAAGATAGTAAGATAGAGTCAATTATGTGATAAATTGACTTTGAGGAAGTCAAATCAGTCAAGTGCGTTAAACTTGATTATATGTGTTATATGTATTTGAGTATAGTTGTATATGTGTGAATATGCAACTAGGTATTGACGGTGAAAGTCAAGGGATAAGCCACAGAAGTGGAAAAGAGGTTGTAGGAAGTGAACAACCGCTTGAACCAGGTAAGTTACCCAACTTACTGTAACATTACATATAAGTAGTAGAAAGAGTCTACTTGATTTTGATGTATATACATTGGTTGATTTGAATGAATGGGCATAACTAGATTGGAACTAATTGAGTTGATAGACTCTAATGTATAAATGTTAAGTTCCAATGTGTTTATGTCACGATTGAATTAATTATGCAACATAGATTGCATAAGAATAGCCGGATGAGCCGGTGTTTGACTATGATATCACAAATGTGTGATTAGTCAGAGGTGTTGACAAATAGCTATGGTGGAAGTACATGATTGTGAACACCATAGTGTAACTTTGATTAAACTATTGTGATTAATAGTTGATGAATGGTAATATGACATTATTACATTGTGAGAGTCAATTCGAATAGAAATGACTCAACTTGACTTTTAATTGTGAAAAAATGTATTTTTACATTTTGTTGTTATGACTCCACAATGGTGGATAGCCAGAGGTGCTGGCAATTGTCTAGATGGAAGTACCGGTGGGTGAACATCTTAGACAAAATAAATATGACTCCACAATGGTGGATAGACAGAGGTGCTGTCAATTGTCTAGATGGAAGTACCGGTTGGTGAACATCTTAAGACTAAATAAATATGACTCCACAATGGTGGATAGACAGAGGTGCTGTCAATTGTCTTAGATGGAAGTACCGGTTGGTGAACATCTTAAGACTAAATAAATATGACTCCACAATGGTGGATAGACAGAGGTGCTGTCAATTGTCTTAGATGGAAATACCGGTTGGTGAACATCTTAAGACTTAATATATGTATGATACCACAAATGTGTGGATAACCGGTTAATCCGGAAGTTAAATTGTTGAAACCACAGATGTGTGAATAATTGGTTAAGCCAATAAAATATATGTATATTTGGTGTTTTAAATTTAGCCAGAGGTGCTGGTGGTAGAGTTGAATTAGATAATATATTCATATTGTGAAAATGTCCCACTAAGGGAAATAAATGCACCATATGTGTTGGGTGCAAGTTGATGTTTGTATATGATATATTATTATCTAAACATGATTAACATCCATATGATATGTATGTGGATGGGTTTAAATAAGTTTTTGGGAATTTTGGGAGGGGTTACTTACTTAGTTCATATGAACTAATTGTGACCTTATATGTGATGTTACAGGTCAAGATAGATATGCATTGGGCGATCAGATCGGGCACGTTGTGAAGCAGAACCAAACGTTATGTAAAGTATGTGGTAGTATTAAACTTAAACACACCAGTTTTTATTAACCATAAATGTAAATGATTTGAAATTAAGTGTGTTTAAATCATGAAATGTTAATTTCACGCTTCCGAACATGATTTTTGAGAAAGTATTAATTTGGGACCTAAAAATGGGACACGTGTAATCGTGTGTAAAGTTTGGGTGTTACAGTTACAAACTTTAAAACTTTTGAAAATAAAAATGAAATGTTTTCTAACATGATATTACCGATGCGAAATAAATTACTAAAGTATTTTCTTGACTTACCACCCGTTTTTACTTGTGCGGCCGCTTTAAACCCAATTTTAAATGTTACGGGGGTGGAATGCTTGATAGACGAAATTTATGACGCTCTTGACATACACGAGATATACCCAAGCTTTTCAACCGAAGCAAAAAATGTTTTTAATAATAATTTACAATCTATGTATGACTTTTATTTGATTAAATATGGTGGAAACATACATATGCCCACCCCTGGTTCCTCATCAAGTTCGAGTGCTTCTCGAGCACGAGATCCGATGGTTAACCTATTGAACACGGTTCGAAACGTCACGGCTAAACGTCAAAGGGGTAATACCCCTTCAAGCGAACTCGGCCGGTATAGTGGTACGGATTACGTATCTGATATGACGGCCGAGTCATATCGCAATTTTGATATTTTGGCTTGGTGGAAAGCAAAGGAATCCGAGTTTCCGATTCTTGCCGCCATGGCCCGTGATTTACTAATTGTCCAAGCTTCCACGGTAGCTTTGGAATCTGCATTTTCTCTTAGTGGCAGGGTCTTGTTGTTAAGAAGAACAAAACTCACTCCCGAGTCGGTAGAAATGTGCATATATTTAAAGGATCATTTGGACTCGATCGATCGTATTCAAGATCAAACAACCCTCGAAGATGAAACATCCATTGAAGTAAAAGTACATGACGAAGAAGTTGAAGAAGGCTTATCACCCGGCCTATCCGACGAAGAACTCGCATTTGAAGCTAACTTTAGTCGTTCGCAACAAAACGACACAAATCTTTGATTTTAATGTTTTATTAGTTGTTTGTAACTTTTCTTTTCTTTTGTTTTTAAATTACTTAAAATAATTAGTGAATTTATGTTTGTTTTTAACATTTGTTATTATTAACCAATTCAAACATTTAACTAATAATTAATTAATAAACCCTAATTAAACCTTACACAAATCAAATCTAATAAAACCTTAAACTTATCAAACATTTAACTAATAATTAATTAATAAACCCTAATAAAACCTTAAACTTATCAAACATTTAACTAATAATTAATTAATAAACCCTAATTAAACCTTACACAAATCAAACCTAATAAAACCTTAAACTTATCAAACATTTAACTAATAATTAATTAATAAACCCTAATTAAACCTTAAACAAATCAAACTAAATAATAGTTTAAGGTTTTATTTGTTTAAGGTTAAATTCTTTGATTTGTTTAAGGTTTATTAATAAGTTTAAGGTTTTATTAGGGTTTATTAATTATTAGTTTGATATTTTATTAGGGTTTATAAATTATTAGTTTATGGTTTAAATTATTAGTTTATAGTTTAAGGAAAAAAAAAAAAAGTGGAACCGGTTTAGGACCCTACCCTAACCGGGTACACCGAATAGGGTCTTTTGGGAGTGGAACCGGGTACGGAACCGGTTCGGGTCTTGGGTGGAACCGGTTTGGAGGAACCGGTGGGGCTCAGGAACCGGTTCCGGTTCTTGAAAAAAAACCGGTTGGGCCACCTCTATTGCAAACTAGTTTTTTTACCCATACATTGAAGTGGGAACTTACGATAACATTAACATGATTGAAAGGCATTTACATATTTTTCATTCATAACTTGTAAAATTACATATTTGTCAAACCATGCTTTAAGATCATTGTACATTATGCATTAAAAATTTGTACCTTCCGAAAGTATGTAATTTTGCAAGTTAAGAAGGGGAAATATGTAATTCTCCTTTTTTTTTAAATCAGCATCGGCTCAAGATGTCGTGCAGCAGGTTTAGCAAGAGCAGTCGACTAGGGGTTGTCACCATGGGAGGGGCCACCATTGCAACATCTAGAGCCACTTTAGCATTATTGACACATTAAATGAACAGCAAGACATTTAGGTAAAGTGATGCCTTGCTTGAAGAGGTTGCGCAAGCTAGCTTACTTCAAACTAATCAACAAAAGGATCTTATGGGGTGTCACATTCAACTTGAGATTTTTCGGGTGAGGACGGGTGGTATCAAGATTCAAGCCTCCTCTATTGCCACCATCATAAGATTATACAAATGCTCCATTCTACGGCTCTTCTTGACATGTCTTTGTTTTGTATTGTACTTTTTGGTACTTAGTTATGCTCATACATTCTCATGTTATATATTTACATTTTTTGTTGTATTTATGGTGTTTACATTATAAACATGTGTTTATGTTGATTTTTGTATAGTACTACCATTTTGTTTGATTTGGTTGTTCGGTTACATATTATACAAAGATTTATATTAATTTTCAAAATTATATTTTTAGAAAAGTTGTTAGTTTAACAAAAATACTAATTTTACTTAAAAAAATGTTTCTTTTGATTATTATAAAAAATTGTTTTATTTATAAAAATTGTTTAGAAAAATATAATTTAAAATGTTTTTAACTTTTAACTAAAAAAATAAAAAAAAATTATCATATAGGTGTATATTACACGTATAGATGTTTTAGAACATCAAAACGGTCAGTATTAAAAAAACCAAACGAGATGTATGACATTATACAACTTATATAAGATAGTCATTGATAATACTATTAGTATCACCTAAAATTTTTGTATATTGTTATATGAGATTTTGCACATTCTTATATAAAATGTGTGAAAGGATGTTAGAAATAAATTATTTGAATGTACAAATATCTATTCCATCTCAAAAAAAAAATAAATATACGTAACTATTTGCTCTCCATCATAATTCATATTTTTATATGTTTTGATTTGACGTCTGATCAAACTTTTGATTGTGACAATCATAAAATTATTGATAGTGAAGCATAATTAAGTTTCTACCACTGCTTAATTGAAAGCTACATCCACATTCATGTATATAATAATTGTTAGTTCATAGTTGTATTGCAATATTTTAGTCATGGCCTTGGATGTGTCTAAATTGGTGAATAATATCAACAAATAACATTCATTTATCATTTTCCATAAATTAATTATTTGTAATTTTGCGATTCAGGGTATCGAGTTTTATGATTGGATGACACCGTTAATAACATGATGATATCTCATTGATCCGTTAGTAATTCAAATTAATCATTTAAAGAAAATAAGGATCTGGCCTTCATGATACCACTCGATCCCATATATACACGATGCCATGAGGCCCATGATGTTCATTTGTGTCAATGATTTTATTGTGATATATTCTTATAACTAGGGTAGTATGTTACACGGGTTGAATAAAAATTAATAATTATTCAATAATATAAATTTAAAAATAGGAAAGGATTTTTTGATTTAAAATATGATCAACATTACATAGAAAATAAAATAAAGATATTGTATTTAAAAAAATATTTTTTCAAAGTTTGGTTTTTAAACATTTTATTTTAAAAAAGTTGTTTTTAAAAAATATCATTTCTTACAAAATAATAGGATGTTATATATTATTACACAAATTGATCAATATAAATAAATAAATAGTTAATAATAATGACTTATAAGTTATAAAAAGATATTACGAGTTATAAATTATTGGAAAATTTTCATATTTTATAATAATTTGATATTTTAAAAGTGTGCTTTTTAATATTAAAACATTTTTCTTATTATATTAAGAAATCCTTTTTTATTATGAAAAGTATATATAATATAATTAGTATTTAATACTATTATGTAATATATTTTTTGAATATTAAGAACTTTTTTTAATTGAAAAAGGTAATATTTATATAATTAGTATTTAATAAGGTTGTGTATTTATTAGGAGAGAGAAGCGGGAAAAGTTGTGTAAGCATGCTCTAGATTTGTGACAAATGTTCCTAATTATTTTGATTTATTAAGTATAATAGATAATAGCTACGAAGGTTTGATATTTGTGATTGACGATGCCGTCTATTTTTAATAAAGGGTTGTTATCATTAAAGAAATACAAATAATAGATGGAACACAATAAATAGGATTATTAATGATTTGATGGTAATAACAATATTTAAGAGTGTTCACACCGTCCCTACATAACATTGTACGTTTGCTAAAGGACTTACTCGACAAATGCATATGATATATATTTGTATTTATATCAATAACAAGCAACTAAAAACACACATGTTATTCGGTGGAGTTTTTTCTCTTTTTACATTTTTTATGAAATAAGTAGACACGCGTCCGTTTTGGTTATAATCTTACAATTATTTTTTTGTTCTTTGTCGAATTAAATAAGGATATTAAATAATATCAATATTAAAAATTATATTTTTAAATAGTTAGTATAAGTATATTAATGAATACATTAGTTTTTATGTCATCAATTATTTACAAATCATCATTACTAATTATTATATAGTTTTTATTTAACATATAAGTGTCAGGATCAAATACAAATTGATAATTTTGTAAAAAGTAAAGTGTTAATATAAATAACAAAGTGTTATTATTAACAAAGAACTGTTAAATATTATAATATCACTTTGTTAATATTATAATGTTTCGGGTAAAAATTAACAAGTATAATTTTTAGCAAAACCGAATTAGTTTGGTGGGGAATTGTGTTTTATAATGAAGAAAACAATTTATAAATAAGTTTCAACAAGAATATCCCTGAGGATCCCTAGGGATATTTCAGAATATGTAAAGAAATAAACAGCTTACACACGAGATTTATACGAGGAAAAACCCTTAATCCCTTATGATTGCCGGCATAAAAACCTCGGGAGGTGACAATCGTCACTCTGCCTAGTTTATTATCAACAAACAGATGAAAATACAAGTGTTTGAGCTTGGATATCGATACTAAGTGCTACAAATGCTTAGATATGTGTGTGTTTGAGAGAAAATGAAGAAAAAATGATGAAAAACGCGTCCCTAATCGATCACCAGCCGTTTCTTTATATACAACATTTTGTAACAGCTAAATTAACTATATTCCCGAATATCCCGGCGAGAATCTCGGAATCATGACCATGTCTTCAATTGTGGCAGCTACCACTACGGGTGTTCGCGGTCCGGTTTTGACGGTTTTTAGATTAAACCGTAAACCAAACCGTTAATGATGGTTTTTGACTATTAAAAACCAAAACGAACCATTAAAAAAAAAACAAACCAAACCATTATATGCGGTTTGGTTGCGGTTTGTGTATCAAAAAAACAACTATGCCCAAAAATAAAAGCTGCATAAAAACATTGCAATAACATGCTGTCAAAAAAACATTACAAAGGCTGCCCAAAAAGGTACATGATGTAAAAAACATGCTGTTAATAAAAGTGCTGTCAAAAATACATGCTGTCAAAATACATAACAAGGTCTATCAAAATCATGATGTAAAATACATGCTGTTGAAAATACATGCTGCCATAAAGTCTATCTGATCTTCAAATGCTAATTAAGGTTCAAACTTTAAGCTCCAAACACCTAAACAATATAAAATAAATTGAAGTTGTGCATTAAAAAGTCTCTAAAATCTAAAATAAAGTTACCTATCAATCGATATAATCCGTGCAAATATTAACTTGACTTGCAAAATCTGAAATAAAAGTTTCTTTTGTTAGAACTAATAATGCAAAAATATACAATTGTTAAAAAATATATAAATTTACCATTTTCCACTTCTTCAAGCTCTTTAATTTCTTTCAACATATCCTTGTAATCAACACTTGTTTCTTTTCTAAACTCGGCGCGAATCCAACTTTGAGTACAGACAAGCGTTTGCACGGTTTTAGGAGAAAGGCTACTCCTAAATGAATCCAAAATGCTACCTCCTGTGCTAAATGCAGATTCTGATGCGACTGTGGAAACCGGAATAGACAAAACATCTCTTGCAATTTTTGCCAAAATCTTGTATTTTGCTTCATTTGTCTTCCACCAATGTAGTAAGTCAAACACCTCACACATAGGCTCTTTATCATCCTTCAAATATCTATCTAGCTCACTTAATTCAACCGTTGATTCAGCTTCCAAGTGTGACTTATATTTTTGCATACGCCTCTCTTGTGTGCTAAGACCATCACAAATTCCATCTAAATTATGACTCTTATTTGAGGAATGGCTTTTGGCATGCTTAGAATCATGTGCACAATAAAAGTTATAAAGTTTCCTCAAAGTATCTTCTACTTTCTTTTTCAAGTTGATTGCAAGATTACCAATTGGATACATATCATCTAAGCTCCAATGGACATAGCTTAACTTGTAGCGAGGATCAAGGATGACAGCAACATACAATAAAGGGTTCATCTTCTCCACATCTCCCCAATATTTATCATATTTTAACCTCATATGTTTAGCCATATGACTCAACCTCTCATCATTCATTTCAATGCATTCATCAATATGAAGATGCATCAAACACATATCATGAAAATAAGCACTAGAGGTTACATACAAAGTGAAACATCAGTGCCGGAACCGTCACCGGAACAGTGATCTCTACAGTACGTGAACAGTAAATCAGGTACATATCTCATTACATGTTACCATAGCACAGTTCAGATTCAAATTCAGAAAACAAAGTTCAGAAATAGGGTTCTTGAGTTAGATTATTATTTGACAATACAGAACCATCATGTGATTATGTGTTAGGATTTTACTATGTATAAACGTATGTGAGGCTTTACAGAACAAAACAACACGGATGTTGTACGTGAATGTTAAACCGACAGATTATTCGTATGGGTGACGATCTGTACGAATAAATCTGAAAGTTTAACGTTCTGAACGATGTCCAATAATTAGAAAACCATATTGAAAAGTGTAGTTATCGTCGTATTTGATCGGGTGACGATTCGAACAAATACGCACGATGACCGCGCGATTTGATTTAAACGTTAATTAAATATCTTGTAAAAATGCGAAATAAATAAAAGATATTTAGTTAATTTATTAGGAATCACAACCTAAAATAATTTTATCAACTTTATGTTAAAACCGGATCGTTCGTTACAACAAATGAAACGAAACCGACGTTTTACGCGAAACCGAGCAACCGAAACGAACCCGAACTCACCCGGGGTATAAATACCCCAAATGAGTCTTCTTTTTCATTTAATCTCTCCACTTTCTCTCTCTAAACCCTCATTCCCGGTTTTCACTCTCTCCCTAGAAATTCAAACTTCAAATCTCTAGATCTCACCCATTTCTTGTTGAAATCTCGCGTTCTTGGTGTCTAAACGACCACTACAACTTGTAGAACACGAAAGTACAGTCGATCGGAGCTTGGATCCATCAGATTTGAGGTAAAAATCGAGTTTTATATCACGGTTTTAGGGTTTTCATACCCTTTGAATCGGCCCACCATCTAACCGGTTTTACACCCTTTCAAGCCTTAAGATTTGCACAAAATCATCCTAGAACAAAGTAGGAACAAGCCTTGTTTCAATACATGGCTGACTTGCTCAAATTTGGGGGGCTGCATCTGGGTCCTTTGGCTGCCAAATGTCGCACCAGCAGCTCACCGAATGAGCTTAATCCCCATTCGGCCGAATGGCCAAATGCTCTCTTTCGCCAGCATTCATTCGGGGGTTCAACCAGTTCCTTCGGCCATGCTATTCGCCAACCCAGCTATTCGATCGGACCCAAACAACCTCAATCGACCGAATAGGTTAACTCATTCGCCAGTCAGCCTTTTTGTCAGCCCATGCTATTCGGTCGAGGTCACCCATATTCGGCCAAGGCTTATTCGCACCCCTCCATTCGGCCTTCACTCTTATTCGGCCCAAGACCCTTTCGGCTCAAACTTATTCGTAATATCAAGACTTGAATCGGATTTGGGTCTATGCATGGGATGCAGGGGGAGAGTACGTGGGGCGTGCATGGGTTGGTGTGTGTGTGTGTGCATGGGAAAAAGATAATAGGGTTTCCTTCACATGAAATCAACACATACTCTCCATTGATTAAACAAGGGTTTGGTTTTAAAGACAAGGGATTTCTAGGGTTTCTAATAACAAGCAATTTCATAGAACATATTATCAACTAAATGTGGATTAATAAGATTACTTTGAGATTTAATACATGGGAAGAAACATAAAGGATTTAGGAAGCATGTTGTGGTCCATGACATGTCATCAACTTGGATGACTTAGGAATCAAGTATGGGTTAGTAAAGTAGGGGTTAACAAGAAAGTGGACAATTGGAATGTTCAAGGATGTGGGTTTGGTTAAAGATACACGAGTTCATTAAAGAAATACATGGATTAGAGTTTGAACAACAAGAGTTTTTTTTTCTTAGCATTACTAACATCTAAGACATGGATGGTGTACATCATTTCGGGTTCAATGCATTGATCAATTTATTGAGGAAAGAAACGATCCTCTAAAGTTATGAGTGTTAATATAACTATTGACACCTAACACTTAGAAATGTTACATAAACGTATAACCACATTAGATTGTTCAATCGAACTACCTAGAATGGGTTACACACATAAACAACCGAAGAATCATGGGATGATCAAAGTCTAATAAAGGGCCCAATGGGTTTAAAATAAGCCCATCATGTTTAATTACATTTTCTTAAATTAATTATGTTTTTCATAAAAGAAATTAAATGGTAAGCTTTAATTAATAATTTAAATGACTTATAAATAAATGATTTTAACTTAGAGTTTAACTTAAAATAAATTAACTTAAAAATGTTTAATTAAAGACTTGTAATGTAATTAAAATAAACCCTAATCATCTAGGGTTTAGTAGATAATAAGATTGGGTCATGGGTCTATTACGGGTAATACAATTAGACTAGTTAGGTGAAACCCTAGAAACACTTTAGTAACGTAAGACACTTAGTTGCACACTGAGACCAAAACCCTAGATACGACGATTATAGATACTTACCGTATTCGAATTCTCTTAAAACAACTCAGGTGCTAAAGATACATAGGCAACAATCAAAGAGCGCGCATATCTTTTGTGGTTCATTTGCACAGCAACACATGTGAGTTCATTGCCCCTTTTCTAACATTTTTGTTTTAAAACGCGGGGCTGAGAAGCATGCGTAAACTGTTTTATTTAAACTGTTTATTTAAATGCTTTTATTTATTATATATTTTGTATATATATGTTTGTTGATACTCCTAGACTCCTGTCTAGGTAATTATTAAATAGATCAAATAGCCAAATTAATTAAAGTACTCTTATGAGTAATACTTTAATTTAAACTCTAAATCAACCCTTAGTCTATCAAGCTCAAATTCAAGAATCTAAATTCAAAGTGAAATCAAATGAACAAAATCAAAGGATCAAATTCAAAGGAAATCCAATTTAGTGTGGAATCTGAGAACAAAGAATCATAATCAAATCAATTATCATTGTGAATCATGGGAATTCTAAAGATCAAGATCAAGAGACTCAAGGAATCAGAAATCATAAATGTGTGTGAATCATGATAATAATGAAATCATTATGATCTAATGAAATCATTAATATTCAAGTTAAGGTGGATGTCAGTTGTATAGGGAATCAAGACCACGTGTAACACACATATAAAGTCCCTTTCAGGTATAGAAGGCTCTTGTAGTCAGGCTATACGGGCAATAACAGGAACGATCAAATGAAATCAATATCAAAGTCAAATCAAGAGAATCAAGAGATCAAGAATCAAAGGATATCCTTAAAGTCCCTTTCAGATGTAGAAGACCATTGGGTCAGGCTGTAACGGGCAAAACATTAAAATCCCGCTCAGTTTAGGTGTACTCCTTGTGAGTTATGCCTGACATGGGTCACGTGTGAGAGGTTACAACTTGGACAACCACCAACAACTAAGTCTAATTGATTGAGTCAATTAAGGCCCAATCATCATGTCTTAGTTGTATTTAAATGTTTTATTTAATTATTTAATTAAATATTCAACATTTTATTTCTATCACTGATTTTTGGGAAATCATATATCTATGAGGAACTCAAGAGGATCAAAGGTAAATCAAGTTTTGGAAAACATAATTCAAATCAGAGGTTTGTAGGGTAAAAATGCTTAATTATCATTAACAACAGTGTCATATGCGTATTAGTATGTGGTGGGATGGCGTCTGGGCGGGTTTGTAGGCTCGACTCAGGGGTATGCCCTATATATAAGATACCGATATGGATATTACATTGAAGTTAATGAGGTTAGGGTCTTTACCGAAAGGAACATTTTCAAATCATTTTCAATTACTAAACTATGTGAACTCACCAACCATGTGTTGACTTTATTTTTGTATGACTCCTCAGGTGACGAACAGGTCAACTGAAGAGTTATTTCATTGGATTAGGTTATCTAATAGAGGACCTAGCTTTTTGGACCTGCATATTTTGAAGCATCATTATACAGTTTATTTTGTATATCTTGTGCAGCTACAAGATAGAAGACTTATGATGTGATAGTGGATTTACATTGTTAAATTGTAAACTTAACTGAAATAATTTAACTCTGTAATTCTATTTTATTTTAGCAAGTTTCTCATTTATATATCATGTGCAATGCGAACAATCTGATTATTTCGATTATCATTTCCGATATCGCGCCCTGGGAACCTTCCGCCCGACGGGGACTTCGATCCAACCCCGCCGGCTCGGGGTGTGACACAAAGACCCTGAAAAACGATTTGTCACTTCATAAAACACCTTTAAAAAAGTCATAAATGATTGTGCGATATCCCAATCAACATCACAAGGGGGACCGATTTTAGTCACATCATACTTTTTTTTAGTATCCTTTTCATCTAACAAGCAGCTAGGACCTACATTAAAAAACCTACAATATTGCCCATCTTCTTCTAGCCGGTTAAATGCTTTTCTATACTTCAAAGCTGTCTCCAACATCAAGTAAGTTGAATTCCACCTAGTGGAAACATCCAAACAAACTGTTCCACTAACATCTAGCTTTTCTATCTTCATACATTCCTTGACCAATTGTATCACCCTTATGATTAGCAATAACTTCAAAATTTAAAATCCTTTTTTGCAAATTCCAATTTCTATCTATGTAATGAGTTGTTAAAACCATATAATTGATGTTTTGACATGAAGTCCATGCATCTGTTGTAAGACAAACAGCTTGTGCAGACTTTCGTAAAACCTCCTTTAGCTTCTTCTTTTCATCCACATATAATGATAAAATTTCCCTAGCAATTGTAATCCAACTCGGTAATTCTAACTCTGGTCGGATTACACTACAAAAATAACGAAAGCCTTCTTTTTCAACAAATTTAAAAGGTAGTTCATCAACAACTATCATTTTAGCAATAGCTTGTTTACCTAATTCCTTTATGAAACGATTACACACCAAATTTCCACCATCTCCTTTTCCTTGAAAACTTAAAGTTTTTGCCCTTTTATCACTTTCACGTTTAAGTGGATTAAACTTGCATAATCTCTTCAAATGATTCAACAAAGTACTATGTCACACCCCCCAAATTCCCACTCGTGGTGTCAGTCCACGTGGGTGTGACGTGGCCAGGATCACAGCTCATGGTCATATAGAACGACTCTATATGAGTTGTACAATCACACAGTTTTCAAAACAAACAAGTTTTCAACCAAAGCAGCGGAATAATCAATACATAAGCAGCGGAAATAGTTTAATAAAATAAGTAAGTTGCAGCGGAAAGTAAACTGTTTAACAGACACTACAATGTTTAAATTGTTTTCAAAATACATCAAATGCACACAGAAGCCTAGGACGCGAGTCTATATGAAAGCCAGACTCCTTAGAGTGTCCTTGTGCGTATCCTTGCGTGTGCTCCATCAGTTACCTGAGAATACATGCGAAAAGTGTCAACTACAAAGTTGGTGAGTTCACAGGTTTAGACAGACACAAATAGTAAACAGACATATACTGGGTATGTTAAGTTTTGTTGTTGGATACTACGATCCGTGGAGTGTGTCAGTTCATCTTACCGAAACTAGACTGTTTCCGTTTGCCTCCGCAGGTCATCGCTGAACCCGCATTCCCATCGAAATTACACTCGTTATGACCTCCAGTCAACATTGGTGCCGAGTGGGGTTAGTCAAACACAGTAGTACTACGTAATTACGACTCGTTTGAATACACAACTAACGGTAAGGATAAGTGAGGACTTTAAGCGATAAAAGTTACACTCGAAAATGGTTTTCACAACATACCAGTCATACATCTAAATAGTTGCATAGTATTCTCACCCCAAAGTTTAGCAAATCAGTTAAGGAGTAAAAGTGGGGCCGTAAACTCACCTGAGTTAGATAATGCGTTTGCTCAAAGTGATAGTGTAGCTCGCCGGCTAGTAGTCACCTATATCACATAGGTACTATGAGTTCGTGTTCATATGTGTGGGTCTCACCGGACCGTGTTAGTGTTCAACAACACTAAGTGGTTATGTGGGTCGAGTTGACCGTGTTGACCGTGTTTGACCTGACGACCCGTTGGTGACGGTTTTGGATCAAGTGTTCGTGTAGTGTGTGGTTTGGTGTCGTGTGATGTGCACGGATACCAAAAGTCATTCCTATGAGGAAACTTACTATTTATAGTAAGTTCCTATTTTAGGAAAGTTTCCACATTAGGCAAGTCATGCATTAAATCACATTCTGATTATTCTAGCATGCATATTTATCCTAAATGAGCATGTTATCAAATAGCACATCGTTACACATAGCCGGTTTAACATAGTTTGCACGTAAAAGTTTCTATATTTAGAAAGTTTCTAAAATAAGCATATTTCATCAAGTTTAACAACCAACATCATCTAATATCATTATCTTAGTCCTAAATAACCCTTTAATCATGATCATTACAACTAACATGTGACAAATCATTAACTTAGCAAATAAAGTCACTATATTTAGTAACTTATGATAATAACACAAAATTAAGTCTCCCAATAACATATTCCTTTCCATATCATCATATAATCACTAAATAAACATGTTAAACTCATAACATTATCATACATATCATCCATTTGCAAACTTGTGATAAAAAGTTACTATTTATAGTAACATTTATAAAAATCATGACTTTGATCATTCTAAACATTTCTATGCATCAAATAACTATCATATTAACTCTTGAACATCATTTTATACATATCTTATAGTTCTAAACATTCCAATGTGGTCATTTCATCAAGAATGCACATCTTGTAACAATAAAGTTACTATTTATAGTAACTATCACGTTTTTGACATTTCTTGACCATAATCAACCATTCTAATCATGTAGAACATCTCATACATCAATTCTAAGAGTATTTCAATACTAAAGTTCACATAGATCATCATGGATCATACATGCATGTACTCATAAGTACCCATTTTGTGATAAAATCAACAAATAACCATCTAATCTTATCAATATCATCATAGATCATAGCTAGATCATCAAATCAGTAAGTAACATCATCAAAACAGATTCATAAAACCCAAGACTTCGTGTGTGAACTCGATTAGGTGATGCATGTAGCCAAAATGGCTTGCATGTGTGTGTTTCTAGTGCTAAAAACCCAAAAATAATGATAGAACTACCTCAAGAGAGCTCAAGAAGGCTGAGATGAGATTTGAGCAGGTCTAGAGGGCTCTAATCGTGGCCGAGGTCGAGGATACAACAGCTTTTCTTGGTTCTTCGATCTCCTCGTTCAAGTTTTGGCCTTTGAAGCTTCTATGGATCTCCAAATGATGCTCTTGTTAGTTGCTACAGATGGAAATGGTGGTAACAGGTCGTCTTTGATCGAGATTGAGTGTTTCAGTCGAGAGGAAACGAGTAAAGGTTGTAGAAATGATTACCTTTGGTTTTATAAAGATTTCTGCGAACTTAGGCCTGTCGCGTACCGCGACACCGCCCAAAAATCATCTCCACGTACCGCGGTGATTAAAATAATCATTCTGTTCCTGAAACACGCCGCGTACCGCGGAGGTGGAAGATGATCGGTCGTCGCGTACCGCGATGGATTTCGGAGAATTCAAATTCTCCCGCCCAGGCTTCGCGTACCGCGAAAGCCCAATTGGGTGCCCATCGCGTACCGCGATGGGTCTCGGTTGAGCCCAATAAGCCCAATTTCATTGTTTTGAACCGAATTTCTCGTATTTCTCGAATACGATCATCGTTTCTCGACACTTAAGCGTTGTTCTACTAACTTAGGTTCTCTGGAACCTAATTGTGCAGTGAAAGTGTACTGTGGTTTGATCCGTTCACCAACGTTCGTCATTCAAGACACGTGCGAGTTTCGTGCGATAATTCCTCGAATTATCGGTGTGTTTGGTCTGTTGTGCCACGTGTCACACTAAATACAAATATTCTAGTGCCACGAATGAAATAATAATACACATTATTATTAAAATAAAATAATTGCTGACCTGGAAATTACGAGGTGTCACATACTAGTACCATTCTTACTTGGTTCATAAACATAAGTTCTCTTACAGTGCTTACATGTGGCGCGCCCACCAATTGAATTAGGTTTGTTGAAGTGGTTCGATACAATTGAAGGCTTTCGTTTCTTTGCTCTAGTGCTATCGCATTTGGTTTGCTCCAAATCCGCAGCATCATTATCATCCTTCTCAGCCTCTTCCATATCATCAACATCGACAATATTTACATGTTCAGTAACTTATCATTCTCAATGTTTATAGAAACATTGACATCTTCATTTTCCATCTCAAAGGTTCCTATAGAACATCACAAATATAAAACATTGAGAAGTAAGATGAATAGAACAAAAATCAATGATTGATGATCCTATTTAGGACCGATTGTAAGAGGGATATAAAAAAGTATGAACAAATCATCAAACCCTACCTGTTAGCAACACCAATTGATGCTCTTGCTTTGGTCCGATTGAAAGAAACTTCAGCAGCTAGAGAAGATGAACATTAGGGTTTTTAGATTTAAGATATAGAACCAAATATGGGATCGACGGTAATTTAGCAAACAAATTGTGATGGGCCAAATTGGTAATAGAAGCCCAATTCTTCTTCTTTTTTTTTTTGACTTCTACGGACTCTAATTTTGTCCCATATTTAAGCGTCAAACATATATATATATATATATATAAACAAACATACATACGTATGCATACGAACGGTCCGGTCCGGTTTTTAACGGCCGGTTTTTGATGAAAACCATATACCAAACCGTTCATTACGGTTTCAAACTTTTGAAACCGACCGACCAAATGTTTGGAAAAAAAACCGACCGCGAAACCGAACCGATGACCGGTTTGGTCGGATTCGCGGTTTAAAACCGAACCGTGAACACCCCTAGCTACCACGTCCATTAAACGTGTGTAAGCGCTTCTGTCAACTAAACTCCGAATCTTTAGGTCAAATCTAGTCAATATGACCGTTGGTGACTTGTTCTCCACTTGTAGCCGTTATTTAGCATGTTTACCACGTTTTCTTTGACTTTATCCCGACTTTTAAGGTAAAACACGTCCACAACAAGTTACCTGCAAGACTAAGTCAAGCTATACAGAGAAAAGATCGATTAGCAACGTTAGCATTCAGGATATTTGAGGATACTTAAGAATCCCATATTCCGGATTATCCTCGGCTATCCCGAATCTCAGACCATAAAAATTGACCCACAACATATAATAGCACGTTGTTATTTATAATAGCACTTTCGTTTTTACACTTTTTACAAAACTATCACTTTATACATTAACCCCACCCTAACATATAAATATATAATACATATGTTTTTTGAAAGGGTACACACACATATATATACTATATTAGGTAAGGGTTCTTAAGAAATATTTTGGAGAAATCTAATTACAGTCATTACCATTTTTTTTTATTTTTATTTCTTTTTATTATAAGGTAAGAAATGTAAAAAAAAGAAAAAAATTAAAAAATATATGTAGTTCATGTTATTATATATACGTAACTTGTACGTCATACATACGAGTTACATATATGTAACCTTATGAGTTTCATGCAAAACTTTTTGAGTTACATATACGTAACTTCGTGATGTACATATTTTTATTAAAAAAAATTCCACTTATAACATTTCTTACCTTATAAAAAATTAAGAAAAATATTAAAAAAAATTATTAGCTAGTATGAGTTTTTTGTAATCTTTTTAAAAATGAGAAGTTTTCTTATCAAGCCTTCTCTACACATTATGAGTAAAAAATATAAAATGCTTAGTAATGAAAAGTTATAATTATAAAATATTTTTTTGTAATAAAATAATAATCTCAATTTTTGTATGATACAATTTTTAAATTAATTATACCCTAAGTTTGAGTATTTTTTCCCTCTTTAATTTGTGTACAGTTTTAAAACACAATACATATATAAAAAAATTCAGCACAATTAAAAACTTATAAATTTTCATTTTTAATATATTAATAATATACTCATATTAAAGAAAAAATGTTCGATTCTAAGTTATAATTTTTTAAACTAGTAATTTCGTATGAAAAAGTTATGAACATTTAAAAAAATTGAGGTAACTTGAAAAATATCAACGAAAATGATATCTCAAAATTATCATTATTTCTTTTTTTTTTCTTATCATGCATTCATGTCACATATGAAGCTGTCATCGTTTCCCACCATTTTTATGCAAAAATGATTTTCTATTTAGACATTTTCCTTTAATATTATTATTATCTAATATGAGGGCTGTAGATTTAATATGAGAGTAATGATAAAATTAATATAAGAATGCTTTAAAAAAAAAAGTACATGTGTTTAGCTTTATTTTTATTTATTGGTATAAAACTAGCAAAAGCAAGAGTCTTGCTTGACCCTAGGCATTGGATAAAATTTGATTTTTGGTAAAGACTATGTTAACATGTAAAAAGTGTAAGAATAATTAAAACACGTTACATGTATGTATTTGTAAAGA
The DNA here is from genome assembly GCA_009363875.1 of Mikania micrantha. Lineage (NCBI taxonomy): Eukaryota > Viridiplantae > Streptophyta > Magnoliopsida > Asterales > Asteraceae > Mikania > Mikania micrantha. The sequence goes on along the minus strand of CM018696.1, from coordinate 60,202,045 downwards.
TAAAATTAAAAACATATAATTTTTATTTTATTTTAACCATTCAATGATCATGAGACTGTAGTCTTGTTCTAAGTTCTAACTGTTGCTATTTTGGATTAACACACATGGATACCATTTGCAGAGCCGTTATATCGTCAAGGTATCCTGATGAACCCAATGTGACACCTAACCTACGCCAATGTGGTGAGAGTATAGCCGATTGCGTTTAGAATGAAGGTTATTACTAAGAACTATAACGTTTTCAAACTCAAATGAAATATAAAACTTGTACCAAAGGAATTGCTTCACATATAAGCTTTTGTTACTAAACTAACTAATTACACTTGAACACATGTTTATTTATAATATTTATAACTTTCAATAGATACAAAAGAAACAAAACAACACGAGTTGATCTTACGGTCATGAAAACTCAAAGATGTATAACTAATAACAATTAAATTAGACTTTTTACAAGACATTGCATTAGTTTGGTTCATTTCATATGTACGTTACATCGATGAGTTGTCTGACATGTTTTATTATTATATGGCACGCGAGTGACACATTTTTAATCATGTATCACTTCAAGGACGGTCGATTCTTTAAGTTTTAAACCATATTTCAGGAACGACGCGTGTTAGGGCATGTATCTTCTCCAATGCATAATCCGCTCCATTTGTTTTCATTGTTTTTCCAACCTGTTCAAGAATTAATACAACCAACTTAGATTTTAGAAAAAAATTAAACAAATCACTATTTTATTTAGCCTCAATAATTAATTAAAATAATAAAATATAAAATGTTTAATTGAATCAAAAAATTACCAGAACAGTTTGAAGCCCAACAGCTTTGGCTGATGCAATATTCCCACTATTGTCGTCAAGAAACAGCTGTGATTAAAACACAAACACGTCATTAATTGACTCAAGATAATAATAATAATAATAATAATAATAATGATAATAATAATAATAATAATAGTTATTATTGTTACTATTATTATTAATTTGATTGAGTAAATTACGGTTTTTGCCCCTGTGGTTTGAGTGTTTTAACTATTTCGGCCCAAAATAGAATCTTCTATCAATTCAGCCCCTGTGGTTTAGGCAACTAACGCTTTTGACCCCTAACCATACTTAGATTTTGGGCCAAAATCGTTATAATAGTTAAGTTTGAGGGGCCAAAACCGATAGTTGTCTAAACCACGGGAGCTGAATTTATAAAAGATTGTATTTTGGGCCGAAATAGTTAAAACACTCAAACCACGTAGACCAAAACCGTAATTTACTCATTTGATTTTGATTTGTTATTGACTGATTATGACTTAATACCGTTGTGTTTGGGTCAACCTCAGCAACATCTATGGCAATATTGAATGCGTCTAATGAAGGCTTCAAAATCACAGGAAATTCTTCTGGGGAAGACGATTTCGAATTGAATAAATTCGGATTCATGGTCTCAAAACAGATGATCTGCTCAAAGCAATCGGCTATACCAAGAAGATTTAACGCCTTCATCGCATGGGTTCGATCCGAATTGGTGAATATCTGTAAAACGTACAGGAAAATAATGTTTTAAACTAATGAATTGAATTATTGCACACAAAAAAACAGGATTGCTTACGATTTTTCGTTGATTGATGGTGAGCAAAAGGCTTCTCAATTGAAGATCTGGCTTGATTAGATGATAAGGCAACCTTCCGTGCACGATGCTGTGGTAATCATCTGCATCAACATCATAACCTAACGCCTGCAATCAAACACAAATTAGTTGTTCCTAATCACTCACAGTTCGTGACGGAAATGATTTGGATGCGATTCGTGTAATTACTCTTAAACCAGCGAGAGTGCTTCCGTAAGCTTTGAAGAGTTGAACACGAAGAGCAGAAGCTTTCCTCCGATCAAATCCGTACCTGTCGACCAGAAAATCTGCTAGAAACAAATCAATCGATTAGAAATTGAGTTTTCATTTCAATTTTGAACGCGAGCAGTACGACATCATACCGTCTATATTACGCTTGATTGCATCACCGAATCCGATGCTTGAAGAATACAAAGTATCATCCAAATCTGCAATTCATCAATATCATCATCATCATCATCATCAATGTTGATAAACTTTGAAGATTTTGTTGAATTTAACAGAGAATAAGAGAGAATGCATACCGAATATGAGACAATCGAAGGGGGAGTAAGCATTCATGGTGAAATTGAAAGGAATTTTGATTGTTTGTAAGGAAGAAGAAGAAGATAGAAATCAGCAGAGGAGGATTGGGGGGAGGAAGAGGGTGGTATTTATACTGGTAGAAATACGGATTTGATTGGATTGGTGAGTCACCAACTTACTATTTAAATAATAAGCGTGACAAATGAGTGTAAATTGCACCGCGTTAAGGCCCCACCAATTCACCATGTGATATAATTACATACCACATGTTGCATGCTTATGCGACCGATGTAATGTGGGAGCCTTGTTCCGAACCACGTCATACCGGCTAGTCGGATTAGGATTCGGATACTTTAGCGGTTCGGTTATTGACGGAGCTTGAAGAAAACTCCGAGAGACCTAAGGATTTTAGGAAGAAAAAAGGGAGAGGCCAGACTCAATATATATAAAATTTTCTAACAGATTACTTACTAAATAGACTCTTCTGACCTGAAGAAAAAGGGAAGGCGTCCATGGGCCTTGTCATATGATTTAAAACCATTTTTGAAGGAACAGAATGGTTCTACTGGTTTTTATTTATTTTAATTTTCTATATTATATATATATATTATATATAATATTTATAAAGCTATTTGATTCTTAAATCTGGTTCGACCGCTGACAAATAAAATGATTGGTTTGATGTTCGGTCTGGTTTTAAAAACATTATGTGAGAGGATATATTAAAACCAAGGTTGCAAAAGTCGCTAGACGCTCCTAGGTAGGAATATCTCCTTGGAGCGAGTAATTGGAGAGTACTCGAGTAATACTCAGAAAGTATTCGGCCTCCGAACAACTCCTTGGAGTCCGACTTTTACAACAGATTTAAAACCATACAATTTGGCAAAAACATGATTTTCGAATGTAAGGTTTTAAGATGAAATTAGATAAGAAGTTGATTAATTTATAGATAGTTTAAGAACAAAAGTATGATATGTTTTTAAAAAAACTGTTTCTATAGCCATCATCAATGATTCTCTAAACTATTTATATAATAAAGAACGTTCAAAGTATATTTTATTTTTGTGTAAAAGTAATATAAAATGAGATTTTGATATGTGGTATGATAAAAAAATGAAAGAGTCTAATTTTAGTATAATATATATTATTGACTTTTATTAAGCTTTCTTTACTTTTTTTTTCTTTTAATTGTTTTATAGCATTCTCATAAAATATTATTTAAAATAAAATTACACTAAAAAATGGAGAAACTTTTATCTTTAATATGAATATCTATTTATACTAGATGATTACCCCGTGTATTACACGGAATAAATATAAAATATTAAACAATTAGAAATAATAATTTTAAAATTATAAAACGATATTTTGATATAAGATGATCAAGACATGCATAAACAAATACTTTAAGCATTAAAATAACAATTCGAAAGTTTAATACCTAAAGAATTGATATTTGATAGGTAAAATATTATTTTTATAATTATTAAAGTTATTTTGAACAACCAATAAACACTTAAAAAAGTTTAATATGAATTGACTAAATTTATTTTGTTATAAACTAATAGTTTTATGAAAATTTGAATGTTGAATATCATATTGATCGTTAGTGAAATAAGAAATTAATTAAGATTTAAAAATTATACATAATAAATACTTAAAAATTATAAAATTATATTTTAAAATAAGATATAATTGAAATCTACTTATAATTATTAAGAATAAAAAAGTTATATTTTTGCATTTAAGTATACAATTTAATTTTTTTAAATTATTAACCTTAAATAAGAGAAAGAATTAGTAAAATATAATTAAATGAGAGATTAATATAATAGTGACATTTAATGATGAATGGATATGAAAATGACATGTGGCAAAAATTGATGAGAAATGCATATAAGAATGACAAGTGACATATTTGTTATTCTTTTATTAGGTAGTATAGATATAGATATAGATATTAAAATGACAATTAATTTTTAAACTATACTAGATTTTGGTTTAGGCATGTAAAGATAAGTCAAGTAATGGATCTAGTTAGAGCTGGAATCCCTTTTTGTTGAGGGGATGGAGGGTAAATTATAGGCCAAACTAACCTAAAATGAGCAGATTAGGCCTGATTTTCTAGAAATGCATCTCTTTTATACATGATTTAGTATAGAAGTTTATAAAGACATAGGATTAATATTAATGATTTTTAAGACACTTTGAAGATGTCATATAACATATCTTAAGGGCATATAAAAGTGTCTTGGGTGAACTTTGCATGCATTTGTCCCAACTTTAGTGTATATTAAGACATGTATACATCTATATTTTTCACACGTTACAAATAGTCATGTTATGAGTGAATTTTCTGGATATAATTGATTGATTGACTGATATATTGTATTTTTAAAATAAATATTGAATTTTGTGGAATTGTGGAAAGTGTATTAGATTTTTAGTCTCATGCAATCCGTCAAACAACAATACAAAAAAAAATCACAAAAATACAATACAAAAAAATAGCACAAAAAATCATAGTACATAAATATAAAAATATAATACAATATATAAATGTACTGGATTTTTTTTTTAAAAAATATTTCAATAATACTGAAGTTAAAAAGAAAAAAACTTTTAATTTTATAATGTGGTTATTTAGAAAATAAAAAAAAATAATAATGTCGCAAGAAAGAAGTTATAAATACTTTAAAAATAGAGGAATTAAAAAAAATGTTTTTTTATTATATCCTTCCATTTTTTACCTAACAATTTAATTTTAATCATAAAAAAGATTTTTTTAAGGACCCATCTCATTATATAATATGTTTATTTATTATATTCAATAAATAAATTAGAAAAAAGTACCAACATATTCATTCTTATCTATAAGCGTACGTATTTGTTGATTTAAAATTTGGGGTACTCTCATCTACGAATTTTGAAGATACATTTGTCGTTTTCTCTTATCTAATACTTGTTTCTAAGAAGGGATTGATTACTATATTTATGAACTTATTATTTGTTTCCTAATATCTATTTTCATTTTTTTATTAGTTGTGAGTAAAAGGTATTATTAAATTTTATAATGATAAAAATAATAAATAATAAAGTTATAAAACAAACGGTTCGGTGTGAATTTACACGAAAGGTGAGATTTCAGATTTGACCAACTTGCTTTAGTTTGGAGTGTTTGATTGATGTACCAATACCAAAGGTCTTGAACTTCCCTGATTAATACATAGCTCTTTTATTTGGACACCCCACTTTTTTATTTTAACACCCCTGCGTTTCAAGACGGGCCGTTACAGATATGAATTATCTTGAAATATATTCGAATTCGAAAGTTACGCGTTCATTTGAAACGATTCAAACTTATATACAAATTTGAAAATGTTCAATACGGCCCGTACTGGGTCAAATCAGTGTCCTTTTGTCAGAATTGAAAAAGCAAGACGGGCCCGTACTGGCCAGTACGGGTCGTCTTGTTGTCAAATCATTGTACTATGTTGCAGTGATTGTCTGTACGATGAATGAGATGGGCCGTCCTGGCCAGTACGGCCCATCTTGATCCCAATCATTGGCACAGGTTTTCAAAGGGAATGTTTGACCAAGTACTGAGACGGCCCGTACTGTACGGGCCGTACTGGGCAGTACGGCCAGTCTCAGGGATGTATTTTTAAAAAAAATGGGTGTAATAATAACACCACTTTTAATATATGTTAAAAAAATATATAATATTGAGATTACGTGATAATTTATATTTCTATATATTAATTTTCTAGAAGATTATATTACAGTATGATGTAAAAATATATTTATCATTATTTTTTTTATCTAGTGAAGAAAAGAAATTTAAGAAAGGTTATTGATAATTTTCTAATGTTTAATATTGTCCTACAATGGCAAAATATAATATAAAATAAAATAAAATAAAAACAAAAAAAATAAAAAAAAAAGGAAAAAGATGGTTCTAGATAAATATGAGACACGTAAGGGATATGAGATGAATCAATAGTGCCATGTGATGGTGTGGGAGTTAAATATCTTATAGCGAAAGGACGACTGGACACTTGCCATCAATAAGTTGGTTTTCTTGTTATTATTATTTTTAACCTGTCTTAAACAAGGGTGTCTAAGATGAGATTTCAATCATTCTCACAAATTTGACGCTTTAAAACATAAACTCAAAAAAATTTGACGGAGGTAAAGGATATTTATAAGATGTGAAAATTGAAGATAGCAACGACACGCAATTAGTTATGTACAATTGTTTTTCTTTGCTTAATATAATGACAAGAAGAGAGAATGCATAAAATAAAAAAAAAAAAACATATTTATTTTAAAGTAGAACGTAATATAAAATTTGGCATGTTACATTGTAAAATAAAAACTAAAAATTAATTTGGATGTAGTGTCTCTTTTTATAGCTTTTAAAATTTCCTTGCTTATTTTTTTAACTTTAACTTTTTAATATAAAATTATTTTTTTTGAAAAAAAATACAATTATATAATCATTTTACAAAAGTTAAAGCCGAGTTTTTTGAAGCTAACTTCGAGCTAGCCACTAGTCTTAGATTTTTTTAAGAGCCCTAATTTACAAATGATACCAGATGATGAGGGAATTACAAATTTGTCAAATAATTTTAATATTATCTACACATGATAGGTTTTATCGATCGATGTACGTCTTTCTTATGTCTTAAACTTTCTGTAGTGTTACGACTCCCATAAAATTTCTAATAATAAACTCATTCCACTCATAGAATATTTGACCTTATTAGCATTTGTATGTTAATTTTGTCTCTTATTTTGATATTTGCTTGCTTATATTTATCACAACTGCTTTCCACTTGTGGTCTTGCATATGTTGTCAACTTCAACTTCAGTTTTGGGCATTTGCTAGAATTTTGAATGCATGTCATATCAAAACAACCATTCTACTTTTGGATAACCTTTTGCTTGGTTTTGATTGTGCTTTCTGTTTTTCTAAACTTATAAAACATGTTTTACTTTTCATGTGGTTGACCAAAATGTTTATTGGAAAGCTCGCTTTAGCTCTCACCAAATGAGTTTATCATCTTTTTAACTAGGGCTAGTAATTACTAACCAGTTTATGATACGATTAAACATGTTTAATAATAAGTATACTATGTAATTTTATACTTTTATGAAAATAATCAAAATTAGGATGTGGGGCTCTATTATTTTTGTTATTGTTACATAAAACACACAAAAAATTATAAATATAAGATAAAAAGTAGTTAAACGAGTTATTTTCATATTTGAAACTTGTGTTAATTGTGTCGTTTCTAACTTACTAAACACGATTAGACATTTTTTGTCAGCTCTTTTAAACCACTTGCTATAATATTTATTTATTTGGTACCATGTATCACGTATGTATGTATGTATGTGTGTGTGTGTGTATGTATGAACATCGGTTATTGTACAAAGTCTAATTTACATGTGAAGTGGGGGTTGAATTATCACGAAAAAAGAATTAAACACTTGTGTGATCATGCATAGATAAAATTATCATGCATAATTCACCTGTGTGATAATTTCTACCATATGTGATATTATGACGCAAGAGTTAATCCTTCTTACATAATAATTACATCTTTGCTTTGTATGCTTAGCATGGAAAACACACTTTGTATTATAAATTTTGTATTGTTAACTCACCTTAATTGTGATAACCCAACAAACTCCGTCAAAATCAACTCAAATCTTTCATATCTTTTTTTATGACCTTCATTATACATGACCGTCATGATAAACGTTATATACACAAGACGATAATATATAAATTTAAGCAAGCATGTCTATGCACATTGTTGTAACTTGTAATCATACATGTTGATTGTTGAACACAGTATGGCATTTGATAATAGATCAAGTGCTCCAGTTTTTCAGATGGTTGAATAACAAGGAACACACGCGGCACTGACTGAGTTCGCGGCGCTGAACGAGTTTGCATATGACCTTGAAAAGACTAATATTCACACATTCAATATGACACAAGCATGAATGATACAAACAAATGTATAACATGCAAATGTAATCGAAAATTTTGACGTGTTTTACCTCAAATGGATCAGATAAAAAACTTAACAGGGGCCAAACATGCTACATTCATAGAAGTTACAAATATAATATTTTTATGAACAATCTTGATAAAGTTTTTAGATTTGAATAAACACTCAATTCAGTAGGATAATACTTGAACAAGTAAAACTCCAACCCCCATAACTGTACACAGCTAAACCCTATGAACACCCCCAGAAGACTTGGTTACTTGCATAACAATCAACCTTCATTCTCTGTAAATAAGAACCCATCCTCATTCTACCTTCCACCTTTTTGATTTGACAAGATTTAAAGAATCAAACAAGATAAATGAAAAGTTTAATGCTTAAAGTGCCTTTTGCTGTTTGAGTGTTGGTCTGGAGTATCGCTCTTATCGGTATCATAGTTTTCTCTCTGTGATTCAATCTCCATGCTACTTGCTTGAGATCTACGTCTTCGATCCTGTATAATAATGAAAACTTATAGTTTAATTGATTCTTAATGGTAAAATTGGTAATAATATAAGTCATCTGGAACAAACAAACAAATAAACCAGTATCAACCTCTCTTGGTAACGGATATTCTTCGGATTCAAGCATGCGTACAACGTTGCTCATTTTGGGTCTTTTGTCAGAGTCGGGGTCAACACATCTTAAGGCAGTTAGAAGTGCGCGTTTTAGGGCTCTTGTTGATGGCCTTGTTTCAATGGTTGGATCCACCACTTCCTCTGATCTCCTGCTCCCAACCATCATTTTCAGCCAATCCACAAGGTTTACCTGCAAATTATGTACAATTGTTAAAACAACCATACTCAGTAAAATTTCACTTACAACGAGACATGCTAAAACCATAACAGAAAATAGATTAGTATGCAATGAATACCTCTTGAGAAGGGCGACCATAGTCAACGGGATCTCTCCCTGTAATTGATTCCAAAAGTACAACTCCAAAGCTATAAACATCACTCTTTTCATTCAACAGACCAGTATTTGCATATTCTGGAGCCACATAGCTGTATAAAGAGGAAGAAACACATAAATATATTATATAACACGTTAAAAAAACAACGTAGTCATGATATACTAACCCAAAAGTACCCATAACGCGCGTTGTGATGTGACTTTTTCCAGCACCAAGAAGCTTAGCCAGCCCAAAATCAGAAACCTTTGCATTAAACTCATCATCAATCAAAATGTTGCTTGACTTTATGTCTCGGTGCACAACTTTTGGCTCGATTGCTTCGTGCAAGTAGGCAAGGCTGCATATGAATCATCAAACTGTAACATCCAAGCATATGAATCACACCACATATGGGTCACTTACTCACTTTGGGTCAAATGGGTTAAGCCGAAAGATGTAACTAAAATAGAAACATGTCAGAAGCCACTCAAAGTTCTATTCAAATGAATAAAACCTCCTAAAAAGTTATTTTACTCAAGGTTAATTATGATTATTGGTGTAAAAATCAAATTATTATTTTATAAATTGAACTACAAAAGTTATACAAGTATTGAGCCTTTGCCTAACCATCCCATTTGACACCTCACATAATGAAACATATTATTGACTTACGCCTTAGCTGTGCCAAGAAGAACCTTCATCCGGGCCTCCCAAGTAAGATATCCATGCTGGCGCATAGCTCCATGAAGCCATTGTTCCAAATTCCCATTGTTCACATACTCGTATACTAACATCCTGAATATTCAACAATCTTGTAAACTAACACTGATTTGTATTATATATCAGTTAATAAAAAACACACAACCAAACGAATACCTATGAGTACCCTCAATACAATAACCCAATAAGCGAACCAAATTCTTATGGCGCACGTGACCAATTGCTTCAACTTCCACTCTGAATTCCTTCTCAGCTTGGCCCCTAGAAAAACAAATTAACATTTGTCAGTTTGATGGATACGAGTGGTTGGATCACAAACGGGACTTTATCCTACACATTTGTGCAAGAGGTTGTTTTTCATAGCCTAAACCATGACCTCATGGTTACAAAGCAACAACATTATCAGTTGCCCACTTGCTCCAATGAACAATTAAATGAAATGTGACAATCTTAGTGTTGGATTTATGGAACTTTGATTGAGCTTGATTAGGTTTTGAGCCTATTATTAAGCCCGTTATTGTTTTATTGTTCACCAAGTTGTAAATCCTAACTGTATCTCTATTGAACGCATGATGTACTTGTGATTCCGCATCATGAGTGGTGAGAAGCATAAACCAATAAAAAAGGTTTCATGGTTGCAGCCTGTGCACGTAGGTCACATCGACCGAACCACGTTAAGTCTCGTGTTTATTTTTTCCTTCTCTTTGCAGATAGTTTGAGTTTGTGTCTGCGTTTGAATACCCAAATGAGAGCTATGGATCGTTACACATGAAAAACACAAAGAGGGAGTTGGCGAGTCGTGATCTAGGGTTATCCATCACTGAACAACAGCTGATCCTAACTCTAACAGTAGCAGTTGCTGCTGTTGTTTATCACCATACACAGCCACTAGTGTCACTGCAGACAACCAGGTCACCGCAGGCAGTACCGCCGCCTTATGGACAGTAGGGCCAAAACCTAACACTAGTTGTTTGTTACTGTTATTTGAAGATCAGAAGGCTAAACATCAAGTCTGGACCTGCTATTGCTTGAAGCCCTAAACAACAGCCATTGCTGTTGTTTACTTGATTTCAGCAGCAGCAAATCACCAAGAGAGAAGCCTGGCAGTGCCGCCAGTTCCTTGCACAACAGTCCCTCGATCTACAATTAGTCAATCAGGTTATATTTACTGTTAGATTGGTTATTCCTTTGTTTGTTGTTGGTTGTTGATCGAGATTTTTTAGGGTAGGTTATTTCTTTGCTTGTTATTGGTTGTCTGTTTTGAAGCCAAAGAAGGCTGGAAAAGCGAAACGTGAACGTGTGTGATTGATGATATGATCTCATTTGATATAAGTTATAGCCAAACAAAGGTGCACTATATTTCTTTGTTGTTTGTTGTTGAAGTTGTGTGAACAAGGTTGTTTCGTTATCCAAGATTTTCTGACCGAGTTATCAAGACCCAAGTCAGTTTTACCATGTTATTGTGAACAGTAGATCGAGCCCTTGACGGTGTTCAGTAGAAGAACCGTTAAGTTCAGTCATGTGCCATTGTTGTGCTTGTTCATTGTTTCTTGATCAAATTGTTTCATTTAGCAGTGTTATTGTGACAGAAGACACAAAGTTATGGATTGAAAAGTTCGACGGTAAAGATTTTGGTTGGTGGAAGATGCAAATCAAGGATTTGCAGGTTTACAAAAACTTGGATTTGGCTTTGGGAGAGAAACCAAAAAAGTAAACAGCAACTAATTAGGAGGCTTTGGATGAGAGAGAAAGCCAAGGTCGTTTTAGATTGTCGTTGATGAAGGATGTTGCATTCAACATTTTTGAAGGAGACCTCAATGAAAGGGATCACGGACGAAAAGCCTTCTGCAGCTAAAAGTTTTCTTGATTTGAGAGCTAGTTAACACAAAGATGGGAAAGGGAGTTTCAGTAACAGTACACATCAACAATTTGAACTCGATATTGTCTAGACTTGGGTCAGTTGGTATCAAGTTCGAGGATGAGGTTCAATCTCTACTACTGTTATCTTAATTGCCTGATCGTTTGTTAGGAACTGTAACAACGATTACTAGTTCTACCAACGTTTTCATTTTTGATGGGATTTGAGATGTTGTTCGAGGCGAAGACGCAAGACAAAGAAATTCAGGTGAACCTTCAAGTGAATAAAAGCATGTTGGCATAGGAAGGAAGAATAATAAAGGTAGTGGAAGCGGGAACAAAAAAAGGATTCAGTTTAGGGCGTGAGGGAATGTGACTTGTTGGAACTTTAACAGGTGGGTCACCAAAAGAATCAGTGCCCAAATGATCGAAAAGAAGTTGACACTGTAGCAGACCACTAGAAGTCTAGAAAGATGAAGCCTTGATCTGTAGTGTGAAGAGTACTGTGGATTCTTGGGTTATGGATTCTGGTGCTAAACTTCATGCTACTCACAACAATGAAGCATTGCAGAATCTGAAATTGGGTGATTTTGGTAAGAAAAGAGTAATGAACGATGATGTTTTTAATATCATGGGCATGGGTGATATAGATTTAGTTATTTCTACTGATTCCAGGTGGACTTTGAAAGATGTCAAGGTGATTCCAAGTTTGAAGAAACAATTGATTTATGTGATTATGTCAGCACTTGGATGAACACGGACATGAGATAAGATTCGAGAATGGGCAGTGGAAGGTGGTTAAAGGTAATCTTATAATAGCTTGAGGAAGAAAAACTGATTCGCTAGATATGGTCAGTATATAATCTGAGGGAAAGGTTATCCCAATTAAGAAGAAGGCAAAGCCTGTTTTATAGAGTCTAGGAAGCAGAAGAAAGTTTGTTTTGCAGTTGATAAACTCAGAGCCACAGGTTAGACTAAGGTCGAACATGCTAGGAGAGATTCAGGAAAATCAGTTAGGGGGTTTTGTGGCAGTTGGATCACTAACAGTCACTAAGTCAAAGCTTCAGCCATAGTAACCAAACAGAGGGTTAAAAGAACCAATATTCCAGTTGTTAAAGTCTCTCACTTATGAGAGAATCAACCAAAGCTTAATTGTTTCATTAAACATAATACGGTATAAATACATACAATCAGATCCTACATTTTAGGATGTATAACAAACTAGAGAATATGCAGGTAATTACAAATGTATTTGAAATACAAACAAATGGAGGGAAATAATGTGCCGCCATGTTATTTGGAATGTGGCTTAATATGCCCCCGCAAGATGGACGATCTAGATAATAGTCCAATCTTGGAAAGTAAAGTGAGGTAGCGGTCCTTGAGAAGTGGTTTGGTTAGAACATCAGCAAGTTGGTCATCACCCTTAATATGAGTGACCCGTATGGAACCTTCATTAACTTTTTCACGAACAAAGTGGAAGTCTAGGGCGAGGTGCTTCATGCGTAAGTGAAAAACCGGATTTGCTGAATAGTGTGTGGCACTTAGGTTGTCACAAAAGATGGTGGGGGTTGATGTGGATGTAAATCCAAGTTCATGAGGTAGAGAAATTAACCATTGAACCTCGGTGGTGGTGGAGGCAACGGCACGGAACTCAGCCTCTGTTGAAGAGCGGGCGAGAGTTGGTTGGCGTTTTGAACTCCAAGCAATGGGATTAGAACCTAGGTAGACAATATAACCAGTGGTGCTACGATAGGTTTGTTTATCATCGGCCCAGTCGGCATCTGTAAATGCATGTAGATGTAAAGGTGAGGACTTTCTGATGAGAAGACCGTGGTGAATGGTGCCATGTAAGTAACGAAGGAGCCGTTTGAGAGATGTCCAGTGGATGTCGGTCGGGTGTTGCATGAATTGTGAGAGTTTGTTGACTGCAAATGAGACATCGGGACGGGTGAGGGAGAGGTATTGAAGGGCACCAACAAGTGAGCGATAGGTTGTTAGAGAAGAGAGTGGGGTGCCATCCGAGGTGTTGAGGGTGATGGAGGGTGACATAGGTGTAGAAGCAGGTTTACAGTCGGCCATGTTGGCTTTGGTGAGTATATCTAGGATATATTTAGCTTGAGAGAGGAACAAGCCTTTGGGATGAGGAAGGACTTCGACACCAAGAAAATAAGAGAGATGACCGAGATCTTTTAGTGAAAAACGTTTGGAAAGAGAGGAAATGAAGGTTGAGATGTGTGAGGTGTTAGGTCCGGTGATGATTATGTCATCAACATAAACAAGAACATAGATAGGAGAAGGAGATGAGCGGCTAACAAACAGTGAAGGATCTGAAATTGTAGGTTTGAAAGAATTGGAGATAAGGAATGACTTGAGTTCATCATACCAAGCTCGGGATGCTTGACGGAGACCGTAAATGGCTTTGTGAAGTTTGCAAACATGGTTGGGAAGGGAAGGGTCGACAAAGCCGGGTGGTTGAGCCATGTAGACGGATTCGGTGAGGGTGCCTTGAAGAAAGGCGTTATTTATGTCTAGTTGGCGAAGACACCAACTTTGAGAGGCGGCGAGTGAAAGAATGAGGCGAAGAAATGCAGGTTTGACCACAGGGCTAAAGGTTTCGATGTAATCAATGCCGGGGCATTGATGGAAACCTTTGGCGACTAGACGTGCTTTGAGACGATCGACGGAACCATCGGGTTTGAACTTAGTGCGGTAAACCCACTTGCAACCGACGATGTTGGGGACTGTCTCGGCTGGGACAAGGGACCAGGTGTGGTTTCTAGTAAGAGCATCAAACTCCTGTTGCATTGCAAGGCGCCACTGGGCTGTTTTAAGGCTTGGGTAATGGTAGTAGGTTCGGGAAAGGGTTGGGTGACAGAGTGGTAAAGAACAAAGTCTTTGTTGTGGTATTTAGGGTTGGGGTGGGGATTCGAACGTGTGCATGGGGGGGATGGCAGAGGTGCATGGGAAGGTGTTGAGGGAGGGTGAGAAGCATGGGTTGTTGGAGGTTTTGGGCGACGGGAGTATGTGATTAAAGGAGGTGTGGGAGTGTTAGGGGTTAAAGGGTTAGAGGTGGAGGGTGAAGAATGAGATATAGGTGGAGAAGGAGGGGCAGTGGAAGGTTGAGGGTGGGAGGCTGAAGGGGGTGATTGAGAAGAGGTGGAAGGATTTGGAAGTAAGTTGATAGTGAGCCAGGTATCTGGGTGAGGGGTAAGGTGAGAAGGGGAGTTGGTAAGTTGAGGGTAAGGGAATTGAGTTTCAACAAAGTGAACGTGTCTTAAAGTATAGATGCGATAAGTTTTAGGATCGAGGAGATGGTAGGCGCTTTGAGAGGCGGAATAGCCTACAAAAATGCAAGGGGTAGAACGATGTTGGAGTTTATGTTTTGAATATGGACGTAGCCAAGGGTATGCAAGACAACCGAAACTACGTAATTTGTCATAGTTTGGAAGTTTGTGAAAAAGACAAAGATAAGGCGAGTCGTTGTTGAGAGTGGGTGTAGGAAGCCGGTTAATAAGATATGTGGCAGTAGTGATTGTAAAGGGCCAGAAGTTAAGGGGAAGTTGGGCATGAGAAAGGAGGGAAAGGCCGGTTTCAACGAGATGGCGATGGCGTCTCTCGGCAAAACCATTGTGTTCGGGTGTATGAGGAGGAGAGGTGAGATGGGAAATACCACAAGAAGCAAGGTGGGGAGCGAGCTTGATAAATTCACCCCCATTATCTGAGAAGAATTGGCGAATTTTTGTGTTAAAGAAGGTTTCAACCAGATTTTGAAACCTGATAAAGGTGGTTAAGGAGTCAGATTTTCGTTTAAGGGGGTACAACCAAATATATTTTGTGAAGTGGTCAACAAAAATAATATAATACTTGAAACCATCATAAGAAGGTATTGGAGATGACCAAACATCAGAAAAAATTAAATGTAAAGGAGAATCAGAAACAAGAGAAGAAATACTAAATGGAAGTTTGTGACTTTTATTGATGCAACATGAATTACAAGAATTTTTAGAAATACTAATGCTAGGAACAATAGAAACTAAATGTTGGAAGACTTTAAGGTTGGGATGGCCGAGTCTGTGGTGCCAAAAGTTGGTCTTTGAAGCTGCCAAGTGAAGTGCTGGAGGAGTGGAGTTGGAACGAAAAGAATAGAGCCCATGTTTAGCTTTCCCTTGGTGGATGAGAAGGTTGGTGTGGGAATCCTTGATGAAAAAATGGGAAGAAAAAAATTGGATTAGTATAGGGTTATCAATACAAAGATGAGAAATAGAAATAATATTCTTGGAAACAAGAGGAACACATAAAGCATTAGTTAAAAGTAAAGAAGTGTTATTGAAATTGATAACCAAAGAACCAATGTGAGTGATTGGTAGTGACGAACCATCTCCGATGACAAGTTCTTCGGTTCCATCATATGGGGCATGAAGCGAAAGGGCTGAAAGATCATTGGTGATGTGGTGAGAAGCACCACTGTCGAATAACCAAGTTGGCTGGGAGTTGGGTTCTGTTGCCTGGTTTGGGGTCATAGTGTGAGCTTGAGGCTTAGGATATGAAGAACGAGATGGTTGGGTTAAATGGATGTTAGGGTGCTGCTTTTTGAAAGCATGGCAAGAGGTGAGTGAATGGCCTTGTTTGAAGCAAAATTGGCATTTGCCAAGGAAAGGGCGGGGGGATGAAGAGGGTGTGTTGGGAGTGGGTAGAAGACCCGGCTGACGATGAAAGGAATTGTTGGAGGGTCGAGGCTGCCATGGTTTCGGGTGTTGTTTGGAGTGGGTGAGAAAAGCGGTGGTGGGATGATGAATTGGGGGGGTAAGTGGTGTGGATTGGGCCAAAGATAATTCGTGGTTGATGAGTTTTTCATGGAGTTCATGAAATGAGATAGGGTTGTCACGAGCATGTATGGCAGAGATAAAGGGTTTGTATGAAGATTGATCGAGACCATTGAGAATGATGTCAGTGATATCCTCGGTGTCCATTTGTTTGCAGAGGATGGAGAGTTCATCAACCAAGGTTTTGACGGATTGCATGTATTCAATAACAGATTGGGTAGGATTTTTGGAGGATTGTTTCAAACGGTGTTGGAGTTGTTTGATATGGCCACGGGAAGGAGAAGCATATGTGTTGGATAATATTTTCCAGGCATCAAGGGATGAAGTAGCATTGGTGATTAATGGAACAATGGGAGGGGAAAGGTTGCCGACAAGAGCTCCAAATAGGAGCCGATCTTGACTAAACCAGGCTTGGAAATCAGAATGGGGAGTGGATCGACCAGTTTCATCGGTGGTAGGGAGGGGAGGGGGGTGAGAACCGTCAATGAATTTGAAGAGATCGAGGCCATGGAGGATAGCTTCGACTTGTGTTTTCCAGCCAAGGTAGTTGTTGGATAAGAGCTTAAGGGATGAAGGAAAGTGAACGATTGTTAGAGAGGGAGTGGTGATAGGGATGGAGGTGATAACAGGAGATTCAAGGGTACTTTCGGTGGCCATGGAGAAGAGCAAGTGTGTTGAGATTTGAAGAAGACGATGAGCAGAAACAGTGGGAAGATGGCGGCGGCTAGGGTGAGGGTAACCTGGCTGATACCATATGAGAGAATCAACCAAAGCTTAATTGTTTCATTAAACATAATACGGTATAAATACATACAATCAGATCCTACATTTTAGGATGTATAACAAACTAGAGAATATGCAGGTAATTACAAATGTATTTGAAATACAAACAAATGGAGGGAAATAATGTGCCGCCATGTTATTTGGAATGTGGCTTAATATCACTCTCCAAAGGATAATTTGTTTTATTCAGAGAGTGTTTGTTCTTAGTGTGTTGTAGGATCCGACAATTCATGTCAATGGGAGCTGGTCAGGACAGATGACGATTCATAGGAAGTTTTAGTCATGACTGATGTGTTGGAGCTCACGAGAGCTTCAACGAGCCTTAAGGTTAACAGATGAGAAGGTTGTTGATATCAGGAGAAACAAGGAAGATTACGAGATATACTCGTGTTCATAGTGGAAGGCAGTTTGAAGATTATCAAGCCTCCAAGTGGGAGATTTTTGATTTATGTAGTCTTGATTGGGCTTGATTAAGATAATCGGTTTTGCACCTCATCTTAAGCTCGTTTTTGCTTTCTAGTTCACGAAGTTGTAAACCTTAATTGTATCTCTATTTAAACACATGATGATACTTGTAAATCCTCATCATGAGCGATGAGATAGTAGAAAGTAATAAAAGTTTTCTTGGATGCAACCCATGATCGTAGGTCACATCGATCAAACCACGTTTAATCTCGTGTTCATTTTTTCTTTCTCTTTGCAGATTGTTCGTGTTGTTTGTGTGTGTGTTTGAATACCCGAATCACTAACACTAAATTCATAAAAAAGATACTCACACATTATTAAGAAGCTTCTTCACTGCAACTGGATTCCTGTTAACCAATGTCCCACGATAAACAACACCATATCCACCCTCCCCAATAACATTGTCCTTTGAAAACCTGTTTGTTGCAAGTTCAAGATCTCTTAAAGTGAACCAATGACCCCAACCCAGATGTGAAAATTCAGGTAAACCCACAAGAGGAGAGGGTGCACTAATCGGATGAGACGAAGAAGATGAAGGTTTATACAAATGGAAGTTTCCAGAACTCCCATCTTCCCCAGATTCACAATAGATATCTCTATCCATATGATGAAATGATCCTTGACTGCTTGCATTATCTCCATTTTTCAATTTTGACATACCCAGATGAACCAAAACTTTATCTGAATCTTTATCACTGTTCTTGTCATGAATCGTGAGAAGAATCCCATCACGCGGGGCAAAATCCCCTGTAGAAACCTGTTCTACCCTTACTTCTTTGATTTCTTTTGAAACTGCAGGTATTGGAACTCTATCTCTACCCCTTGTTACTTTCACTTTCACTTTCACTTTCTTTCTAGATGTGAGGTAACATGTTAATGTGCAAAGAATCCCTACAATAAGTAATCCAACAATAATCCCAATTAACACCCACACTTTAATCCCCAAAACCCCTATTTTTTGGGATAATCCCGTGTTTAGATCGTCCGCCATTCTTTCTCAAGATGATGACCAAATACCTGCAGCAGGTAAAATTACAATTACAGTTACAGTTACAGTAACAGTTTCTTTCCCCTAACAACTACATTCAATCGGTTTATAACAACTAAAAGCATTCAAAGACTGGATCTTGAATGTTAAAAAACTAGTTAATACGAAGAATTGGATCAAGAAATTTGATTCGATTTGTTTACCTGTGATGTTGGATTGATCCAGAAAGCATTCAAAGAATGGATCTAGAATAGTGAGGTGCAGAATCACATGTGTGTGAGGAAAAAGATGAAGTTTAATGGGAAATGCAGGTGTTGAGTAATCGGGATCTAAGCTAAAATGGAGCTTTCTGAAAGAAGAACAGAGATGAGGAAAGGTAGGAAAGATGGAGTATTCACCAGACGTTGGTGATGGACCCTGAAACAGTAAAACAAAAGCTACCATATTTGTATATTTTGCTTTTTCTTAAACCTAGGCTTTAATATTATATGGATTCAATCAATCTCCTCATTTGTTGTATATATACGCAATAATAATAATAATAATAATAATAATAATAATAATAATAATAATAATAATAATAATAATAATAATAATAATAATAATAATAATTTCAAAACTCAATAAAAATATTGAAAATCTGACATAAAATTCGAATTTTTTCCTTTTCTTTAAAATTACTTGTATGTAATAAATGTTATTATAATAAATAAAAAAAATTATAAGTAATACTTACATATATGTTACAAAATGATATTTTTACATTGTATAACAGTAAAATAAAATATATAACATATATGTAACAAACACATATAACATTTATATATTTTCTTATTATCCTATATTAACATATATTACGTACATTAACACACAAAAAAATTGAATGTTATACAATGTTTTCATGAGTTTTCTCAACTCAAATGGGTAATCAATTTATCATTCGCTTATATATACTAGGGGCATGAAGCCAAAAAAAAAAAACGAATCAAACTGGAAACCGAAATAACATAACTCAAATATAAATCAACAGGTTTGGTATTATTTTTTAAAAACCAAAGGTTTTAGTTTACCTAAAATAAATCCAAAAAACCGAATATATGTGTGTGTATGCGTGTATATCAATATTACCTTTCAAAAAAATTAAAGTTTTTTTATATATAATTTTAAATATTTTTATAAATGCAAATGATTTTAAGTGAATTGAAAGATTTATATATATAATTTTATATATTAAGTAGTGTCGTTTTTAAAATATTTTTAGTTCAAATACAATATTTTGGGTTGCTTTATAATAAGCCTAAAATTTTTAAGCCTAAGTAGAAAAACCGAAACCCGAATAAATTTTAAATAAATAAAAACCAAACTCAAACGGGTTTAAAACCCAAAAATCAAAATTTCGGTTTTGGGTTTAGGCTAAGCCAAAAACTAACCCAAACCGTCTTTATGTATTATATGTGTAACAAACACATAACTTTTTTTTATTTTTTTACTTTTTATTTTATTATATTAACATATATTACATTGGAGAAGAAAAAATCGAATTTAACACAGTGTTATCATCGGTTTCTCAGCTCAAGTGAATTTCCATTTTATCCTTTGTATATACGTACACACATGTATGTATGTATGTATGTATGCATGCATGTATGTATGTATGTATGTACAGCGACGGATCCAGGAATTTTTTTTCGACGGGTTCACTATTTTCAAGCATTTCAATTAAATAGAGACGGACAAAAAAAATTCAGGTCAGGTTTACGGTTTGGGTCTTGTAATGTTCATTATGTAATAACAGTGTGATATATTAAATCAATTTTTAAAATTAGAAAACATTGTCATTAAAGAGTTCAGAGGTACATAGTACACTTTCATTTAAGATTTCTAAGTTCTAGATCAAGTAGGATTCAAGGGGGTCACATGCCCTTGCAAGTCCAAGGTGGCGGTCCTGCTGGCTATTCAGCAAGCATGGGTCAAGGGGCAACATCCCTTGTAGTGTTCAGGGCAACGCCACGAAACCTAAACGAAATTTGTTAAGTTTATATGACCAAAATTTACTTAACCCGAGGTTTTAACCACCAATAACTACCGTTTTGTTTGCTAAGTTTATATCACCGGAAAATGATTTTAACACGATCATATAGAAATCTAAGCATTGATTATCGAGATTTCTCTGAGAAAAAGCACTTATCTCAATCAAGTTGACAAATTGCTGTGAAAATTACATTAAAGATTCACTCTTAAAAATCTTTACGAGTTCACCAGCCTTTGGGGCAAAATCGTATTCGGGATTCACCCCTAAAATATTAATGGGTTCACCCTATTGTTTAACTCTTTCGAAAAAAATTTTCCTAATAATGAGTCGAAGTACAGTGGGTTCCTGTGAACCCACTCTCTTGTGCCTAGATCAGCCCATGTGTATGTATGTATGTATGTATGTATGTATGTATGTATGTATGTATGTGTGTGTGTATGTGTGTGTGGAAAATTTCACAGAAAACCTTCATTTTATAAAAAAAAGTTATAAAACTATTCACAATTATTACGTATCAATTTTTTGTGCTTTCGTTTTATGTTTTTTAAATTTCTTTTATTATAAGGTTAGAAATGTAAACAAACAGAAAAAAAAATATTTATATATGTGTATATATATATAGTGTTAGGATCAAATACAAACTGATAGTTTTGTAAAAAGTGTAAAAAGCAAAGTGCTATTATTAACAATGAACTATTAAATATTATAATTGCACTTTGCTTTTTACACTTTTTACAAAACTATCACTTTGTACATTGAATATTAAATATTATTAACAATGAACTATATATATGTATGTAACTTGTAAGATACATATTGATAACTTTATGGATTACATACGAAACTTCGTGGGTTATATATACGTAACTCTGTGATCATTTATTAAAAAAAAGTAACTTACAACATTTTTAACTTTATAATAAAAAAATCATGATTTTTTTTAAAATTAATTGGGTAACTGGAGTTTTTTAGTTTTTTCAAAACGAGATTTTTCTTTTAAACTCACCTCTCTCTCTCTCTCTCTATATATATATATATATATATAATTAGTAAGCGATAAAAAAACATTGCACTAGAATGAACTATTAGTAGAAAGCATTATAATTTTAACTAGAGTAAACTTCTCTTTTGCTCCCTGTGGTTTGACAAAAGTAACCATTTTCATCCAAATTTTGAAATTTTGCAATTTTCCTCCATTAGTTTCAGAAAATTAACCATTTTAGTCCCTATGGTTTGACAAAAGTAACCATTTTCATCCAAAGTTTAAATGGACTTTGGATGAAAATGGTTAATTTTCTGAAACTAATGGAGGAAAATTGCAAAATTTCAAAATTTGTATGAAAATGGTTACTTTTGTCAAACCACATGGAGGAAAAGAGAAGTTTACTCTTTTAACTATTATGAAAACATCCAACAATGTTATGAAAAGTGTCAGGTCTCACCTATTTTCATGTTGTGAGTCACCTACATATATTTTATTTTTATAAATGTTATAGAATTTATTTTCAAATGATTTTTTTTGCCAATTCTTGTCTTTAGTTTTTTTTTTTTGTTTTAGCCATAAACCGAACCAAACACACCCCTAGACTGTGTAATATTGTGTTGTTTAATAGTTGATATACCAACTTTTTTCAAACAATTATAATCGGTTTTTCATTGTTTAGGACATTTGTTATTAATTTCCATAACACACATGATAGATTTGTTTTGTGTTCGTGTCTCGCAATATATAGAAACAATCTATTATCTATCAAATTTTACTTTGACTTGACCTCATATGTCGGTTGCTTGAAGAATATTTGAAGTATTGTGTGTAGAGATTTTCTTGTGTGATTGGTAAGATAAGCAATCTTATTTAATGCCTATGTAACTTTTGTTTTTTAATTAATTAATTTATTTACAAGAGGCTGTATTTGGTGGTTATTTATGCCCCTTAGCACCAATATTGTTTTCAAACTTCCATAATTGGTTTTTGTTGAGGGAAAATTACCAATTTAATCAAAGTTGACCAAAGAATTACCAAACTAATCAATTTAAAAAAGGGCCCTTAAGACACCCATTTAAAGTACTTTAGACGCCCCTTTAGACGCCCTTTTTCGGTACTTTCTGAAACATGCGGGCCCACATGTCGGCGGCTTTGTCGAGGTATAAGCTTACGATCCAAAATCATTAGCCTAATTGTTTCGATCCAAAATCATTAGCTTTTTAAAAGAGTTGATTTGATAAAAATTAAGTGGTTTAAGCTTTTTACGATCCAAAATCATTAGCCTAATTGTTTCGCTTTCGCAAATTGCTACACAATTGAGCCAAAAAACCAACGAAAAACAAAACCTTAATTTCAAGATGATGAAACTAAACTCTCTAAATTTTGTCACAAATGCCTCCCAATTTGTGACACATTTTCAATAAATTAAAATTTAAATTTCGTTAATTAAATAATGCGTCGCAAAACACTATTTTCTATTTTAATTTTATTATTAATAACAATGTAAATTTAAAAAACATACAAAAAAGAATAAATACCTACCTATCACGACACATTTGCGATGCAAACTGTTTTTCAACAAAGTGTGTATTCTTTTAGTAAATTTCGTCTCAATTGTGTCTGGTAAAATACAAATAAAATTCTCAAGAGTTATCAATACTAAAGGATATCATGTGGAATATCGTCCTAAATATCAAGATTTTTTGTTGGAATTATAACATAATATTAAAAAAAAATTGTTGGAATTAAGTCACAGAAATTAAAAAAAAAAGTATAAAAATTGAAAATATTTTTTTTTTGCCTTGTGTCGCAAAGCATATTTAGGAATAAAAAAATTAAATTAAAAGTACGGTTGGTGTCGTAAATGTAAAATGTATATATGTCTTTATGTAATTATAATTATTAACGATCATCGGAAAAGAGTCGGCGTTTCCGACGGATTTATTTTGTTGCAAATTTGCGTCAAATTTTGTTGAAATCGTATTTCCGACCATGAAAAATTTCCGACGTCAATTTTTCGTCTAAACTTGAATATTGCGACAAATTTCCAATGCAAATTTGCGTCACAAATCCATCTTTTGATGGTAGTGAATAGATACAAATAATTTAATCTCCCGCTAATAATGTTTGGTCAAGAGTGGATTAATGTAGCTTAGAGGTTGTTTCTTTGTGTCTGAATAGGTCTGAATCTGAGTTGTTTAGATTCAGACCGTTTGTTTCAGGAAAAAAGCCACATCTGAATGGAATCAAATGTTTGAATGGAGGTCTGAACTATTCTGATTTAAGGATGTGTCTGAATCATTCAGACGTGAAGGGAAGAGCACTGGGGCTGGGGCTGGGGCTGTCACACCCCCACCTCTCGTCACCTGAGATGATGTCATTCGTCACTCTGATAAGGTTGGGAAAGCATAGTGATGATGTCTCAGATATGAGGTGTGACTTACTTAATCCGGTATCACAACACACAGATTAACTTAATACATTACAGGGTTTCGTCATTCACAATCACACTTATAGTTTACAAAGTGAGTTTATTACACAATCCGACTTATTTAATTACAAGTGTTTGAAAGTGCAGCCTCATCGTTGGTCACTGTCTCCCTGCAAAAACGTTTGAGTTTAAAAGATCAGCACAAAGTTGGTGAGTTCGTGAAGTTCAAGTTAAACCATATGATATGACATGATATACAAATACTCAAGATATTCAGTTAAAGATAACCATGGGACCCGTATCTAGTTCCTTTCAGACAATCTATGATTTGATAAAGACACTACCCATCGGTAAATATCTTGATGCCTCATTATCTTAATGTATATCACTAACATTAAGAAGATGTTTTGGAAACAGGTAACAAACATTCACACCAGGGGAGATGCAAACCTCCGGTAAATGAGTTGTCAGCCGATAGTACTATCATTGATGCCTGTTCGGCCCCACATGGGTTCACTAAATACAGTTTCGAGGAATGAGGACTTTTGATACTGTGATAAAGATACTAACGGCAAAATCTCATGAAATCACACAAGAGTCACATGAAATCACAAAGATAACAGTGATACATATCATATGTTCAGAAATGGAATTTACAGAGGTACCCTGATGTTTATAAAACATTAAAGATAAAAGGGGTTGTACCCACTCACCTGATGTCAGAAGAGTGGTGAAATCACACGCAAACTGATGATAATAGCTAAATTATGCATTAGTTTATGTTTAATAAGTTATTTATGTTTTAACTTACTGATTACATCTTTCTGAACGTTCAATGTCAGAGACATTGCCTTGAAAGTCATCAAACCGATATTAGGTTTTTAATTAGTTAATTTAATGTCATATCATACAATGTATGATAATGTACAAACCTATATTAATTTCAGTTCCTAATATAAGGTTGATGACACGTTTGATTAATCAGAATAATCTCAGGTAAACCAAATAGTTAATGTTGTTGATTATGGCGCTGAAACAGTTTCTAGATGAAATTTATGACTTAAAAACGATCAATCATTGTTATTAATTACCCAAATATCATGAAATATCACAATGTGACATTAGAATAGGTTTAATAACCATGTTTAACATATTAATCTGACTGTTATCATAAACATCAGATAATCATTTCAATGAGTATGTTAATGATTTTAATTAGTTTGAAACACTTGGATTTAACCGTGCATTTCAAAGATTAATCAAACCAATCACATACGTTGTCACAATCAAATAGTTTAAACCATTATAATCATTGTTATGATTTCATGAAAACCGGGCATTACAACGGATCAAAACAAGGATTTACCCGTTAACATCGCGTTCTTCGTTTATAATCAATTCTAGCCATCATTGTAACATCACTGTACTTTCGGTTGTCCGTACATCCGTACATCCGTACGATTGTACTGTACGACCGGAGATTTATGAATATTATTGATTATGATATTATTGTTTGACATTACTGATATTATCACTGTATTGGTATGCATGTTATGGCGCATTTATAATACGCGTAAACCACGGGAAGTTTAGTTGTGATACAACCAAACAGACCCGTAGTGCTTATTGCAGTTACTTATTACTGATGATTATGGAATTATTGGTTGAGAATGGATTGGGATGGAACTGGGAGTTTGTTAGAGTCTGGTTACTAAACGTAGTCAAGGACACATGGTCATGGTTTATCGAAATAGCGGTGGGACGGTGTAGGGGAGGTTGCGATCTACCTCTGCATATGCCCTATATATATGCATATTTCGGTCTATCATGGATGTGTCAGTGACTTGGTTTAGTGGGTTTTGGTTTGGGAATATAATATTTAAGTTAATAAATAATGAGAATAATAAATACGCGATGTGAGGTTACGGTCATTAGTTAAACGCGAGTATTGATTCAGAAATATTAACTTAATAATGTATTCGCGTGGGTGACGATTCACACGAATATAATTATTAAGAATAATATTCTGAAACGATATTCCACAAACTGTAAATCAAATCGAAATACGATACGAGCGTCGGATTCGCAAAGGTGACGATCTTTACGAATACGTACGCGAGTAACGCGTTTCGACGAGATAATGTAAAGTAATATCAAACGATATTAAATTAATAAATAAAATCTTAAAACGTTTATTAGAAATCACAACCTAAAACAAATTTAATAAAACCTTTATTTAAATAAATATTTTACTGTAAATAAATCGGAATCGTTTTATGAAATAGGCTAAATCATTTTATTTAAATAATTAGTGTAACGAAACTTAAGGGTTTAAACACTTTACGTTTAAATATGTTATACGATAAAACCGAGCACTTAATTATATTTTTACGCGGAATAAACGAGACCGAGCACGTGGGGATCGATCGGGCTATAAAACCCATTTCTTTTCTTTTCTCCTTCATTCTTGCAAGACCCAATCTCTCTCTAAATACAAATTCACGCCACTTTCTCTCTCTACAACTTCTCTCTACGATATCTCGCTCGTTTCTCGACGGATTCGCGAGATCTTGGCGCCCACGCGTTCGTGTGATCGAGAGGAACAAGAATATACAAAGAAATCCTGCATTGGATCGTTAATCGGAGGTAAATCTGGAGTTTTCTTTACGGTTTTACTAAAAGATTTCATGTGTTTATAGTTATTAACTTATAATCGATTTATGTGTGTTAAATCTGTTAATCGAACCTATAGCAAGCTTAACAAAGTCTTGAACGACCCATTAAGGATTAGGGATTCGATGAGGATAAGAGGTGAGGTGCAAGTGCAGGGTTCGTGGGGGAGGGTTTCTGGCCGAACCCTATGCCATCGTACAGCTCTGGGCAACGAACCTTCCAACCTGTGACGAACCTGGACCACTGACAGCCGAACCCTGGTGTAGCTGGGGCCGAACCCTGCAACCCTCAGCCGAACCCTCCTCAGACTTACGAACTTATTGCATCACACATGGAAGACGAACCCTAAGGGTGTGGTGCAGATTAGCGAACCTGATGCATGTTGATTCACGAACCTTGGCATGCAAAACCTACCACGCGAACCATCTTATGGTCACGCGAACCTAAGCCATGCAACCCTAGCTGGCCGAACCCTACGAGACCAGCGAACCCTCTGATGTGACGAACCCTAGTAAGGGCGGACCTGAGGGATGTTAGACGAACCATGGAGTCCTTGAGTCTAGCCGAACCCTAGACTTAGCAAATCCACGAATCTTTTGTCAACACATTGGCCGAACCTTAAGTGGCTTAAACTATAAACATGCAGCGAACCTTTAGGCTAAAACTCTGGAGCAACGAACCATTGATAATGGTAACCCACGAACCCTAGAGAACCCTACTAACTCAGCTATTTCAGCCGAGCCTTGTAGCTTCACGAACCTTGGCCGAACCCTTTCAATTGTTGGCCCAACCTAGGGATTTTGTGTTGACCGAACCCTATGCCATAACTCTAATAGGTTCGCTGCTCTAGGGGTTAATTATAACCAAATGAATCGAAGCTAGGGTTAAGGAGAAGATTAAGAACTAGATGAGATTAAAGATAACCATGCATGCATGAATAATGGCCACCACCTTTTCTTAATGAGATAAACAATGAAATCCTTGTATAATGAGAAATCATTATGAAAACAATGTATACATAGATTTTCTTAAATCATGAGATTGATATATTTTACTTACATGTTTATTAAATTAGGGTGGCCAATAAATTAATCATGCATGTGCTTGTAATGAGTTTACGATCAAAATTATCATCTGGGAATATATATTAAGGGATCACATGTAAGATAGCATAATTGACTACTATTGCTAATTGATCTAACTCACAAGTTAAACCATGGGTTAATAGTAATTAACTATAAGATGTTTAACATCTCATATTACAATTAGGCAAACTTAACTAAGCTAGCAATATGCTATTGAGTTTAAGCAAACTTAACGAACACTAAACTGTGATGAAACATTTATACTCATAAATTCGAATGCACAATAATCACAGATTGTTGAGTTGGTCTTGAGTTTATCTACGCGAGCGCGCATTATACGAGAACCCGAAATCTAAGGACTTCAGGTGAGTTCTCATAACCTCCCTTTCTTTAAACTGTTTTGGTTTTAAAACCCGGAGGTGAAACATGTATACCAAATTAAATATTATTTTGATAACACAAGGTTAATACCTGTTTATCAATATGATATTCACATTTGAAATTATCATTATTATGGGATTATCTCTTATTATTTTATATCCATGTAAACATTGTTATTGACCTAGGTCAATAACAAAGATTACAAGTATTGTCACAAATCCCGAGAATCATCGCTCTTAACTTCGGTTAATTGCTTTGACATCGTGTATTGTCACGTGGATGGTTTCCACATCCGTGAATCATTGCCTTTGACTTCGGTCAATTGCTTTGACTTCATGTATTGTCACGTGGTTAGCGACCACTCCATGAATCATGTATTTAACTTATGTTAATTACAGAATGATCATGTATAGTCACGAACATTATTGGAGAATATAAATGATGTGATTGGTTGATTTGTTTGTGGATTGATTATCTATGTTTGATTATGATTATTTGAGATTGATTATAACTGATTGATTATGTGATTATGTGATTGTGTATGTGTTTGGTTGTTGAATGGATGGATGTGTGTTGGATTATCTCATACAGGTATTCATATGGATTTTCTCAAGAAATCATAAGTCTTACACTCGTTTTAAACAAAGCATTTTATTAAACTATTTTAAAACACCAACTTTTAAACTCATTTTTCTAAAACATTTTTGAGTATAAAAACTTATGATTACTCACCAACTACTTTTGTAGTTGACACTTGATTTTCTTACATGTTTCAGGTGATGGAGACAAGTAGGATGAAGAGGATGATCTCTTCTGTTTTGGACATCATCATCATATAGGATTCTTGGACTTAGTTAATTAACTAAATTTCTGGCGATTAGAGTTTAGTTAGTTTAACTAATTCTTTTGTGTAACTAATGTACTTGATTCATGATGAACATGATTTATATGTAATTATTTTGGTTGATTAAATGTTATATGATGATTTGATTTAGATGCCCACGAGCTTTTGAACAATCTACACATCCCTCGTGGCATCCCGATGATTCCGCCGTCGGTCGGGGTGTTACAGATTGGTATCAGAGCCTGGGTTATAGGGAATTAGGTTACTAGAAATGGTTGACCTAGTCTATAACCGTAGGATACCCTAGTATGAATAAATTCATACACTAGTTAGTATATTCAGGATTTCATGCTTATGTGTTTATTACATGTTAACTGAACTCCTGTTATACATTTGAATATATATGCTGCTACTGATTTCTTGCTTACGTGTGCCCTAATGACTCGATAAGGACATACTCGTGGTGTATTGTAAAGGTGGTGGGACGGTGGTTTGGGCGGTTGCGACCTACCCTTATCATATGCCCTATACATATACCATTTACAGTACATCGGGTGGATGTCAGTATTGAGGAATAAGGGAACTACCCGTTTGGGACACTTATCTGCTCAGGAACTTAACTGCTTAGAAATTTAATTGCTTTAGGAATTATCTGTTAGATCTTGTGATCACCAGACAAGGACACACTCGTGGTATACTACAAAGGTGGTGGGACGGTGTAAGGGAGGTTGCGACCTACTCTTGCATATGCCCTATACATATACCATTTGAAGTATATCGGGGGTCTGTCAGTGTCAGGAACTTAGGATACTATTAGGACCTTACTAGGAGGGTTTGAGAGGATATGATTGTGGACTGTTGATGATATGTTTGATGGATTGACTGGGATTGACTCATGGATGATTATACTTGATAAATATTTATAAACTCACTTATGAAACACACAGATTGGACACGTAGGGTGCATAGGATCAACGAACAATACGAATACTTAGTGATAAATTGAGGATTTGGATGATGATATAGACACTTGATGATAATATAAACGCATAGTGATGATACTAACACTTAGTGGTGGTATGGACACTTGATTAGAATAAAACTATAGGGAGGATATAAACACTTAGTGACAGTAAGAGCACTTTGTGATGATATGAACCCTCATTGATGAGTTTGACATTGGGAGTGACATGGATTTTAGTGAACTTAGACAATTGGGGGAAACTTAATGTCAGGTGAACTTAGACATTAGGTGAACTTAGAAATAGGCAAGCCTATATGTCAGGTGAACTTAGACATTAAGCAAACCTAACTGTCCAAGGAAACTAGAGATCACTTCACTCAAAATTATCCTACTAAGGATAAGGTTTGTGAAGTGAGATTTATGGTGAAATACATGACACACTCTACACCCTAGCAAGGACATAATCGTGGTGCAATGGAACGGTGGTGGGACGGTGTAGGGGAGATTGCGATCTACCTCTGCATATGCCCTATATATAAGCTTGTTGCATTGCATTGGGAGGTTGTCAGTGTTAGTATAGAGTGAGGAATGTATAGGACCTAGGAAATAGTTAGTTAACACTAGTTATGACCGACTAGGACACTTAGAAAAATAATAGGGAATTATGCATATTCTGAGTTTAATGACAGATAGGAGATAAATATAGTTCCTATATGTAATCCTAATTGTCTAATGAACTCATTTAAACATTGTTTGTGTGACTTACGTTGTAAACGGTAGTAACATGTTTCTATTTCCTTCAGAAACATGCCGCCTCGCCGGCACAACGAAGATGACTCGAACAATGGGGAGACTAACAACAGTAATGCCAACTCCGGCATACAAGAGTTAGCCACACTTATTTCTGGATTGGTTAGTCAACTGACTCAGGCTAACCAGAATGCTAACCAGAACAGAGGTGGTGCAAACCAGACAACTTGCACATTCAAACACTTCAATTCCTGTAATCCCCTGAAATTTACGGGTGCTGAATCAGCCACTGGTCTGCTGCAGTGGTTTGAGAGTATGGAGAACACCTTCATCAACAGCGAATGCCCTGAAAATCTGAAGGTTCGCTATGCCACCAGTGTTTTCCAAAAGAGAGCACTGACTTGGTGGAATGGGGAAAAGCGAACTAGGGGAGTGGATGCTGCCTTAGCATTGACATGGACAGAGGTCAAGACTCTGATGACCACTGAATTCTGTCCTCGAAGCGAGATAAGGAAACTGGAGACTGAGTTCTGGGAGCTCAAGCAGGATAGCGGGGAGAACGTTATCTATAATACTCAGTTCCATGAGTATAGTCTACTGGTGCCTCATATGGTGACACCCTTGGATAGGGCGATCGAGAAGTATATCGGCGGATTGCCGGTACAGATTCAGGACACAGTCTATGGGAGCAATCCCAAAACACTGGAGGCTGCGATCCGTCTATCTGCAACTCTTACTGATAATCACGTGAGGAATGGAACGCTTACTCGGAAGGGATATAAAAAGACTGACACCAAGACTACTGCAAAAGAAGTCAAAACTGAAGTCAAGTCTGAAGCTGCTAGCTCGTCCAAAAGCAGCAACAAGAAGAGAAAGAATCGGAACTTCATGGTCACTGTACCTGCTGCAAAGTCTGAGCAGCAATCATCAAACAATTCAACTGCCAGGAATTTCACTGGGAACACTCCTCAGTGTCATACCTGCCGTTATCATCACGCACCAAATTTGCCTTGTCGCGTCTGCAACAACTGTGGCAAATTTGGTCACTTTGCTAATGTTTGTCGGAGTGCACCGCAAGCACAAAGGTTGCAACATGCACCGCTTGCACTGCCAGCTCCTCATACACAACCTATACCAGCTGTACCCGTTCGCCAGGTACCTCAGGCACAGGCAAGAGCCTGTTATGAGTGTGGTGAAGTGGGTCACTTCAGGAATCAATGCCCAAAGTTGACCGGGAATAATCAAAGGGTGGCAAGAGGCCGGGCTTTTCAACTGAATGCTCCAGCTGCTCAAGCCAACCAGGATGTGGTCAACGGTACATTTCTGATCAACAACTCTTATGCATCTGTCTTATTTGATTCTGGTGCCGATAGGAGTTTCGTTTCATATGATTTTGAATGCTTGCTTGGTAGAACACGTACATACTTAGATAAACCGTTCAATGTGGAGGTGGCTGACGGAAACACTATTGATATTGACACTATTATCGTTGGATGTACGGTGAACTTAAATGATCACGTTTTCCCAATTGATCTCATACCTATGCATCTTGGTAGCTTTGATGTTATCATAGGCATGGATTGGTTAGCCACCCACAGAGCGGAGATTGTTTGTCATGAGAAATATATTCGTATTCCATTACCTTCGGGTGAAACTTTGAGAATATTTGGAGAAACTGCTAGTAAAGGTCTTAAGCTGATGTCTTGCACTAAAGCACACAAGTACCTTAGGAAGAAATGTATAGCCTTCTTAGCACACATTGTGGAGAAGAAAGAGAAAGAAAAGAGAATTGAAGATGTTCCGGTGATACGAGATTTTCCAGAAGTCTTTCCAGACGATTTGCCGGGTCTTCCACCAGAACGTCAAGTTGAGTTCCGAATCGACTTGGTACCTGGTGCGAACCCAGTCGCCAAAGCTCCCTACAGACTTGCGCCTTCGGAGTTGCAAGAATTGGCGAGCCAGCTGCAAGAACTTACCGATAAAGGATTTATTCGCCCGAGCCATTCGCCATGGGGTGCACCGGTCCTGTTCGTCAAGAAAAAGGACGGGTCATTCCGAATGTGCATCGATTACCGCGAATTGAACAAACTTACAATCAAGAATCGATATCCACTGCCGCGTATCGATGATCTCTTCGATCAGCTTCAAGGCTCGGCATGGTTTTCAAAAATCGATCTTAGGTCTGGGTATCATCAGCTTCGCGTACATGATGATGATATTCCCAAGACAGCTTTCAGAACAAGATATGGCCACTATGAATTTCTGGTAATGCCTTTCGGCCTTACCAATGCACCTGCGGTTTTCATGGACCTCATGAACCGTGTTTGCAGGCCATACTTGGATAAATTTGTGATTGTATTCATTGATGATATTCTGATCTACTCAAAGACTAAGGAAGAACACGAGAAACACCTTAAGTTGGTTTTGGAGATCCTAAGAGAGGAGCGGCTGTATGCCAAATTCTCTAAATGTGAATTTTGGCTTAAAGAAGTTCAATTCTTGGGACACATAGTCAACGAATACGGTGTTCACGTGGATCCTGCAAAGATTGATGCTGTGAAGAATTGGAGTACACCGAAGACACCGACGGAGATTCGATCGTTCCTTGGACTTGCCGGTTACTATCGGCGGTTCATATCGAACTTCTCCAGAATTGCTGTCCCTCTCACTGCTTTGACTCAGAAAAATAGGCCATACGAGTGGGGACCAAAGCAAGAAGAGGCATTTCAGACTCTGAAGCAGAAACTTTGTGATGCTCCTGTCTTGACACTGCTTGATGGAAATGATGATTTTGTAGTCTATTGTGATGCATCCAACTTAGGTCTCGGTTGTGTTCTCATGCAACGGGGAAAGGTTGTGGCTTATGCATCAAGACAATTGAAGATTCATGAGAAGAACTACACTACGCACGACTTGGAACTTGGTGCAGTCGTGTTTGCTTTGAAGATATGGAGACATTATCTTTATGGCACCAAGTGTGTAGTCTTTACTGATCATAAAAGTTTGCAACATATTCTAAATCAGAAAGAGCTCAATATGAGACAACGGAGATGGGTTGAACTGTTGAACGATTATGACTGTGAAATTCGCTACCATCCTGGTAAAGCGAATGTAGTAGCAGATGCGCTTAGTCGCAAGAGTCAAGTTCAAATCCATAGTGTCCGAGTGCACAATAATCTCCGAAATGATGTTCTCACGGCCCAACAACACTCATTAGCTCAAGATGATTTGAAAAATGAGATGTCCTGCGGGGCTGAAATTTTATTGGAAACTAAGGATGACGGTTTGATGTATTATTTGAATCGGTTGTGGATACCGAACAGGGGTGATTTGAGGATGCTGATTATGGATGAAGCTCATAAATCTCGTTACTCAATCCATCTGGGCTCTGATAAGATGTATCAAGACCTTAGGGGCTTGTACTGGTGGCCTGGAATGAAGAAGGATATTGCTGAATATGTGTCTAAGTGCCTTAACTGTACTAAAGTCAAGGCAGAACATCAGCGACCTTCAGGATTGTTATTACAACCAGAGATACCGATGTGGAAGTGGGAGAATATCTCTATGGATTTCATTACTAAACTCCCACGGACCGCGAACGGTAAAGATAGTATCTGGGTAATTGTTGATAGATTGACTAAGTCGGCTCATTTCTTACCGATACGCGAAACTTACCCTGTGCGGAAGTTAGCTCGTATCTACGTTGATGAAATCGTTAGCCGACATGGTATTCCCTTGAGTATAATATCGGATCGTGATGCTCGTTTCACGGCACGATTTTGGGAATCACTTCATGAAGCCTTTGGAACAAGACTGGATCTTAGCACTGCTTATCATCCTCAAACGGATGGTCAAACGGAGCGAACGATTCAGACATTGGAAGACATGTTGAGAGCTTGTGTCATCGATTTCGGTGGCAATTGGGATAGCCATCTACCATTGGTTGAATTCTCGTATAACAACAGTTATCACGCGAGCATTGGTATGGCACCGTTTGAAGCTCTTTATGGCAGGAAATGTCGGTCACCTATTTGTTGGACCGAAGTCGGCGATTCGCAGATTACTGGTCCAGAGATTATTCAGGAAACGACTGACAAGATCCGCCAGATCCGCGACAATCTGTCAGCTGCTCGCAGTCGACAGAAGAGCTACGCGGATAAAAGAAGAAAACCTTTAGAGTTTGAAGTGGGAGATATGGTATTGCTTAAAGTATCGCCTTGGAAGGGCGTTGTACGATTCGGAAAGAAGGGGAAGCTTGCTCCACTATACGTTGGCCCTTTTAAGATCCTTGAACGGATCGGGAAGGTTGCTTACAAATTAGAACTTCCTCCTGAACTTAGTAATGTGCACCCGACGTTTCATGTGTCCAATCTGAGAAAGTGCTTAGCTGATCAGGATCTTCAGGTACCACTCGATGACATTTGCATCGATGATACCATGCACTTTGTTGAAAAACCAGTGGAGATAATGGATCGTGAGGTTAAACAGCTCAAACGCAGTAGAATTCCAATTGTCAAAGTACGTTGGGAATCGAAGCGGGGTCCAGAATTCACATGGGAGCGGGAAGATCAGATGAAGCTTAAGTACCCACATTTATTTACCACGGTCGCTCCAAGTTGAATTTCGGGACGAAATTCCTTTAACTAGGGGAGACTGTAACATCACTGTACTTTCGGTTGTCCGTACATCCGTACATCCGTACGATTGTACTGTACGACCGGAGATTTATGAATATTATTGATTATGATATTATTGTTTGACATTACTGATATTATCACTGTATTGGTATGCATGTTATGGCGCATTTATAATACGCGTAAACCACGGGAAGTTTAGTTGTGATACAACCAAACAGACCCGTAGTGCTTATCGCAGTTACTTATTACTGATGATTATGGAATTATTGGTTGAGAATGGATTGGGATGGAACTGGGAGTTTGTTAGAGTCTGGTTACTAAACGTAGTTAAGGACACATGGTCATGGTTTATCGAAATAGCGGTGGGACGGTGTAGGGGAGGTTGCGATCTACCTCTGCATATGCCCTATATATATGCATATTTCGGTCTATCATGGATGTGTCAGTGACTTGGTTTAGTGGGTTTTGGTTTGGGAATATAATATTTAAGTTAATAAATAATGAGAATAATAAATACGCGATGTGAGGTTACGGTCATTAGTTAAACGCGAGTATTGATTCAGAAATATTAACTTAATAATGTATTCGCGTGGGTGACGATTCACACGAATATAATTATTAAGAATAATATTCTGAAACGATATTCCACAAACTGTAAATCAAATCGAAATACGATACGAGCGTCGGATTCGCAAAGGTGACGATCTTTACGAATACGTACGCGAGTAACGCGTTTCGACGAGATAATGTAAAGTAATATCAAACGATATTAAATTAATAAATAAAATCTTAAAACGTTTATTAGAAATCACAACCTAAAACAAATTTAATAAAACCTTTATTTAAATAAATATTTTACTGTAAATAAATCGGAATCGTTTTATGAAATAGGCTAAATCATTTTATTTAAATAATTAGTGTAACGAAACTTAAGGGTTTAAACACTTTACGTTTAAATATGTTATACGATAAAACCGAGCACTTAATTATATTTTTACGCGGAATAAACGAGACCGAGCACGTGGGGATCGATCGGGCTATAAAACCCATTTCTTTTCTTTTCTCCTTCATTCTTGCAAGACCCAATCTCTCTCTAAATACAAATTCACGCCACTTTCTCTCTCTACAACTTCTCTCTACGATATCTCGCTCGTTTCTCGACGGATTCGCGAGATCTTGGCGCCCACGCGTTCGTGTGATCGAGAGGAACAAGAATATACAAAGAAATCCTGCATTGGATCGTTAATCGGAGGTAAATCTGGAGTTTTCTTTACGGTTTTACTAAAAGATTTCATGTGTTTATAGTTATTAACTTATAATCGATTTATGTGTGTTAAATCTGTTAATCGAACCTATAGCAAGCTTAACAAAGTCTTGAACGACCCATTAAGGATTAGGGATTCGATGAGGATAAGAGGTGAGGTGCAAGTGCAGGGTTCGTGGGGGAGGGTTTCTGGCCGAACCCTATGCCATCGTACAGCTCTGGGCAACGAACCTTCCAACCTGTGACGAACCTGGACCACTGACAGCCGAACCCTGGTGTAGCTGGGGCCGAACCCTGCAACCCTCAGCCGAACCCTCCTCAGACTTACGAACTTATTGCATCACACATGGAAGACGAACCCTAAGGGTGTGGTGCAGATTAGCGAACCTGATGCATGTTGATTCACGAACCTTGGCATGCAAAACCTACCACGCGAACCATCTTATGGTCACGCGAACCTAAGCCATGCAACCCTAGCTGGCCGAACCCTACGAGACCAGCGAACCCTCTGATGTGACGAACCCTAGTAAGGGCGGACCTGAGGGATGTTAGACGAACCATGGAGTCCTTGAGTCTAGCCGAACCCTAGACTTAGCAAATCCACGAATCTTTTGTCAACACATTGGCCGAACCTTAAGTGGCTTAAACTATAAACATGCAGCGAACCTTTAGGCTAAAACTCTGGAGCAACGAACCATTGATAATGGTAACCCACGAACCCTAGAGAACCCTACTAACTCAGCTATTTCAGCCGAGCCTTGTAGCTTCACGAACCTTGGCCGAACCCTTTCAATTGTTGGCCGAACCTAGGGATTTTGTGTTGACCGAACCCTATGCCATAACTCTAATAGGTTCGCTGCTCTAGGGGTTAATTATAACCAAATGAATCGAAGCTAGGGTTAAGGAGAAGATTAAGAACTAGATGAGATTAAAGATAACCATGCATGCATGAATAATGGCCACCACCTTTTCTTAATGAGATAAACAATGAAATCCTTGTATAATGAGAAATCATTATGAAAACAATGTATACATAGATTTTCTTAAATCATGAGATTGATATATTTTACTTACATGTTTATTAAATTAGGGTGGCCAATAAATTAATCATGCATGTGCTTGTAATGAGTTTACGATCAAAATTATCATCTGGGAATATATATTAAGGGATCACATGTAAGATAGCATAATTGACTACTATTGCTAATTGATCTAACTCACAAGTTAAACCATGGGTTAATAGTAATTAACTATAAGATGTTTAACATCTCATATTACAATTAGGCAAACTTAACTAAGCTAGCAATATGCTATTGAGTTTAAGCAAACATAATGAACACTAAACTGTGATGAAACATTTATACTCATAAATTCGAATGCACAATAATCACAGATTGTTGAGTTGGTCTTGAGTTTATCTACGCGAGCGCGCATTATACGAGAACCCGAAATCTAAGGACTTCAGGTGAGTTCTCATAACCTCCCTTTCTTTAAACTGTTTTGGTTTTAAAACCCGGAGGTGAAACATGTATACCAAATTAAATATTATTTTGATAACACAAGGTTAATACCTGTTTATCAATATGATATTCACATTTGAAATTATCATTATTATGGGATTATCTCTTATTATTTTATATCCATGTAAACATTGTTATTGACCTAGGTCAATAACAAAGATTACAAGTATTGTCACAAATCCCGAGAATCATCGCTCTTAACTTCGGTTAATTGCTTTGACATCGTGTATTGTCACGTGGATGGTTTCCACATCCGTGAATCATTGCCTTTGACTTCGGTCAATTGCTTTGACTTCATGTATTGTCACGTGGTTAGCGACCACTCCATGAATCATGTATTTAACTTATGTTAATTACAGAATGATCATGTATAGTCACGAACATTATTGGAGAATATAAATGATGTGATTGGTTGATTTGTTTGTGGATTGATTATCTATGTTTGATTATGATTATTTGAGATTGATTATAACTGATTGATTATGTGATTATGTGATTGTGTATGTGTTTGGTTGTTGAATGGATGGATGTGTGTTGGATTATCTCATACAGGTATTCATATGGATTTTCTCAAGGAAATCATAAGTCTTACACTCGTTTTAAACAAAGCATTTTATTAAACTATTTTAAAACACCAACTTTTAAACTCATTTTTCTAAAACATTTTTGAGTATAAAAACTTATGATTACTCACCAACTACTTTTGTAGTTGACACTTGATTTTCTTACATGTTTCAGGTGATGGAGACAAGTAGGATGAAGAGGATGATCTCTTCTGTTTTGGACATCATCATCATATAGGATTCTTGGACTTAGTTAATTAACTAAATTTCTGGCGATTAGAGTTTAGTTAGTTTAACTAATTCTTTTGTGTAACTAATGTACTTGATTCATGATGAACATGATTTATATGTAATTATTTTGGTTGATTAAATGTTATATGATGATTTGATTTAGATGCCCACGAGCTTTTGAACAATCTACACATCCCTCGTGGCATCCCGATGATTCCGCCGTCGGTCGGGGTGTTACAGATTGGTATCAGAGCCTGGGTTATAGGGAATTAGGTTACTAGAAATGGTTGACCTAGTCTATAACCGTAGGATACCCTAGTATGAATAAATTCATACACTAGTTAGTATATTCAGGATTTCATGCTTATGTGTTTATTACATGTTAACTGAACTCCTGTTATACATTTGAATATATATGCTGCTACTGATTTCTTGCTTACGTGTGCCCTAATGACTCGATAAGGACATACTCGTGGTGTATTGTAAAGGTGGTGGGACGGTGGTTTGGGCGGTTGCGACCTACCCTTATCATATGCCCTATACATATACCATTTACAGTACATCGGGTGGATGTCAGTATTGAGGAATAAGGGAACTACCCGTTTGGGACACTTATCTGCTCAGGAACTTAACTGCTTAGAAATTTAATTGCTTTAGGAATTATCTGTTAGATCTTGTGATCACCAGACAAGGACACACTCGTGGTATACTACAAAGGTGGTGGGACGGTGTAAGGGAGGTTGCGACCTACTCTTGCATATGCCCTATACATATACCATTTGAAGTATATCGGGGGTCTGTCAGTGTCAGGAACTTAGGATACTATTAGGACCTTACTAGGAGGGTTTGAGAGGATATGATTGTGGACTGTTGATGATATGTTTGATGGATTGACTGGGATTGACTCATGGATGATTATACTTGATAAATATTTATAAACTCACTTATGAAACACACAGATTGGACACGTAGGGTGCATAGGATCAACGAACAATACGAATACTTAGTGATAAATTGAGGATTTGGATGATGATATAGACACTTGATGATAATATAAACGCATAGTGATGATACTAACACTTAGTGGTGGTATGGACACTTGATTAGAATAAAACTATAGGGAGGATATAAACACTTAGTGACAGTAAGAGCACTTTGTGATGATATGAACCCTCATTGATGAGTTTGACATTGGGAGTGACATGGATTTTAGTGAACTTAGACAATTGGGGGAAACTTAATGTCAGGTGAACTTAGACATTAGGTGAACTTAGAAATAGGCAAGCCTATATGTCAGGTGAACTTAGACATTAAGCAAACCTAACTGTCCAAGGAAACTAGAGATCACTTCACTCAAAATTATCCTACTAAGGATAAGGTTTGTGAAGTGAGATTTATGGTGAAATACATGACACACTCTACACCCTAGCAAGGACATAATCGTGGTGCAATGGAACGGTGGTGGGACGGTGTAGGGGAGATTGCGATCTACCTCTGCATATGCCCTATATATAAGCTTGTTGCATTGCATTGGGAGGTTGTCAGTGTTAGTATAGAGTGAGGAATGTATAGGACCTAGGAAATAGTTAGTTAACACTAGTTATGACCGACTAGGACACTTAGAAAAATAATAGGGAATTATGCATATTCTGAGTTTAATGACAGATAGGAGATAAATATAGTTCCTATATGTAATCCTAATTGTCTAATGAACTCATTTAAACATTGTTTGTGTGACTTACGTTGTAAACGGTAGTAACATGTTTCTATTTCCTTCAGAAACATGCCGCCTCGCCGTCACAACGAAGATGACTCGAACAATGGGGAGACTAACAACAGTAATGCCAACTCCGGCATACAAGAGTTAGCCACACTTATTTCTGGATTGGTTAGTCAACTGACTCAGGCTAACCAGAATGCTAACCAGAACAGAGGTGGTGCAAACCAGACAACTTGCACATTCAAACACTTCAATTCCTGTAATCCCCTGAAATTTACGGGTGCTGAATCAGCCACTGGTCTGCTGCAGTGGTTTGAGAGTATGGAGAACACCTTCATCAACAGCGAATGCCCTGAAAATCTGAAGGTTCGCTATGCCACCAGTGTTTTCCAAAAGAGAGCACTGACTTGGTGGAATGGGGAAAAGCGAACTAGGGGAGTGGATGCTGCCTTAGCATTGACATGGACAGAGGTCAAGACTCTGATGACCACTGAATTCTGTCCTCGAAGCGAGATAAGGAAACTGGAGACTGAGTTCTGGGAGCTCAAGCAGGATAGCGGGGAGAACGTTATCTATAATACTCAGTTCCATGAGTATAGTCTACTGGTGCCTCATATGGTGACACCCTTGGATAGGGCGATCGAGAAGTATATCGGCGGATTGCCGGTACAGATTCAGGACACAGTCTATGGGAGCAATCCCAAAACACTGGAGGCTGCGATCCGTCTATCTGCAACTCTTACTGATAATCACGTGAGGAATGGAACGCTTACTCGGAAGGGATATAAAAAGACTGACACCAAGACTACTGCAAAAGAAGTCAAAACTGAAGTCAAGTCTGAAGCTGCTAGCTCGTCCAAAAGCAGCAACAAGAAGAGAAAGAATCGGAACTTCATGGTCACTGTACCTGCTGCAAAGTCTGAGCAGCAATCATCAAACAATTCAACTGCCAGGAATTTCACTGGGAACACTCCTCAGTGTCATACCTGCCGTTATCATCACGCACCAAATTTGCCTTGTCGCGTCTGCAACAACTGTGGCAAATTTGGTCACTTTGCTAATGTTTGTCGGAGTGCACCGCAAGCACAAAGGTTGCAACATGCACCGCTTGCACTGCCAGCTCCTCATACACAACCTATACCAGCTGTACCCGTTCGCCAGGTACCTCAGGCACAGGCAAGAGCCTGTTATGAGTGTGGTGAAGTGGGTCACTTCAGGAATCAATGCCCAAAGTTGACCGGGAATAATCAAAGGGTGGCAAGAGGCCGGGCTTTTCAACTGAATGCTCCAGCTGCTCAAGCCAACCAGGATGTGGTCAACGGTACATTTCTGATCAACAACTCTTATGCATCTGTCTTATTTGATTCTGGTGCCGATAGGAGTTTCGTTTCATATGATTTTGAATGCTTGCTTGGTAGAACACGTACATACTTAGATAAACCGTTCAATGTGGAGGTGGCTGACGGAAACACTATTGATATTGACACTATTATCGTTGGATGTACGGTGAACTTAAATGATCACGTTTTCCCAATTGATCTCATACCTATGCATCTTGGTAGCTTTGATGTTATCATAGGCATGGATTGGTTAGCCACCCACAGAGCGGAGATTGTTTGTCATGAGAAATATATTCGTATTCCATTACCTTCGGGTGAAACTTTGAGAATATTTGGAGAAACTGCTAGTAAAGGTCTTAAGCTGATGTCTTGCACTAAAGCACACAAGTACCTTAGGAAGAAATGTATAGCCTTCTTAGCACACATTGTGGAGAAGAAAGAGAAAGAAAAGAGAATTGAAGATGTTCCGGTGATACGAGATTTTCCAGAAGTCTTTCCAGACGATTTGCCGGGTCTTCCACCAGAACGTCAAGTTGAGTTCCGAATCGACTTGGTACCTGGTGCGAACCCAGTCGCCAAAGCTCCCTACAGACTTGCGCCTTCGGAGTTGCAAGAATTGGCGAGCCAGCTGCAAGAACTTACCGATAAAGGATTTATTCGCCCGAGCCATTCGCCATGGGGTGCACCGGTCCTGTTCGTCAAGAAAAAGGACGGGTCATTCCGAATGTGCATCGATTACCGCGAATTGAACAAACTTACAATCAAGAATCGATATCCACTGCCGCGTATCGATGATCTCTTCGATCAGCTTCAAGGCTCGGCATGGTTTTCAAAAATCGATCTTAGGTCTGGGTATCATCAGCTTCGCGTACATGATGATGATATTCCCAAGACAGCTTTCAGAACAAGATATGGCCACTATGAATTTCTGGTAATGCCTTTCGGCCTTACCAATGCACCTGCGGTTTTCATGGACCTCATGAACCGTGTTTGCAGGCCATACTTGGATAAATTTGTGATTGTATTCATTGATGATATTCTGATCTACTCAAAGACTAAGGAAGAACACGAGAAACACCTTAAGTTGGTTTTGGAGATCCTAAGAGAGGAGCGGCTGTATGCCAAATTCTCTAAATGTGAATTTTGGCTTAAAGAAGTTCAATTCTTGGGACACATAGTCAACGAATACGGTGTTCACGTGGATCCTGCAAAGATTGATGCTGTGAAGAATTGGAGTACACCGAAGACACCGACGGAGATTCGATCGTTCCTTGGACTTGCCGGTTACTATCGGCGGTTCATATCGAACTTCTCCAGAATTGCTGTCCCTCTCACTGCTTTGACTCAGAAAAATAGGCCATACGAGTGGGGACCAAAGCAAGA
This sequence comes from Mikania micrantha, assembly GCA_009363875.1. Lineage (NCBI taxonomy): Eukaryota > Viridiplantae > Streptophyta > Magnoliopsida > Asterales > Asteraceae > Mikania > Mikania micrantha. The sequence goes on along the minus strand of CM018696.1, from coordinate 60,158,498 downwards.
AGAGGCATTTCAGACTCTGAAGCAGAAACTTTGTGATGCTCCTGTCTTGACACTGCTTGATGGAAATGATGATTTTGTAGTCTATTGTGATGCATCCAACTTAGGTCTCGGTTGTGTTCTCATGCAACGGGGAAAGGTTGTGGCTTATGCATCAAGACAATTGAAGATTCATGAGAAGAACTACACTACGCACGACTTGGAACTTGGTGCAGTCGTGTTTGCTTTGAAGATATGGAGACATTATCTTTATGGCACCAAGTGTGTAGTCTTTACTGATCATAAAAGTTTGCAACATATTCTAAATCAGAAAGAGCTCAATATGAGACAACGGAGATGGGTTGAACTGTTGAACGATTATGACTGTGAAATTCGCTACCATCCTGGTAAAGCGAATGTAGTAGCAGATGCGCTTAGTCGCAAGAGTCAAGTTCAAATCCATAGTGTCCGAGTGCACAATAATCTCCGAAATGATGTTCTCACGCCCAACAACACTCATTAGCTCAAGATGATTTGAAAAATGAGATGTCCTGCGGGGCTGAAATTTTATTGGAAACTAAGGATGACGGTTTGATGTATTATTTGAATCGGTTGTGGATACCGAACAGGGGTGATTTGAGGATGCTGATTATGGATGAAGCTCATAAATCTCGTTACTCAATCCATCTGGGCTCTGATAAGATGTATCAAGACCTTAGGGGCTTGTACTGGTGGCCTGGAATGAAGAAGGATATTGCTGAATATGTGTCTAAGTGCCTTAACTGTACTAAAGTCAAGGCAGAACATCAGCGACCTTCAGGATTGTTATTACAACCAGAGATACCGATGTGGAAGTGGGAGAATATCTCTATGGATTTCATTACTAAACTCCCACGGACCGCGAACGGTAAAGATAGTATCTGGGTAATTGTTGATAGATTGACTAAGTCGGCTCATTTCTTACCGATACGCGAAACTTACCCTGTGCGGAAGTTAGCTCGTATCTACGTTGATGAAATCGTTAGCCGACATGGTATTCCCTTGAGTATAATATCGGATCGTGATGCTCGTTTCACGGCACGATTTTGGGAATCACTTCATGAAGCCTTTGGAACAAGACTGGATCTTAGCACTGCTTATCATCCTCAAACGGATGGTCAAACGGAGCGAACGATTCAGACATTGGAAGACATGTTGAGAGCTTGTGTCATCGATTTCGGTGGCAATTGGGATAGCCATCTACCATTGGTTGAATTCTCGTATAACAACAGTTATCACGCGAGCATTGGTATGGCACCGTTTGAAGCTCTTTATGGCAGGAAATGTCGGTCACCTATTTGTTGGACCGAAGTCGGCGATTCGCAGATTACTGGTCCAGAGATTATTCAGGAAACGACTGACAAGATCCGCCAGATCCGCGACAATCTGTCAGCTGCTCGCAGTCGACAGAAGAGCTACGCGGATAAAAGAAGAAAACCTTTAGAGTTTGAAGTGGGAGATATGGTATTGCTTAAAGTATCGCCTTGGAAGGGCGTTGTACGATTCGGAAAGAAGGGGAAGCTTGCTCCACTATACGTTGGCCCTTTTAAGATCCTTGAACGGATCGGGAAGGTTGCTTACAAATTAGAACTTCCTCCTGAACTTAGTAATGTGCACCCGACGTTTCATGTGTCCAATCTGAGAAAGTGCTTAGCTGATCAGGATCTTCAGGTACCACTCGATGACATTTGCATCGATGATACCATGCACTTTGTTGAAAAACCAGTGGAGATAATGGATCGTGAGGTTAAACAGCTCAAACGCAGTAGAATTCCAATTGTCAAAGTACGTTGGGAATCGAAGCGGGGTCCAGAATTCACATGGGAGCGGGAAGATCAGATGAAGCTTAAGTACCCACATTTATTTACCACGGTCGCTCCAAGTTGAATTTCGGGACGAAATTCCTTTAACTAGGGGAGACTGTAACATCACTGTACTTTCGGTTGTCCGTACATCCGTACATCCGTACGATTGTACTGTACGACCGGAGATTTATGAATATTATTGATTATGATATTATTGTTTGACATTACTGATATTATCACTGTATTGGTATGCATGTTATGGCGCATTTATAATACGCGTAAACCACGGGAAGTTTAGTTGTGATACAACCAAACAGACCCGTAGTGCTTATCGCAGTTACTTATTACTGATGATTATGGAATTATTGGTTGAGAATGGATTGGGATGGAACTGGGAGTTTGTTAGAGTCTGGTTACTAAACGTAGTTAAGGACACATGGTCATGGTTTATCGAAATAGCGGTGGGACGGTGTAGGGGAGGTTGCGATCTACCTCTGCATATGCCCTATATATATGCATATTTCGGTCTATCATGGATGTGTCAGTGACTTGGTTTAGTGGGTTTTGGTTTGGGAATATAATATTTAAGTTAATAAATAATGAGAATAATAAATACGCGATGTGAGGTTACGGTCATTAGTTAAACGCGAGTATTGATTCAGAAATATTAACTTAATAATGTATTCGCGTGGGTGACGATTCACACGAATATAATTATTAAGAATAATATTCTGAAACGATATTCCACAAACTGTAAATCAAATCGAAATACGATACGAGCGTCGGATTCGCAAAGGTGACGATCTTTACGAATACGTACGCGAGTAACGCGTTTCGACGAGATAATGTAAAGTAATATCAAACGATATTAAATTAATAAATAAAATCTTAAAACGTTTATTAGAAATCACAACCTAAAACAAATTTAATAAAACCTTTATTTAAATAAATATTTTACTGTAAATAAATCGGAATCGTTTTATGAAATAGGCTAAATCATTTTATTTAAATAATTAGTGTAACGAAACTTAAGGGTTTAAACACTTTACGTTTAAATATGTTATACGATAAAACCGAGCACTTAATTATATTTTTACGCGGAATAAACGAGACCGAGCACGTGGGGATCGATCGGGCTATAAAACCCATTTCTTTTCTTTTCTCCTTCATTCTTGCAAGACCCAATCTCTCTCTAAATACAAATTCACGCCACTTTCTCTCTCTACAACTTCTCTCTACGATATCTCGCTCGTTTCTCGACGGATTCGCGAGATCTTGGCGCCCACGCGTTCGTGTGATCGAGAGGAACAAGAATATACAAAGAAATCCTGCATTGGATCGTTAATCGGAGGTAAATCTGGAGTTTTCTTTACGGTTTTACTAAAAGATTTCATGTGTTTATAGTTATTAACTTATAATCGATTTATGTGTGTTAAATCTGTTAATCGAACCTATAGCAAGCTTAACAAAGTCTTGAACGACCCATTAAGGATTAGGGATTCGATGAGGATAAGAGGTGAGGTGCAAGTGCAGGGTTCGTGGGGGAGGGTTTCTGGCCGAACCCTATGCCATCGTACAGCTCTGGGCAACGAACCTTCCAACCTGTGACGAACCTGGACCACTGACAGCCGAACCCTGGTGTAGCTGGGGCCGAACCCTGCAACCCTCAGCCGAACCCTCCTCAGACTTACGAACTTATTGCATCACACATGGAAGACGAACCCTAAGGGTGTGGTGCAGATTAGCGAACCTGATGCATGTTGATTCACGAACCTTGGCATGCAAAACCTACCACGCGAACCATCTTATGGTCACGCGAACCTAAGCCATGCAACCCTAGCTGGCCGAACCCTACGAGACCAGCGAACCCTCTGATGTGACGAACCCTAGTAAGGGCGGACCTGAGGGATGTTAGACGAACCATGGAGTCCTTGAGTCTAGCCGAACCCTAGACTTAGCAAATCCACGAATCTTTTGTCAACACATTGGCCGAACCTTAAGTGGCTTAAACTATAAACATGCAGCGAACCTTTAGGCTAAAACTCTGGAGCAACGAACCATTGATAATGGTAACCCACGAACCCTAGAGAACCCTACTAACTCAGCTATTTCAGCCGAGCCTTGTAGCTTCACGAACCTTGGCCGAACCCTTTCAATTGTTGGCCGAACCTAGGGATTTTGTGTTGACCGAACCCTATGCCATAACTCTAATAGGTTCGCTGCTCTAGGGGTTAATTATAACCAAATGAATCGAAGCTAGGGTTAAGGAGAAGATTAAGAACTAGATGAGATTAAAGATAACCATGCATGCATGAATAATGGCCACCACCTTTTCTTAATGAGATAAACAATGAAATCCTTGTATAATGAGAAATCATTATGAAAACAATGTATACATAGATTTTCTTAAATCATGAGATTGATATATTTTACTTACATGTTTATTAAATTAGGGTGGCCAATAAATTAATCATGCATGTGCTTGTAATGAGTTTACGATCAAAATTATCATCTGGGAATATATATTAAGGGATCACATGTAAGATAGCATAATTGACTACTATTGCTAATTGATCTAACTCACAAGTTAAACCATGGGTTAATAGTAATTAACTATAAGATGTTTAACATCTCATATTACAATTAGGCAAACTTAACTAAGCTAGCAATATGCTATTGAGTTTAAGCAAACATAATGAACACTAAACTGTGATGAAACATTTATACTCATAAATTCGAATGCACAATAATCACAGATTGTTGAGTTGGTCTTGAGTTTATCTACGCGAGCGCGCATTATACGAGAACCCGAAATCTAAGGACTTCAGGTGAGTTCTCATAACCTCCCTTTCTTTAAACTGTTTTGGTTTTAAAACCCGGAGGTGAAACATGTATACCAAATTAAATATTATTTTGATAACACAAGGTTAATACCTGTTTATCAATATGATATTCACATTTGAAATTATCATTATTATGGGATTATCTCTTATTATTTTATATCCATGTAAACATTGTTATTGACCTAGGTCAATAACAAAGATTACAAGTATTGTCACAAATCCCGAGAATCATCGCTCTTAACTTCGGTTAATTGCTTTGACATCGTGTATTGTCACGTGGATGGTTTCCACATCCGTGAATCATTGCCTTTGACTTCGGTCAATTGCTTTGACTTCATGTATTGTCACGTGGTTAGCGACCACTCCATGAATCATGTATTTAACTTATGTTAATTACAGAATGATCATGTATAGTCACGAACATTATTGGAGAATATAAATGATGTGATTGGTTGATTTGTTTGTGGATTGATTATCTATGTTTGATTATGATTATTTGAGATTGATTATAACTGATTGATTATGTGATTATGTGATTGTGTATGTGTTTGGTTGTTGAATGGATGGATGTGTGTTGGATTATCTCATACAGGTATTCATATGGATTTTCTCAAGGAAATCATAAGTCTTACACTCGTTTTAAACAAAGCATTTTATTAAACTATTTTAAAACACCAACTTTTAAACTCATTTTTCTAAAACATTTTTGAGTATAAAAACTTATGATTACTCACCAACTACTTTTGTAGTTGACACTTGATTTTCTTACATGTTTCAGGTGATGGAGACAAGTAGGATGAAGAGGATGATCTCTTCTGTTTTGGACATCATCATCATATAGGATTCTTGGACTTAGTTAATTAACTAAATTTCTGGCGATTAGAGTTTAGTTAGTTTAACTAATTCTTTTGTGTAACTAATGTACTTGATTCATGATGAACATGATTTATATGTAATTATTTTGGTTGATTAAATGTTATATGATGATTTGATTTAGATGCCCACGAGCTTTTGAACAATCTACACATCCCTCGTGGCATCCCGATGATTCCGCCGTCGGTCGGGGTGTTACAATCATCTAGGCAATAATCAACAACCCTAACTATACCATTACGTTCAAAAACAAGATCTAATCAATCATTGTCAAACTAGAAGGTTAAAACAAATCATTACCTAATCAGACGGAGTTTCGACTGCAAAACAATGATCAGAACTTGTAAACACGATCCTTGGTGCGATCCGTGGGTTAGAAGACCTTAAAATCTGAGTTTAGATGCTGAAAAACTTGTTTTTCTCGTCTGGAAGTGAAGAGAATTCGAGAAGAAGAAGAAATAAACTCTTCTCCCATGCAACCTGATTTTTGATCTGATCCACCAAACCAACCCACGCCAAGCGTACCGCCTCGCGTGGCCGCTTGGTCCGGGGCGTAGCGCACGAGAAACCAAATCCCATATATTTTTCTTGACCCGCGCGTACCGACTAGCGAGAGCAGCTGGCGCTAGGCGTACCGCCTGAACCCTTTGACTTTGACATTTTTGTAATTTTCTTCGTTTTGCGATTCCGGAACTCCGTTTCGAGCACGGTTTTTGTCGCACCCCGAGAAATCCCGTCCCTTCTTAGGGCGCGAACGACATTTAGGATCGCAGTCTCCGGTCACACAGTCGCGAGACCTACATGTTTGGTTACATACATACATCCAATAACTTGGATGAAACAGTTTAGTAAAATCAGAGTTGTAGTAGTTTAATAAGATCAAAACAGATTCAATTCATAAAATGTGGAAGTGTTGTTAAAACAGTTTTCAAAACATTACAGAGTACCAGCTGCAGAAGCGGTTTAAGTTGTTTAACAATACATAAAGTATTATAACCAGATTATAACAAATGTTTAATAGACTAAGACATTATAGTAGATGCATGGACTCCATCCTAGCATCCTAGATTCCTCGTGCACGTGCCTTAGTTACCTGAGAAAACATGCGAGTAAAAGGTCAACACAAAGGTTGGTGAGAGCACATGTTTTATGTCAGCAACAAACATCAAATGTTTAAAGTAAATGTTATGCAGGTCTACATTTCAAATACAATGCAATATCCATTGATAGCTAGTCAATATGAGTTATACCATATGCGGGTTCGCAACCGAAGCTAACATGCTGCCTCCCGCCATATCCATCCAACAAGATACGACAATGTTGTTTGGTCAATTATGCACTGTTTCGACCTCTAGTCGGGGTGGCCATACGGCGCGCAACAGTGGGGCTTGTCAGGCCCAAATAGTACTATTCAGAATTACCACGCTAAGCGCCACACACTATTAACGGTTCGAGATGTGTTTAATGAGGACTTATCAGTTTTGTGGATGAGTGCCACACATATGCATATACGTGATATTAGCATGTACAAATGTAACCAAAAAGTGTGTTTGTTGTTCAAAAACAGTTGTATGCAATGTTTTCTCCCCCAAAGGTAGAAAATAGAAAAGGGGGCCGTGAACTCACCTGATAGTGCAGTTTCCGGTTTACGTGTGTTCGCTACCTGCGAGTGCTAGCAATTCTGCTAGTAAGCACCTATAACCATATAGGTGTGAGTATGTGTTTTGTGGTGCGTTGAATCCCATACAACTCCAAGTGTCGGTGTGCTCAACCGAGTGTGTGTGTTGACTTGTGTTGAGTCGACGAATCGTTGATGACACGTTTGTTGTGTTTATGTGTCTTAATGCAAATAAGACACCGACACGCATTCCTACGACTAATCATGATGTTTTCACAAAATTAAGTTTTGAAAATCATAACGTTCCCGTTTCGGGAAACTTTCTATACTTAGAATGTTTCTATTTTAGGAAAGTGTGGTTATGGAATCCCATTTCATAAAACAAATCTCTCTAGTATGTTTGTAAAAACACCTTTAAACACTCAAAGTATTTCATTTGCGCATAAATCGCCATTTATGCCATTTTGCCCGAATAAAGTTTCCTAAAACAGCAAGTTCTCGTTTTCACAAATCCAAGTTTCCAATATGTTTAGAAATCATTTTTAAACATATTTCAATAATCAAAGTTCACCAAAACATCTTAAACCATCAAAAGGCCTCTTTTGATTTACAAAAGTTTCCTTATTTAGTAAGTTTCTTCAAAACCATGTTTTTGACAAAATCAATTACCCAAATGTGTTTCTAAACACTTTAATATGCGTTTGAAAACATCTAGACATGTCTAACATGTCTAGATCATCACAAATCTAAGACATGCATCATAAAAGTTTCCTTTTATGGCAAGTTTGCCTAAATCATCATCAAATCAATCAATAACTCAACCAAATTCAAATCCAATCAATCTTATACTAAAAATCAGAAGATCTAAATCTAATAACTCATCAAATCACCAACAAATTCGTGTTCAATAGACACATGGAGTTGCATGTGTTCAAACACACTTGCATGTGTGTCTTTACATCATGCATGTACGATCTAACAACTAATAAACATGTAAAACTACCTTAACAGCTAGGATTCGAGTTGAACAGCTTCTGATGATGAAGATCTAGTGGATTGATGGTTGCTCCAAGCTTCTTGATGGTCCCCAACACCTTCCTCGAGCTCCAATGGCTTCCAACACAAAGGAATAGCTTCCAAAGTGATTTCAGGGGGTTTGGGTGTTGATTACAGAGGGTTTTGGTCGATTTGTAGAGAAAAGGTTCGGTGATTTGGAGTAAAAACTGAACAAATGAATTGGGGTTGGTTTTTATAATTTTTTTGATCTGCATGGGCTTCGCGTACCGCCGAGAAATTTGGGAGTCCCAACTCCCGCTTTGCTTCGCGTACCGCCAAGCCCTTCGCCAAAGGGCCTTGGCGTACCGCGATGTGTCCATTTTCTAGTTTTTCACTTTCGTCGATCCGATTTCGCTCATACTCGATTCCCAACGTTTATCCTAAACATCTAACGCATGTTTAGCACATAATCATATAATATCACATAAGTTGTTTGATCACCAACGTTCGTGAGACTCGTGTGTGTGTTTTGATAATTCCCCGAATTATCTTCGATAGTTTGTGTTCGTTGCTACGAACCGTTTGCATGCTTGATTATCCATAATCAACATGAATTGCACAACCCAATAATTCCCCGAATTATTGTTTTGTGTTAGTGTTGTGTTTGCCACACTTGGTTTCCAAAACCAATGTACGATTCGATAGTTCCTTGAACTATCGTTTCGCAGTTGTTTGTGTCTGACTCAAGTAATTAAACATAATTAAATGAAATGCAACAAGTATGAATGTGAAATGTAAAGAATGTAAGAGTCACAATTTACCTGAAATTGCCGGGTGTCACAGTTTTTGCCTATGTTCACCATTTCTCGCATACTATCAACCTGTAATAATTACAACAGCTAAATCAACATGGATTTCAAGCACGACCAAATGTGCTCACGTCATTGATGACGTAATTCTCAAGTGCAATTGTCACAGGGGCACCGTCGGCTGCACTGCACCCGTCGCGATCTTCTCGATGCCCACTGCTCCTGTTGCGATTTTCCAAATCGGAGTCACAAAACAAGTTGGGAAGACGGGACAGCCTAAGCAGGCTCGCTCGACCGCACCGCCGCCGCCGCCGCGCAGCCACCATCGGTGGTTGAGGTTCATTTAGGGTTCGATGTTTTGCTTACCTTCGAGCCGACCAGGCATGACTCGAGATAAAGCTCGTCGTTTACCGATGCACAATGGTTAGGGGTGGTGACGGAGGGGGCGATAGGGGGTGACCGACTAGGGCGAAGGGGAAGGGTTGGGGTGGCTAGGGTTTTGAACAAAAAAGGGGGTATTTTTTATTTTCATTCAGACGTGGAACAAAACAGTGTTAACCGGTTCAACACTAAATGGTTCAGACCCTATTAACCGTTCAGACATCTTAATCATTCAGCACTTAATGGTTCAGACCCAACCTAACGGTCCTTAGACTTAGTTTAAAAACTAGATGGGATTATTGGATGTCTACGTAGTTGGTTGTCTTAGATAGGGTTAGCTTGGGTGGATGGGCTGGTGTTGCCATAGGAGAAACGTTCAAGATTGCAACTTATAAAATTGCAAGCAGTAAGCTTGTATATTCATATGTTATGTATTAAGTTTGTATATTTCATTTAATTTACAATTTAGCCATTGTAATGCAAACCTTTGCTACAACATATACATATATATTAATGGTTCTTCATTCTGATGCTGGTTCTTTTAACTGCGAACAAATACATTTTAAGTCCGGTAATTGGGTAAACTTAATGGCAAAAGACCACCCAAGCCCCCGAAACGTAGACAATACTGGTGACCCGGCTCGAATACCATTCCAAAGGAAACCCACCGTTCGAAGACCCACTGGCCCATCTGAATGTTCCAATTGAAACTCGAACACGTAACCTTTATATTGGAAAGTCGTGAGGTTGCATTCTCTCATACCAATTGATACAAGGCTTACTAACGACTACCATAATATTCATCTTTCACAACTTTGTGGTTCCTTAGGTACGTTGAAATTGCACATTTATTTTAAAATAGGCAAGTTGCTTATTATATTTGCCTACAAAAATTATATAATAAAAAAAGTGAATTTGTATGTAGGGGCATTATTGTCTCTATGGCAGGTTCAATGAAGCCGAAATGATTGCATGTGGGCTTGCTAACATGCATAAAAGTATAAAACCAGAAGCATTATTCTCTTCGTTTGGAAATAATGCACTTTATTAAGGATCAACAAATCTTATGTTTTTTTAAAGTTATTTGATACACTAAAATTATCTTAAATACAAATTTATTTTTTCATTTTTCCTAACTGTGTATAGATAATTTTAATTTTTGATAATTCTATATACCCTAATTTTAATTGCTTTCCTAAATAAATGTTACTTTAAATATATAAGTTTTGATTAAGTTTTATTTTTTGCATGTGACGATTCTAATGATTTTGAACCACCATTGAAGGTAAAAGCAATCATCTTTGGTTTAAATTTTAGGTAATTTTTTTTCTGTTATTCCAAATGATACTACACGAAATTTAGGCAAATCTTTTCTGTTATTTTAATTAAATGATACTAGATAAAATGTTAATTCTTCTTTATATTCTTTCTACATTTAGGACGATTGCAGTTTGCAAAGTACTTAAGTTAGCTATTGGAAGTGAAATAGATGGCAAAAAACAAACAAATATCTTTCCACAATGGTTCTTGGATTAAGTAAAGAAAAAGTAGGTGCCTCTAATAATGATAAGGTAATTATATTTATAGACATGTATGATGATATTCTAATTATGGATTCAGTTGATCCTAATTTCGCTATAACATCCGTAACTTTTGTAACTAATTATAGCGTAAAATTTCTATCAATGTCCGAAATTTATATAAACATTCGTTGAGTTGCAATCAAATTAAGGTGAGTTGTTGAATTATTGTTTTTCAATGTTTTCATTAAATGTTCTTAACACTTTCGGGTTTTAAAATGGCAAAACTACTTGTGACAAATATATTTTGCTATGTGTTTAGAGTTTTCATGAAGTTATGTGCAAAGTTTGATAAAAAGTTACGGTTATAAATATGATTGTGTGTAAAGAATGATACAAAATGTTATGTGCTAAGATGCATGTTATAAAGAATGATATGAGCAAAATATAATATCTTGAAGTTATGTGAATTATGTGCAAAGATAAAAGATACTAATCCTATTGTATGTAATGACACTGTCCCCATTTTGAGGTATCAAAGATAAAGGATACATGCTATGTTATATGTATCAATGATAAATGATATTGACCCTGTGGTGAGTATCAATGATAAATGATATTGTGGTGAGTATCAATGTTAAAGTATAGAGTCCTAGCCCTTGTAATTAGAAGGTAAAGTATAAAGTCTTTTACTTGTTTAACCTATTGACTGCGTGTTAGCAGTTGTATTTGAAGGTGTTGGTGTGACCGAGTCAGCCTATGCTAATGAAAAATTATGATATAATTTTGTTGTGAATGTATGATATGATGCATGTTTATTTAAAGCAAAGATGATGAGAATATATAAATATTTTATTTACATTAAAATTAGAAATCACCAGCGTATGCAAACTTGTTTTAGCGTATATGTCAGGTTTAACAAGTTTTTGGAGATGATTGGATAACTAGTGGCAAGCATGAAGAGTACTCATATGTATCACTAACAATCTTATAGATTAGACCTTTCATTCACTCTTATTGAGTACGTTTATCCTTACATTTTTCATAATTTAAAAAATTCCAAACATTTCAAGAAATAGTCATTCTTGCACCTACAAATGAAGTTATAGACGAAACTAATGATCAATTGTTATTTATGTTTTCAGGAGATGGAAAAGAATATTGTTATGATAAAATCTAAAACATTATCCGATTCATAAAATCTAAAACAAGTTTTTGTGTTCCAATATGCACAACAAGACACCAAGTCACGAATATCAAATTAATGGTCCTCAATTTTTTTCTTCCATATTGCAAGCAGCACCATTAAACCGAATCTAATCTTGACAAGATATTAAAGCTTCAAATATTTGAGAGGGTTAAAGAACTCCTAAATGAGTCGAGAACTCTACCTCATGTGCTAAAGATGTATTTAGATGTCATTACTGAAATAAGAATAAATAAAATATGACGAGCAAACAACGACAAAAACAAAAATGTCTTTACTTGTTTTCTTCCACATTGTCAGCAACACCACCAGGCCAAATCCAATCTTGACAACATATTAAAGCTTCAAATAAACTCCTAATGATTCGAGCACTCTACTTCATATGCTAAACGTGGATATAGAAGTCACTGTTAAAATAATAATAGCTAAAATATCACGAGCAACCAACGACAAAATAGGAAATGTCGGATCTCTTTTCTTCCACCAGCCCAAAACAATGAAATAATCACTTTCAAACCACTCATTATCTTCTTCAATCTCCTCATTCAAATACCTATCCAATTTAGGGGCTGTTTGGTAAGATCTGAATGACTCCATTCAGCTGTTTTTGTCTGAATCGGTCAGACATTGGATGTTTGGTTCAAAAAAAAATACATCTAAATGGTACCATTCAGATCTGAATGGTTCAGGTAAAAAAAAAAGCTGAATGGTAATTTACACCTATTCTCCCCATCCAGCCCCTCATTTGAAACCCTTTACCTCAACCCTAATTCACGTTCTTCTCCAGCCGCTTTCTCCACCGTCAGCCACCATCCTCGCCGGCAGTCACCATCCGCCGATAGTCACCATCCTCGCGCAGTCACCATCCGCCGACAACCACCGAAGTAAGTTTATCTTACCCATTTGTGGAACTAATTTTGAATCTCTTGTTGAGGTTTTACTTATTTGTTGATGGTCTGAACATGATTTTGTGGTTTGAACATGATTTTGAGGTTCATATTTATGTGGTCACTGTTGAGGTTCTCATTTTTGTGGTCAAGGTTTGAATATTTTGTGGTCAATTTTGTGGTTCATATTTTTACTAATTTGCTTTGAACATGCCCCTAATTTGTTGAACTATTTACTAATTTGCTTTGAACATGCCCCTAATTTGTTAAACTAATTTGCTTTGAACATGATTTTGTGGAACTAATTTGCTTTTATTGTTCAAAGAAATGGTTAGGATTAATTGGAAACAAGAAGGTGTGGAGAAAACTTTTCTTGAAGCATGTATTCACGAGTTAACCGTTAATGGGCGTGAGGGAGGTAACCTTAAAACATTGTCATGGAAGAATATTTCGGAAAAATTAAAATTGCAACATAACTTCATTGTGGAACAAAAACAAATGAGGAACCGTTATGACTATCTAAAAGAAAATTTTCAGCTTGGAGAAAGCTTAAAAACAAAACATGCAATATTTATAATGCCGTGACAAACATGTTTAATTTGTCGGAAGAAGAGTGGCAACTAGAGATGAAGGTATTTTTTAAAGAATAATATTTTTTCTCTCTGAATAATAGTTCTTAATATATTTCAAGAATCTTATAGTATTTTATAATATTTTTTTCAAAACAGTCTAACAAGTTTGTAGAAGCCTTAAGAACCGTGCCACTTGCTTACCCCGAGCTATGTACTCAATTGTTTGAGGGCTCTACATGTAATGACTTTGAAAGTTGGGGTCCATTTTCTACATTTCCACATCCTTTTGAGGAAGTGTTAGACAACACTTCAAATGGTCTTGAGGACGTTGATTTAACTGCAATGGGTACTCCAACTGTAAGTGTTAATGACGACTCACCCGTTCAGCCTAAAAAAAAGGGGGTGAAAAGAAAGGACAAGGAATCCATAAATTCAAGTCTAATAGAAATTAAGGACAATATTAACGAGATGGCCAAAGTGTTTATTGAGAAACATAAAGCTTCTAATGATATTGAGGCATGTATGGCGAAGTTAGAGTCAATGGGATGGGATGTACTTGATGCAAAATATCAAACGGCTATTTTACTTTTTGGTGAAAGTGCCGATCTTAGGAAGGTGTGGTTACTTCTTAATCCGCTAGCTTGTAAGCCATGGGTGAACAACGCATGAGCGAAATACGGATTATTTTGAATTTTTTTGTTTAAGGTTATGTTATGAACTTTTTGGATGTTTGTTTGTTGAAGGTTACGTTATGAACTTTTTGGATGTTTGTTTGTTGAAGGTTATATTGTGAACTTTTTGGATGTTTGTTTGTTGAAGGTTATGTTATTAATTTAATGGATGTTTTTTTAAAGAAAATTATGTTATATGTTTTATTCAAGTTTTTTATGACATGTAACATATGGATTCGGACGATGAGATCATAGTTTTCATGGTAATTTGTTGGTATTGGCTACAATTAGCCTTAAGAGGAAATGAAAGGATAAGAGATCTTAATTCGGCATTGACCGGTCATGCATATACGCAAGAATTGTTGCATGGATCAAGTACACAATGCCTTGAGGTCATGCGTATTTAACGTGATGCATTTTTACTATTGTGCAATCATTTTATACAAAATAATTGGTTGCAACGTAGTCGGACAATAAGCGTTCAAGAAAAGTTAGCTATGATTATGACTGTCCTAGGACATAACGAACACTTTCGAGTGGTTAAGCGATGGTTTCAACATTCAACGGAGCGGTTCATGGATGTTTCCATGAGGTCCTAAATGCAATGATGAACTTCGCAAGAGAAGTTATAGTCCCTACATATACCAATGAAGCCCCATATACTTCAGAACGACACGGGAAGTTAAAAGAAATATTTCCCGGAGCAATAGGTGCATTAGATGGAACTCTTATATATGCAGTCGTTGCTGCTGATCAACAGACCCGTTACAGGGGAGGAGGAAAAGGTGAATGCTATCAAAATGTTTTAGCAATTTGTGACTTTAATATGGTATTCACCTTTGTATGGGCCGGATGGGAAGGCATTGCACATGATTCAAGGGTTTTAAAAGAAGTAGCATTTAACCAGACTTCCGGCTTTCCTTTCCCTCCAACAGGTTTTTAATCATTCTTGAACTTTTATTATAAATATATTATATGTTTTTATGTTGTTGTTTTGACAACATACACTAACGGTTACAGATAAATATTACCTTTGTGACGCTGCATATACCAATACTCGTGGATTTATGACTCCTTACCGTAATACACGATATTGGTTAGCCGATTTTCGACGAAGACGTGCGTTAACTAAGGAAGAAAAATTCAATCATGCTCATGCACAACTCAAAAATGTTATTGAGCGCTCGTATGGTGTTTTGAAGGCCCGATTCCCAATCCTACACCGAATGGCTCCTTTTCTTTTCCAAAACAAAGGGACATAGTGATTGCTTGCTTTGGCGTGCATAATTTTATAAGGAAATCAAATATTTGTGATCAGATATTTATGGAGTACGACGAGGACACTGCATTTTCAGGAGAACAAGGTGGAGACAACAATAGTGAGTCAGTTCATGACATAGAATGGGGTTCACAAGGCATTCACTATATGAATTATTTGCGTGACCAAATAGCTAATCAACTAGTTTGATCACTTAAAATTGAATTATACGCAAAGTATTAATTTTTATTTGAATTCTAGTATGCGTTTTATGGATTATGAAGGATTTGTGTAATTTACATTTTATATGTTGTTTTGAATTCTCTTTATTTAATTATTCGTTATTCAGTATAGTCATTTAGATTTTTGATCAAACAAATACATTTCATTCAGTACATAATTCTGCAGAGGGGTAAAGTAGTAATTCCGCACAGTCATTCAGATGTCTAACCAAACAGCTCTGATTGGTTCAGATGTCTAACTGGTTCAGATTATCTTACCCATTCAGACAGCTTAATGATTCAGACTTACTGATTCAGATGTTGCCAAACAGCCCCTTAGTCTTAGAATCCTCAACTACCCCGAATTATATCTTTTGTTTTTTTACCTCATTTTTTCTCTCTCTTAGTGCTCTAAATATATCATCAATGCTGCCAAAAAAATTAAAATTTTTACTATTTGAAGTTCCCTCATTTATGTGTTTAGATGATGACAATGAAAACCTTAGTTGTATGTACGATGTTTGAGTGTATTTTTTTTTATAGTCATTGAATATATGAACCATTGTTTCCTTACACAATTGACAAACTAGATTCCCTACCTCAATTCCATACGTACTATGGAGATTAATCTTAAGGTACACCGACTTTGTCCTAGGATAAAAAAGAGAGTCAATAAAAATCAACAAGAATTTCTTGACATCACCCCAATCTATATATATATATATATATATATATATATCTATACTATATAATAAATTAAGGTTTTAATATGCCAAATGTCAATTTTCTAAACCATTTAAAGAATGTTTTCCCATCTCTCTCTCATAATAAATATTTGCATGTTATTTTTTTTATTTAATTTTCATTTTTTTATATTCTCTTTCCTATTAAATATTAATGATTTTATTTAAATTATCATTAAATTATAAATCAATTCTTTAATTTTTTATAATAAGCCTTTGAAAAATATATATTATAATATTTTAAACAAATACTTTTAAAATTCAAAATTTTAACCGCTGTAATACATCTATGTTTAATGTTGTGTGTGTGTATATAAACAACTTTTTTTATAAATTTTTATTTAAAGGTTTTTCAATATAAAAAAGTGTAACTAATATTATTAGTTTTGATATAATCATGTAAATTTAAAAAGATGTAACAAAAATATTTTAATTATGTAAAATCATGAAAACAAAATTATAAATCTCATATTTTTTATTTGCAAACCTGTGTAATACACGGTCTATACCCCAGTACTCATTAAATCATCGACTAGGCCATTTTTTCTACTGCTCATCATCATTTAAATGACATTGTTTCAAAAATGTATCCTTATAATTAATTGAATCAAGATATGTGTTTGAGGTAGTGTATTTTGTACCTAAATTAAAAAAAAATAAAGCGAGCTTTATCAAATATGAACAAATAGATAAAAAAAATTAAATAGTTCGTGAAACTTTGAGTGCGAGCTCATAAAAATGTCGAAAAAAATTCACAACCTTTATATATCATTTCAATCATTTGAATCTAGGACCCACATGACCCTCAATAAGATCTCGTTAAAACAATATGTGCTCATTTATAAATCTTTCATATGTATCTCTATACTTACTTGCAACACTCAACATCAAATAAGCATAGTTCCAACGAGTGGGTAGATCCAAAATTAAAGTTTTTTAACACACAGTTGCTTCCAACAAATTAAAGTTTTTAAATCTTTTCAATCAACCGGCGATTGTCTAACCCATCGAACAATAACTCTGATGCAATCGGCAAAATTTCCCACCTCTTTAAGTCCATCTTGCACAACTAAACTCATTACATGGGCTATACACCTAACATGTGTCCATTTGTCTTTAAGAAGACACTTATCACTTCATTTCACCTTTCTTCCTACTTAATACTCATCCGTAACATCATTGCTAGATACATTATCAACTGTAATAATCAAAATATTTGCAATTGCCAATCAATCAAATAATTCTGCACTGTTGGTCAAATATTATATCCTTAATTACCATAAATAGGACAAAAGTTGTTCACTTAAAAATGTGCAAATTTTAGTTTTCATCAACATAATGTGCAGTGACAGACATATGGGTAAATCACTCAATCGATGATTTAGGGAGAAATTGCATACCTAAAATCGAAAAATCATTGCATGCAGATGAACAAGAGGGGGCAGATGTTCATATGGGTAAATCACTGTGACACCCCAAAAACACCATTGTTGAAGCTAAGAACTTGGAGGTTGAAGCTTGGAGGCTTGGAAGAAAAAGTGTTGGAGCTTGATTCTCTACACCATCACCTCACTCTTGTCGAACACTGCTGTCCAGGAGCTTCTAAGGCTGCTACAACATCATCTTGGTGATTCAAGACCTTGTGAGGTAACTACCATGGCTAATATGCACACTACACTCTCACAAACCCACATGCAATGCATAAAACCCACATGCACACACTCAAGCCTTGCATGCACGAATTTTCAATGATTTGAATCTAGGTTTCATGTTATATATACTGATTTTTATGATCCATAATGCTTAGATGATGTTTTATGATGATCCATGATGATGTTAGTGGTTATAATGCTAGATTTGTCATATGTGATCAAAATATCAACATGCATGTATAATCTATGGTTATTTGGATGACGTTGGATATTCAAATATGCTTATTGATGATGTTAAAAGTGTATTACATGATTTGTTATCTTTGAAATGGTTAAAAATGGGTTATTTGATGAAGTTACTATTATTAGTAACTTTTACGATGCAGCATGATGATATGGATAGAAAAAAGAACATGCATGTGTATAGATTTGTCATTTGGGTGATAATATGATGTTATGATGCAAAGGAAATGGATTTGGGATTGATTTGTGGTCATTTTAGACCAAGTTACTATTTATTGTAACTTTTGTGATCCGAATATTGATAGGTGATGATTTGGTCTAGATGGATATGTTTAAGTGATGATTTATGATATCTTATAGTGATACTTGATATAAAAATGGATTTGAAATGATTAGGATAATCGTTTGATGGATATTTGACAAGGTTACTATTTTTAGTAACTTTATTTTGTGAAAACTTGATTTAATGATACTAGATATGATTTTAAAGTGCTAAATGACTTAACATGACTTGATATGATTATTGTACGCTAAGTTATATAAATCTTGATGTTAATCATGCTATAAATGGAAACTTTCCTTTTTAGGAAACTTTAATGTGTAAGAATTACTTATATGCTTATTCGTTAGATTGTAAGAATGTGTTATGTGCTAACATGATCACGTAGGACTAACGAGTCTGCTAGAACCTTAAAAACGATGTGTGTTATAAAACTTGCTATAAATGGGAACTTACTATTAGTTGTCCATGAACGTAATTTGCGCGTCTTGCACACAACGAGCACAATCACGAATGTTACACGAATCACAACCAACACATGGTTCACCAACGGGTCGTTGACTTGACACGGTCAAACACGAGCAAACACGGTCAATGTGGACCGACACGAACAAACATAACAATCGAGGGTTGTTGAGCACAAACACGGACACGATCATTTACACGAACTCACGTAAGCTATACGTTATAGGTAGCCGGTGACAGATTCGCCGCTGAGATTCGGACCTTGCACATTCATTTTTCCGACTATCACTAAGGTGAGTTTACGGCCCCTCTTTAACTCTTTTACAAACTTTTCAAATATGAGGAGAATACTTGTTGAATCGAGTCAAACATTATTACTGTACAAACATATTTGTGTATGATGGTTTATTAGACAAACGTAAGTGTTGTAATCATAACAAGCCTTCACAAAGTCTTACCGTTAATGTGCAAACAACGAGGTGAGTTTGAATAGATATGTTTGGGTGTGACGAACCCCACGTGGCACAATACTGACTGGAGGTCGGGACACGTGAAATCTCGACATATCTTGCCATGTTATTACGAGACATGATGGAGGCAAGGACAAACAAGTCTAGTTCGGTAGTGACGTACTGACACTTGGAGCATAGGGCTCGGGACAAACATTTTAATAAACAACATGACATACGTATTCTGATTATTATATATGTATATCAAAACCTGTGAACTCACCAACCTTGTGTTGACACTTTTTCTTAAACATGTATTCTCAGGTAACTGACATGCATATGGATTCAGGAAACACACCTAAGGACACGAGCATAGGAACTGCATACCATTATGTCGTGTCATTTTGATCAAACAGTTTTAATCCTTGTTATGTATTTTAAACAATGTAGTGCTTAACAATTATATGTCCGCTGCAAATTTAAACTTATTATTTTCCGCTACTATGACATATGTATTTCCGTTGCAAACTATTTTGTTAACTCTTATGACAAACATTGTATTTGAAACGCATATAGAGTTGCTCTATATGACCATGAGCTGTGATTCTGGCCACGTCACACCCATG
The DNA here is from genome assembly GCA_009363875.1 of Mikania micrantha. Lineage (NCBI taxonomy): Eukaryota > Viridiplantae > Streptophyta > Magnoliopsida > Asterales > Asteraceae > Mikania > Mikania micrantha. The sequence goes on along the minus strand of CM018696.1, from coordinate 60,138,364 downwards.
TGGACTGACGCCACACGTGGGAAACTGGGGGTGTGACAATCACTCAATCGAGGGGTAGTAGCACCGATTCATTGAAGAGGGACTATAGTATGACAAACAACAAAATCTAAACTCACTAATCGTTCGATCCAACGATAACACAAATCCATGTTTATATATGTTTGATACCTTAATCGCCACTTACCAAACAGGTAAGGAGGATGACCAGAGAGGCGGACATGACGACCGGAAACTCGTGGAGTTGGAGAGATAGAGATGTGAGGCCCCGAATCCCGGGAGTCCCCTCAGTTGGTAAACATCAAACTCATAGTCATTAAACCAAATTTACATTACTATGGCAGCGGAATTTCAGGTGATTACATAAAACATGGCACACATATTATACAAACGTTAAACATAGCCCACACTCTATGGTTTTATACATAGCCAGTTTATGCCAGTTTATGCCAGGGTAGTCTTCCGGGTATGCCTCGAGCCTTTCTGCTATTCTTTCTCAATACCATTCAACCTGACATGCATGCTAAAACAAGTCAGCTTTCGCTGGTGAGTTCTAAGTTAATCTTTCTATACACATAAAATCTTTATTATTCATAAAAACGTTAGCATTCACTGTTGACCAAAGTCAACAGTCTCAAAACTTTATAGAACATAACATAATTCACATGCATAACATACATGTCATCATAACATAAATACATTTCATACTATACATAAAACTTTAGCCTTTGCCGCCGCCCGAAGTCAACAGGCTTGTGCAGCACAAGACGCTTTAACTATCAACTCGCAGCTGATAACTCATACATGTATAAGATTTCTTTAACACTATCAACGCGCAGCTGATAACTCAAGCATGCCTAAGATTTCTTTAACTGAACTAGCGACACACAGTCGACAGGCATGTTCTTTCACAGGACTTCTGCCTGTTCTTTCACAGGACTTCTTAAACCATCAACCGAAATTGACGGCTCATACCGGTACAAGACTTCTTAACATACATCATAACCTGGTTTAAATCATTTAAACCATCATACGCATAAGCGGCTCCTTTCACCGCAGTGCGCATGTTTTGCCCAACCGCAGCCGGGACTTTCATAACACATTTCCTGCTCGACCTCGGTCGATGTCTTTCAAAAATCATTTTCTTCTCAACCGCAGTTGAGTCTTAAAACATTATTTACATACAAACATTCTTTATTTAAAAACATACTTTACCTGAAAACATACTTTACCTGATCATAATCAGGTTGCAATCACTTTCATACAATAATTTTATAACATGAAACATTCTTTACTTTATCATACTTTTTTATCTGACCGTAGTCAGGTAAAACAATCATTTACATAAAATAACTTTATAAAATGCATATCAGCCCAAAATGATAAAACATTTAAAATAAGGCTATGATAACTCACAATCATTTCAAAGATATTTATCATGCATGCACATCAGCCCTAAAACGTTAAAATAGTAAAAGAGGGCTCATAGAACTCACCTGAGCTTTAGCACACTCCGCTAACTTTTTTTCCTTTCCTTCCTTTCTCACTTCACAATGATATCCTGTTAATATGAACATATCATCATGATTATAACCTTATCATGAAGGTTCTCAATTTACGATTACTGCTCAAAACTTCGGCATATCGTAACTTTCATTCGAAACTTTATTTCAAAATTCCGCTTACACTCATTTTGATCATTCTTATCTCTACAATCTTGTTATGCCTAAAGATTTCTTATTCACTCGGTTTAAATAAGCGTATTCTCTTATTTACTTAATTCGTCTTAGGCATTGCTAACTTACTGATTGAATCTTTTTGAACGTCCAATGTCAAAGACATTGCCTTGATAGTCATCAAATAGTTAATGTTGTTGATTATCTCACTAGACAGGTTCCTAGACAGATTAATGGCTTAGAAATGATCCATCCTTGTTATTGATTACCCATATATCATGAAGTATCACAAGGTAGTATTAGAATAGGTTTAATAACCATGTCTAACATACCGATCTGCCTGTTATCATAAACATCAGATACTCGTTCCAGTGAGTATGTTAATGATTGTGATTAGTTTAAAACACTTAGAATTAACCTTGCATATCAAAACTAATCAAACTAATCACCTACCTTGTCATAATCAAATGGTTTAAACCACTAAAACCATTGTTATGATTCCATGCAAACCGGGCATTACAACGGCTCAAAACAAGGATTTACCCATTAACGGTTCAAGTTTGTCATTTATAATCAATCCTAGCCATCATCTAGGCAATAATCAACAACCCTAACTATATCATCACGTTCAAAAACAAGATTTAATCATTCATTATCAATCTAGAAGGTTAAAAGGAACCGTTACCTCTTCAAACGAGGTTATGTGCGTAACAAGACGATCAGGACTTGTATTAACGATCCTTGGTGCGATCCACGCGATCTAGAGGCTTCAAAATTGAAGTTCTTATGAATTGGAAGTGGTTTTTCGTGTGTAGTTGGCTGATCGACGAAGATAAGGATAAATTTTGAGTTTTCTAGATGAAAATTGACTTTTTAACCCATTCTTGCGATCTGCTGACACGGGGCGCATCGCCCCACGCCAAACGGCGAAGTGGGGCGTACCGCGCGGATTGGGTAGGGCGGCCAGATTTTCCACTTTTCGACTTTATCTTCGTTACGCGATTCCGGGCAATCCGTAACTCCGTTTCGCGCACGGTTTTCGCCCATGTTCACCATTTCTCACATACTATCATCCTGTAATAATTTCGTTTATCAAATCATCGCGGATTTCAAGCACGTTCAAATGTGCTAAATTTTCGGCTGTTACAAGAGAGTTCTATTAGAGAGGCAGACTAGGCTGGTTGGGTTGGGCTGGTCCAAATGCCCATATTTTATTTATTTTATTATTCTTTATTTAAGTTAACATGATACCTGAAAAACCTGGATTTAATGAAACCTTAAATCCAAACCCGACTTAATTATTCAAAAATCTATTTCGGCTTTAGATATATATACTCAAACAACCCCGTTTACAATTCAGATCAATTTCAGTTCCAAATACTATTCAATTTTTGATTTTTCACTATTTTTGATTTTTTGAACACTTCTAAAACTAAGACCATGGGGTATGCCCCTTGGTTATGAACACTCTACCTAGGTGTCATGTAGGCATCCATCACAACCACACACTCAACTACTTATGGTGGAAATGCCAAGTGGTCGGCATTATGATGTCATCATGATGCAATAATTGATTTTTTATTTTTAAATTTTCTAAATAAAGTTATTATTTTTATTATATAAATCTAGAAATAATTTATTAATCATTGTATAAAATATTTAAAAAAACATAACAATAAATATAATTAAAATTTAAGATTGATAATTTAAATAAAACAAAAGTTAACTTTAAAAACATTAATAACACATAAAATTATTAAAAAGAACTTAAATAACAATTCACGATTTTTCCATAAATGTTCAATCAAATCTGCTTTGAGGTTCGCATGTGTATCTTCATTACAAATCATTTGACAGTTTGCTTGTTTTTCATCGTTGCGGATCTCCACATGCTCAACCAAATTCGGATCGTCTTCTTCATAAATCTAATTACGCCTGCATGTTTTTTAAACGCAAACATAAAATTTATAAATATTTAAAATTATAAACCACAAAAAAATAAACATATATATTTATATAGATAAATGTACCTTAACAAAATTTGTAAATGCATTCACGCCCCATTCTTTTAGAAATTTGTAAATTCACATAAAACGAATCGATGCAAGTGCCGTAGGCTAATTGGCATTTTGCGAAAGTACATTTCTGTAGACTGGAAAACCCGATCTTACCTTTTCTGTCACACCTTTGTTAAAAAAAATTCAAAGTTTTGTTCCAAATCATCACACAATTGCGAAGAAAGATTCCGACTCATCCGAAAACGACGCCGAAATAAATGTTCGGGGTACTTCGGATTTTTTGAAAAATAATCATCAAAAAGGCATGCGTGCGCTCCAAGACGATCTCGATTAATTCGTGCTCTTCTAGACAAAATGAGTTTCTCAACTTGTTGTCTGATGATGTCGAGAGTAAGTTGTGCGGCTTCGATTAAAAAATCTTCGCCTTCGCTAAAATCATTATTTTCAACTGCATTTTTTAACAAAACTAGTTTTTTTATTTGATGTTTTTTGTGTGATGTGAATGTTTGAATTGTGTTTGTGTGATGTGAATGTGTGAATTGTGTTTGTATATATAGAATTTTTTTTCTTATTAGAAAGCAACGGTCAAAGCCATTGCCATCAATCCTAACGTTTGATTGTGCGGTTGCCCAGCCACGCCCAACCCAAAAACGCCCCAATGGGACGGTGTTCTATGACCTAGCCACGCCCTCACCATGGGGCATACCGTACACTTTAAACCTTATTAAGTTTAAAATGACTTTTTGTTAAAAATGTTTATAAACTTATGACTTTTTGAAATGAAGTTCTTAAACATATGTTTGGATTAGCTTTTGTATATGAAAAGGTCAAAAAATGACTTTTTAGTCATAAAAAGTTAAAAAACCACAAAAAATAGCTTCTTAAAATTACTTTTTAACACTACTCAAAAAGTAAAAATTAAAAGTAAATAAGTTAAAAAGTTGATTTTAAATGGAATCCAAACATACACTAAATCTTGACTTACGTCAATTACCAACCCACGTATTTCCCGCCCATCGTCCTCAATTCAAACCATATCTGATATAATTTTTCTCTTCTCTGACACGACCTTCAAGTTTAGGCTTTGATCAATCACACTATGAGTTCCCGTGCAGGTAAAACAGATACGATAAACCCTAATTTTTTGAATTTTCAATTCGTTTTTACTGTACATTTCCCTGAAATTATGTATTTAATTTAGGTGATAAGGACGTTGATCTCTGGTCACAAATTATAGCAACTGAATCGGATGATCAAATTCAACAACAAACCGCCATTGTTTACAGACGACAAAAGACCCAAACAGAAAGCCTACCAACAACGTGAGTTAGCCATTTTTTTAGTACATTAAAAAGTGAATCTTTGTCAGCAACAAGACTGCTATATTGAATATTTGGTTTCAAGTATGTGTTTAAGAATCTTTAGTCCTCTCCAGGAATCATGAGAGTTCCATTCAGAAGAACCGGGTGAGCTTGGCTCCAGGAAAGAGGGTCAGTTGGAACCGTTCCCTCTTCACCAGGTTTGATTTTAAATTGAAGTTTGTTTATTGATTTTGGGGACTGGGTAGTGAAACTCTGTGAAAGCTTAAATCTTTGGTAACGTTGGATATTAGTACCGTGTATGCCTATCAAAATGAGCAGGTTGGACAATTGGGTTATAACGGGAGCGGTCAGGATGAGTATGGGTTATGATGAGTCTTAAGTCAAATTAGTTTGGGTCTAAATGAGTTGTTTTTGAAAACATCAACTTATTTCAATTTAAAATGAGTTGTAATAAAACAAATAGTTTATTTTAGTAATTTTTCATAATTTTTTAACAGATATACTATTGATCATTCTTACCCGTTTAATTTTTTAACAAATAGTTTATGAGATGTAATTTTGGGGACTGGGTAGTGAAAGCTTAAATCTTTGGCAATGTTGGTTATCAGTATTGTGGTATTAAGTTTATAAAATACTGGTGTTTAATGAATATACTAAAGAAGCTAATCCATACTAGATACGTCATATGTGAGAGATTGTGTGTGTGTGTGTGCATCCTTTAATGTAATATTCAAATTTCCAGAGGGAGGACAAGTATTGCTGTTGTAGCATGTAATAAATATGATCTGGAAAAGCAGAAGCGTATAAGAAAAAACAAGCCTCCTCTTGCTAGAGTATGATTCTTCTACTTGAAACTGCACTTTTAATACATGTTTAAGTATAGTTTGTTTATCTGCTGTTTATTTTGGAGATGAGGGTCTCAGTGAAAGCAACCTCTTTTTCCAAGGGATGGATGTAAGGGTTGCCTGTATCTTACCTTTTTCAAACCTTACCAATAGTCTTGTTATAAGTGAGATTTATTGTGTATGGTTATTGTTGTTATTCAATTGTTATGATGTATGTTGTTGCTTATTTCTTTTGAAATACATTTGACTAGGCAAAAGGTGTACCTCCTCAAAACTATGAAAAGGAATGCACATACTTTGAGGAGGTTGATGCATTTGAGTTGTTAGAGGAAAGCCCATCACCTCAAAACAAAACTTGGGTTATGGGCACCAAAAACTCTGTTCTTCCATCACATATATCAACAGTGTTGAAGAAATGGTTGCATAATCGCGGTTCAGGTCCCTCTGCTTCACTTTCCAATATCTTAGAAACTCCAGAGCTACCCAGGGATTCTGTTTATAATGGTGTTTTGCATTTTGATAGTCAAAACAAATGTAGTTCTAGTTTCAATGGTTCCACAAACAAAATTGAAGAAATAAATACTGTGGGTGAAAAGGATTCTGAAGATTTGGGTTTTGCAATTCGTAATCTCTCTTTATCATCACAAGACTCTGCATTGGATGAGCAGTGGGATCCATTATTGGAACTATTGAAAGTCTGTGGGCAGTCTTCTCCATCAACATTTTCAGATGTGATATCTGAGTATTGGTTGGTATTCTTTATAAAGTGTTTGCTGATAAAATTAGTATTTGATGAACATACTATTTAACATTAACATATGAATCACTTGTGAATACAGTGACTTCCAAAGCATAACCAAGGTTGGCGAAGGTACATACGGGGAAGTTTTTATTGCTGGTAAAACTATCTGCAAGGTTGTTCCATTTAATGGTGACTCATTAGTAAATGGAGAAATCCAAAAGGTACTTCATTTTGAATTTGCATTGTTTGGATAGTTAATGTTTTACCTTAGCTTTTCATTGGTAATGATTTTTATAGCCATGCTCATAAATTCAACAAAAGCATTCATCGATAATGCAAGTGTTGGATGTTATTGGATGATGTTACACACTTACACAGTATTAATTAGTGGTATATGTTTTGCTATAATGCTGTGTGTTTTGTTGTGCTACAGAAAGCTGAAGAATTACTTGAGGAGGTTATGCTTTCACTGACCCTGAATGAGTTAAGGGGAGATGGTATTAATATTCATAATGTTTGTCCGACATTCATTCAGACATTAAGGTAATTATTCCTTCACATATAAATATATAATTTTGTAGAGGACATAGTGTATACATACACCCATTTATGCAGGGGCTACTAGAAAAACTATGTGAGCACTGGTTTACAATTGTTAGCTTAGATTGTGAGAATATAATACTGAATGTTTTAGGATGCTAGTAGAGTTGGATACAACTGAAATTTATTAATTCCTCTGAGTTCTTTTAAAAATAAAAGATTTGTCTTGAACCGAGTTTCAAAAACATGTTCTTCTGTTGTTATTTGAGTGTATCTATGTGTTTTTTTATTTTAAATTTTAAATTCATACAAGTATACAGCAACCAGGAATTCTCATTTTGTAACTTGTAATATCCTGTCTTATTTGCTAAGGGATTTAAATCTTGGTCGTTTGTAGCAGCAAGTTTCTTTTCTTTTATCTATAGTTTATAGCTAACAGGTGAAGGATGATTGATTTTTTTTTATTATTTTTTTTATTGTTCTATAAATTTTTAAAAGCAATAACGTAATGTAGTGCTTATATGTGAGTGTTCTTATGTCTGTTTAGTAACATATTGATCTGGCTTATGTAAGCTTTGAATTTGCAATGATTATGGTCTGCATTCACAACTGATAATTGCACATATTTGATTCCTGTTAATGCAGCTTAAGGGTTTGTAATGGTGCTTATGATGAGGCCATGATTAGAGCATGGGAAGAATGGGACAAGAAACATTTTTCAGAGAATGATCATCCTATCGAGTTTGCAGAGAAGCAGGTTTCAGATAATTATGATGAGAATTCAGAATTCATTTACTATTTTTCTAGAAACAAATCTTCTCACATGCTTCTGTATTTTCTCCTCAGAGTTTCGTTGTGTTTGTTCAAGAACATGGAGGACAGGATCTGGAGAGTTTTGTGCTACTGAATTTCAATGAAGCACGCAGCTTGCTAGTCCAAGTATGTTCATTCATGGCGACCCCTATCTATCAATGACCCGATCCACGTTATGTTCTATCTCTAACGGGTAAAACATGTATACAGGTTACTGTGGCTCTGGCGGTGGCAGAAGCTGCTTTTGAGTTTGAACACAGAGATTTGCACTGGTTTAGTAACCCTCATTATCTGTTTTCTGTTGCACTTTTATAATGGGTAGTATTCAACTGAACACACATGTACGTTGTATAGGGGGAATATCTTGTTGAGCCGAAAAGGTTCAGAAACATTACAGTTCATTCTTGATGGGAAAAAGTTGTGTGTGAAGACATACAGACTGGTGGCATCAATAATAGATTTTACACTCTCAAGGATCAATACAGGTACTCTTGCTGTTTGTTGTATAAATACAATCCAAGTGATGTGATGAGATGTGATAATTATGTCTTGTTGGCAGGTGATAGTATTCTTTTTCTGGACCTATCCTTGGACCCAGGGCTGTTTGAAGGTCCAAAAAGAGATATACAGGTAACTAGCCAGCTACAAACAACAACCTTACCCATTATATTTTCTCTTTTTAGTAGGGTATGGGGGAGAAGGATAGATACAAACCTTACCCTATCCCAATTGGGATATAGAGGCTGCTCCAAAAAAGTCCCCGGCTCAAAGTTATCGTTTGAAGTTGATCATCCCAACGATTTTAACGTTATTTTCACAAAATAATTAAAATAATGTTAAAATCAGTGCACTTTTACTTTTGCCCCTTAAGGGCCCACACATATATACATTATATGTGTGCACCGCAAATGAGGTGTGAGCCAGCTGCAAACATAAGTTACTAATATCTGCTATTCTGCTTCCATTTTGATTCTAAAGTTTTAGTTTTTTGATATTATGTGCAGTCAGAAACTTATCGGAAAATGAAACAAGTAACAGAAGATTGCTGGGAGGGAAGGTATGGATCACTAGTTCTGTACAACTACTACAATAACCCTTTAGTTGTTATCAATCCATCAATTGACAATTGATGTCAGTCAAATGTGGGTAGTTGTCAAAATGGTTAACCAGACCAATTTTGGTCAAAATTCATAAGTTTTGTATCATTACCAACAAAAACTATAATCTTTCATTAACATTTTAATTATGTTTTGATGCTCTATGCATTGAAAACAATTTGAGTGACTGTCTCCTTTTATGCTACCTCTTTTATAAATTATAACACGCGTTTCTCTTTAATCACACAGTTTCCCCAAGACGAATGTGCTGTGGTTGCAATACCTGATTGACATTTTGTTGCAGAAGAAAGACTATGTAAGTCCTACCTGTGATTTCATCAGAGCTGCTGTATGTAAAGCTAAAATGACAATCTTATTAACTTCAAATGTTTGATAGGATCGAACGTCTAAAGACGAGAGGGAGTTACGATCATTCAAAAAGCGTTTAAACGGGTACCAATCCGCTAAAGAATCAGTGGATGATCCTTTTTTCAGTGATCTAATTGCTGCTAGTGATGTTTAAGAAGTAGATGATATTATGAAAGGTTGAAGTCAGTTTTGAGCTTTTAACTTTAAAAAGAATGTCAAGAAAGTGGTAACTTTAAAAGGATGGTATGGTGCCTGCATGTGGATGCATATCCATAATTTGCTTTTAGGTTGTAAATTCATATTTCATGCATCATCTTGTCTCTGCTTTTCTTTTTTCTTTTGATAAGATAGGATTTGAAGCAAATTAGTGGAAACTTTCTTGCATAAATGCATATTTAAATACCTTAATATTTTTACTTTTGTGTCTTATAATATTTTGGTATAAATTTTCATAAACTTATAAACAAAATTTCATGTAATGATATGTGAGGGCGGGTGTGCTTGTTAGAGATGGAATTTTTTTGCCACATTATTTTAATGTTTTTTATGCCTCCTAATTTACTCTTGAATTTATTACATCAAATAAAAATGTAATATATTTGATTTAACTCACCTTATAAAAAATTTATGTCAAAATGTAGAACAGAAACAATAAAATAAACATGAAAATATACTATAGTCACTTGATTTTTGTAATTAAACCAATGTAAGTCTTGTCATTTTTTTTCTAGCATTTTGTAATTTACTCAATGTAAGTCTCGACAATTTTTTCAGTATTACGTAATTATATCAATCTAAGTTTCGTCGTGTTTTTTCAACATTTCAGATTTTGTAATTACATCAACATAACAAATATGTACAATTTCTATTGAACCAGTGTTTGTTACGTTGATGTATTTACATGTGCTAATTTAATTACAGACTGAAATGTTATGCTGATGTAATTATGGACACATGAGAGAAAAATGATGAGATTATACTTGAATTAAAGAGAAAAATATAATGAGTTTAATGGTATAATTTTATAAAAAAAAATAATTTATAAAAAGGTTATGAAGGTTTAAAAAGTTAAGGCATTTTTTTAAAATTAAAATATAAGTGTGACAGAAGGTGATGACACTTGTTACCACCATGTTAAATCTAATTTTGAATTATACAGTTTTACTATCTTACCCTTGAGTAATCTAAACCATTAGATTTGAATCTTGATTATTTTATAGTAAATCAATGGCTAATATAAGGTTAATCGATTAATGTATTTATGATGGCTTATTATAAAATGTGTATCATACATGCATATATATATGTGTGTGTGTGTGTGTTGTTTGTTTTTGTGGAAAAAGTTTGCATAGCCTCTTTTATCTGTGCCGAGCAAACCACGCGAGGACATTGTTATCTGCAAACTATTTGTTTTTTTATGTGTTTCATTAAAAAAGTTTGCTTGTGCTCTTCTTAGTACAGATGCGGCCCAGCCACTACTAGGGTCTTCTAAGGTATGCAGAGAGCACCACTCACCGCCCGCGGGCCGCGACCACCACCTTTCGTCACCGTCGGCCCCCATCACCAACACCACTGGCGGTTGCCCCCACAACCAACACCATTAACGGTCACACCACCACCACCACCATCCGCCACCATCGTCGGTCACCCCCACCACCGTCGGCCATCACCACCGCCCTCCATACACCACCGTCAATTTATTTTAACATTCAACATATGTTAAAAAACAAACACTCTTTTTCCACTGATGTCTGCACATTTGGTTCGTAGACTCCATACATTTACCTCTTAAAAAACAAACAACACCATAGTCATATAGGGTTCTCAAAATGAATATCCCTACACACTTACATATATAAGGTTAAAAAAACTTTTATTTTTGAAAAAAACTAAGAAAACTCATACTAACTAATAAAATTTAAATTTTTTTTGTGTTTTTTTTTATTACAAGGCTAGAAACATTATAAAAAAATTAATCAAGAAGTTGCATATATATAACTTACGAGTATAAGTTGCATATATGTAATGATGAACTTCACATATTTTTCTATTGTTTTTTCTTTTTTAATTCTTAACCTTAAATTTTGACTAAATTACATGGGTGAGGTTCTAAACCGGATATGAATGCTCTTAATGTCCGTATTTAACTATTTATAGCAACATCTATGCATTAATATTAAAAAATAAAAAATGCATTGTGGGAAATTTGAATTTTGAGTCTTCATGGCAAAGTAACCACCGCTTTACCTGTCACTAACACGACACATAAACATAATTTCCCCCTTTTTCCTTTCCAACTTTATATTCTTTTTAAACAAATCCTGGCTTTTTCAGTCTCCAATGACTCTATTAAAACAACCTTCTCTTTCCCAAATCCATCCTCCATTTTTGGTTATTTATCTCCAATGGCTAAACTACTCATCTTCCTCCTCTTGCTTCTCTTTCCATGCAACTCAGGTAACAACACTTTATTTATGCTTATTTATTTCAAACAAACAATCCGTCGTAACAGTCGGTGTTGCTACCGTCATTGTTACTGTTACAGTCATTAATGTTGAAAATCGAGCTCTCATTAAGCCTTTAAAGTTATGATGATACGGTTAGGATTGTTAGACCTTGAATTTCCTTACATTTTTTGTTTAGAAATCAATTATCATTTCCATAGTGATTCATAGTTGCAAACAAAACTTTACATTAAACTTCAACATGCTATTATCAGATGCAAAAATTGATTTTTTGGGACAAATTTATCAGCTACAAGTTTTTAGTTTAACTTTAATTTGTCTAAGTTTTGTAGTCAAAGTAAAAATTGACAATATGGTGTTCAAATCATACAAGAGGCGGGTTATCGTATATATTTAAAGAAAAATAATAAAATTGACAGTGTAGCTCTCTTTAATTTTAATAATCTTTGAATTTATGATCTTGAATTGATTATTTATTACTAGGGGCTTCAAGTCACAACTCACAACTCACAATGTTATCTTTAGTGTCTAGATATATTTTTATCGACAAAGTCTTTTTTTTGATACATTGTGTACAAAGTGGGCATAAAATTAACATGCAAGAAGGATTTTGCTTTACGTGATTATTATTACATATAGATGAAATTTTCGCTTGAGGATGGAATTTTTATGCACGGTGCTTATGTGTGATTCCATCCTTACAATCTACATGATAATAACCTCGTAAGACAAAATCCTTATTGCGAGATTATTTCATCCCACTTTGTAAGAATACTTTGATCTAACTTTATTTTATTTTATATATAACATCGGAACTTTTACTTTCACTTGACAAAACGTCTCCTTTTTTTGCAATGATATATGTTTTTAGCCATGTTATTCGATTAAATCCTAATAATAAGATTTGTCACACACTGACCGCTGACGTATTCAATCATTACAACTTCAAATAAGATATGCACAAGACATTAACTTTTTTTTTTAACGAGCAAATTAATCCGCTACTTTTTTTTTTAACGGTGAATGTCTCAATTGTATGAACCCACTGTTTCCAGGCCATGTAACCAAGGTCTAGTTATTCGATTAAATCCTAATAATAAGATTTGTCTACCGCTGACGTATTCAATCATTACAACTTCAAATAAGATATGCACAAGACATTAACTTTTTTTTTGACGAACAAATTAATCCGCTACTTTTTTTTAACGGCGAAGGTCGAACCCACTGTTTCCAGGCCATGTAACCAATGTCTAGTTACCTGGACCTCCCATGAGCCACTACAACCACCCCAGGAGGAAACCCCACTAGGAAACCCCCTGACCCCCTTCAAACCCCTATTTTGCTGCGGGAGGGTTTTGAACCTAGGACCTCCATTTGAAAGAATACTGGGGTACCATTGAGACAATGCATTATTGGTAATTAATCCGCTACTAATACTATACTATTTTCCACTATATGACCTGAACCATATGAGAAGGATACCACTATATACACATAAATACTACTAGGCTACAAAGTCTTTGGTATTTATATGATTTTGATAATCAAAGATCAGATTTTGACTTTAAAATTTTTATTCACATTTTTATCATCCAAAATTATGGTACTGATCTTCCTATCCTAGGATTGCTACACAACAACAACATATCCCTTAAGAGGTTGCTTATGTGATGCGATGAGAACATAACAAACTAACACAGACACTGGTAATATGTTTGAACAAGTGAAATATTACATATTAATAAAGGTTTTTAAAATAAAGCATTATGAAATCATATGATTAATTTATGATATACACGAGCATTATTATGTAGTTACTATTATTTGCATTTAACAATGTCATTTGAATTTTTAAAAGAATTATTTACCTTCTTAAACTCTTAAAAACTAATCTAAAAAAATGATTTTATACTTTAACAAGTGTACCCTTGGTTTTGGCAGTTAGAAGCACAAAAAATCTTGAGGTTTCTTGGAGGCAAAAGCAGTTATTTCATTCTATTCACAGAGCAATGAAGGAGTATTTTAGCCTTAAAATGACACAACTTGACTCAATCAACCCTCCAACCACACCCTTACCCTCACCTCCAACAACCAATCCAGTCACCACCCCTCCCATCAATACTGCACCAGGAATTGTAACCGTGCCAGGTACGAATCCGGTAACTCCACCTGTCACGAATCCTGTGAACCCGCCTGTCACCAATCCTGTAACTCCACCTGTCACCAATCCTGTGAACCCACCTGTCACCAATCCTGTGAACCCATCTGTGCCAGTTACTAATCCAGTAACAAGCCCAAGCACAACACAAACAGCATCGGGTCGATGGTGCATAGCAAAAAATGGAGCATCACAGATGGCTTTGCAGGCGGCTCTTGATTATGCATGTGGGATTGGAGGTGCTGATTGTGCCACCATTCAGCAGGGTTCCAGTTGTTATGAACCAGTCACCCTTCAGAATCACGCGTCGTATGCCTTTAACAGTTATTACCAAAAGAACCCAGTCTCCACAAGTTGTGATTTTGGTGGTGCTGCTGCTCTAACCAACTCCAATCCAAGTAACACTTTTTTCTTTCTTTCTTTCAACAAAAATAATTTTACATGAATTTTATTGTTGCATTTGTCACAAGTCACAACTTACATATTTGTATAAAGCTATTTAGAAATGGGTCAAGTTTGATTTGACCCACATCGGCAAGAAAGGGGTCAATTTTGATTCGACCGATTTGAGATATTACATAACCCATCTGCAAGAAATGGGTCAAAGTTTTGTTCTCTAATTGTATGATATTATGCTGAGTTTCTCTGATTTAAAAACAGGCACAGGTACATGTGTCTATCCATCGTCGTCGTCGTCGTCATCATCGTCACCTACAACACAAACACCTGTTACTCCAACACCTGTACCAACTGCACCTACAACACAAGCACCTGTTACTCCAACACCTATACCAACTTCACCTACAATACAAGCACCTGTTAATCCAACATCTTTACCTACTGCACCTACAACATCATCTTCTGGGCCAACTTTTCCAGGGTAATGTTAGTTTGAAAATATGAGCATTTTGGTAAACTTATATATTAAATTTGTTGTAACATATGTCTGTTTTGACAGGACACAATATCCACCACCTGCTGCACCAGGGTTAGGCTTAGTAAGCCCTGATCCAACAGGACTAGGAGCTTATGGTGCAAGCCCTCCCTTAACCAACACAGCATCTGTGTCTAAATGTCTGCAGCCACTCATTGGTTCCCTTGTTGCTATTGCATCCATCATCATGTTTGGTCTGTAGAGGAGCCATGTTGGTTTCTTTCTTTAGTCAGCTAAAAGTTTTGACTTTTTGACTGTTGAATCTGTGAGAGTAAGTATATAGGGTAATGATTTTAGATAAGGAATAGAAAGTGGTATGTTGGATTGTATAATAGAAGTTTTTGTTATGTTTATTAAGGTACTGTTTGTTTTTGAAGAGGTGAAACGTCTGCAGTCTGCGGACCACATCTGCAACAGAAGAGCTGGACTAAACGTCGGCAGTCTGTAAAAGGAAGACTGTTTGTTTTTTAACGTCTGCAAACTGTTAAAATAATCTGAAATTTAAATACACTGATTTTTTTAAAACTAAAAGAGTTTTTCAACATTGACATAAATCTTGATTCAACATACAACAAAATCCAAACATAACATCAAATCTTATTCAACAGAATTTAGACTCATTTTCTTCACCGTTTACTATGATGAATATTAATTGTTTTTAAATTGTTTAATGACTAAAATATAAAATCTTGTAAAAATATTAAACATGTCAAAAGGTTCAAATTGTATGTGGCTTCCAGATTACAACTCTTTTACACCCACTGCATTCATGTAGAACTTTGTTTGTTAATTCCTACAGACAAACTTTGCCATGGCTTTCATCCTTAAATTAATCACTCTACGTGTATGTAACTCATGAAGTTTCGTATGTAACTCATAAAGCCACATATATTAAAATTCATACAATGTACTTATATGTACTGTACAAATTATATAAATGTAATAACATGAGATACATTTTTTTTGCTTCTAACCTTATAATAAAAAAATTAAAAAGAAAAAAACGAAAAACAAAATTGATTGGCAATGTTTATGATTAGTAATCTAAAGTTTTCTTCTAAATAAATGTTTTCTTACGAACCATTTCCTATATTTTTTTATTCCAATCCCGTATGCATGTATATATGCATTTATTTATGTAGTCACAAATAACATTGCGTATCTTATCCCATCTACAATGATGTAGCACACAATTTTCAGGCAGGTTTGTGCAAATTAAATGACAAGTGGCCACGTAAGTTTGTGTGACAAGAGGTTCCTAACAAGACTAAAAGGAATATTATGGAGGTTGCAAACTCGACCTCCATGTTATACGAAATAAGGTTAAAGAGGAGAGACTGAGATGGTTTGAACATATGAAGAAAAAATACGACAACTATAGGTAGAACTATAAAGATATACACACTGTGGGGTAAGCATAATAAGAGAGACCCAAACTAATTTCGGATGACTGTATGAAGTTGAATTTACGAGATTTGCATATCTTTAAGAACGTGGTTGAGGATATGAGTTCGTGAAGATGTCGTGTTAAAATTATTAACTTCTAGGGGGATGTAATCAGTGGCGGAGCTAGGATTCTAAATCCGGAGGGTCACAACTTAAAAGTTTCATATTCGTCGATGTGTATTAATAGATGAAATACAAAGAAATAATAGTAATCAACATAAATTTTTATTTATAAAATAGTGAAATTAAAATTATGTTGCATCCTGATCACGGATCAAGATATGTGGTAAATAACAAGACAATATCTAAAAGTGGCTGTAAAAAAATAAAATCAATAGAGTAAAAATGATAAAAAGAAAAAACAGTATAATATCAAAAAGTATTTGGTGGATATTGGCCTATTAAATAATATTGACCCAACGTTCAAGCCATCTTCTTCCTATCCTCTTCTAAATTTTACACTCTCACTGGCGGCTTACAGCAATCGACGACCGACAAGAAAAACATAAAAAATTGCAACTAGTCGCTTTGTTTTTTTTTTTTTGTTTTTTTTTATTTTAGATACTCCAGGGATACAATATAGAAGAGTCAAAACACAAGAAAGATTCTTCCATCGAGAACTTAGACTCACAGAGTAATACATAGTTTCGCCGGCCGGAGGGTCAGTGGACCCCTTGACCCTCTTGTAGTTCCGCCCCTAATTTTTACATATCTCCTTACTAAAGATTTTTATTACAAATTTACTCGGCCATTAAATTAAATTACATATTTTCCTTCAAGAGATGGAAATATGTAATTGACTTTTTTTTTGAAAGGAGAAATATGCTTCAAGAATAAGATATACCTAATTGAATTTTTTTTACTTGGGTAATATGTAATAAATAATCCTAGGAAGGAAAATATGTAAATTTCTTTCTTTTTTTTTCATCGTTTGATGAAGATGTCATTTTTTAGTAGAAAGTATAGATTTTTGTAGGTAAAAGAAAGAAATGTAAAAGAGGCATTGTCTCAATGATACCCTACGATTCTTTCAAATGGGATGTCTTGGGTTCAAATCTCTCCCGCAACGAAAAAGGGGTCTGTGAGGGGTCAGGGGGTTTTCCCAGTGAGGTTTCCTTCTGGGGTGGTTGTGGTGGCTCATGGGAGGTTTAGATAACTAGACCTTGGTGACATGGCCTAGAAACAGTGGGTTCACACGATTGAGACCTTCTCCGTTCCAAAAAAAAAGAAAGAAATGAGAAGAGGATTAGAATAATTTGAACTAATTTAATTGAGTATACATAATTTTTTTTAAAAAAAAAAACTGAATGCAATTTACTATTAAGGCCCTGTTTGGTAGCCTCTTAATCCCATTCAGATGCTACCACTTAATAGTTCATAGCATATGAATGGTTAAAAAATATCCTTAAGTCTGAATAGTTAAGAGGTTGGCAATGGTTCATAACATCTGAATGGTTAAGAGGCAACCCTATGTCTGAATGGTTAAGAGGTTATGAACCATTCAGATGTAACCTCTTAATGTCATTCAGATGCAAACAAACAACCCTTAGTAAATGGTTAATGGGTTCCACACTTCCACCAATCAAAACAAACCACGGCGAACAAAAGATGTGGTCTTTGATTTATGTGGCAAAAATTAGGAGGGGAAGGTGTAGACACGCACCCTACACCCAACCTAAAAGAAATAAAAATATACTGGCCACTGGTTGATTTTTTTTTTTTTGGGAATAGGTATCACTTGCCTATGCTACTCATTATATATATATATATATATATATATATAGGGTAATGTTCTAATACTAACCCACTCTTACGGCGATAACCCATTAACTTTGGCAAAAAATAGCCGAATCTTGAATTTTTTTTTAAACATCATTGTAACACAATTTGAACACCATGTTCTTTTATGAGTTTGGGCTAATTCATTACCGTTTGGGCTCTTACAGTACTGTAGGTGTTTAAATATTTAAAACGTACAGTACTGTAGCAAAAAACTTACAACGATGATATTTTTTAAACGGTGATGAATTAGCCCAAACTCAAAAAAAGAACATGGTGTTCTAATTGTGTTACAATGATGTTCAAAAAAAAAAATTCAAGATTCGGCTTCGTTTTGGCAAAGTTAATGGGTTATTGCCGTAAGAGTGGGTTATTATTTGATCCCAATCCTATATATATATATAGGGTATGTTTAAAATGAAAACCACATCTCAATGAGAAAACAACGAAAACCATGCAAAAATCACGTAAAAATAACGTATTTTTTTTTCGAAATTTTTTTTACATGTTTGTAACACTATTGGACACATTTTTATAAAAAAAAAATCAAAAAACGCCGACCAAATATTTTTTTAAAAAATATTTTATAAACCCACATAAAACCTACGTAACAAAACATAATTTTTTTTACGTTTTGTTACGTAGGTTTTACGTGGGTTTATAAAATATTTTTTTAAAAATATTTGGTCGGCGCTTTTTTAATTTTTTTTTATAAAAATGTGTCCAATAGTGTTACAAACCTATAAAAAAATAAAAAAAAAAACATTGTTTTTACATGTTTTTTTGCATGGTTTTTGCGGTTTTCTCATTGAGATGTGGTTTTCATTTTATCTTTTCCCTATATATATATATATATATATATAGTTTATAAAGTGAGGTAGATGATCAAATGTTAACTAATGTTTATTGCGCTAACCAAATAACTACATCTTATTAGTTTGGGGCCCACATTAAAGTAAATTTAAAGATGTAGCTTTTTTTTTAAATTAATGTTGGACTCACTTACATTAATAAAAAAATAAGAAAAAAACTACATCTTTTGATTTACTTTACCGTAGGCCTCAAATTAATAAGTTAGTTATTCGGTTATCGCAATAAGGAAGGGTTAACATTCGAACCATCTCCTATAAAATGAAATTTACTGTGAAAGTGAATCACTCTTCAATTTTATCTATTAGTTAAATATAAATTGTGTGACTTGTCAATGTGTTCTTGAGTTATACATTGTCGCCCTCTGCTCGTCAACTCTCACTCTCTCTCCAGCTACTAAGTCGACCTTCATTTTTTAAATTTGATAAATAATATGATTGTATTCAAAATCAGTTCTTTAGTTTTTTACAAGACATTTTTGAAAAATTTAAAGCATGTTATCTAAAGCAAATAATTTTAGAATTCAAATATTTGATTTACGATATATAGATTTTAACATAGTTTAAAATATAAATATATCTTCACATAGACAAAAGAAGTAGAAGTAGAAGTGGTTGGGTTTGATCTCTTTTACATGAAAAATTGACATATGATTACCCTTTTAAGTTTTTGAAAATAAGAGCTTAGGGGTTGTTTGGTAGCATCTGAATAGGTCTGAATCTAAATGGTTCAGATTCAGACCGTTTGTTTGAAGGAAAAAAACGCATCTGAATGGGACAGAAGGTCTGAATGGAAAGGAAACCATCTGAATGGAAGGAAACCTCTCGATCGAAAGGGAAACCCCTTGTCATTCGTCAAACACCGAAGGTCTCCATGTCGGCGATCTACCAACCGTGAACCAAATCCATCTTGTCGGAACCACCACCATCCCGTCGCCGCCTTTCTCCGCCGCTCGCAAGGACGACGATGACGACGACCTACTGTTACGATGATCGAGCACCGAACGGTGACGATGGCGGGGACGATGATCGAACACTCGACAGACTGTTACGACGACGACCGGTGATGAGAAGGGACGGTGAATATGATGGACGAGGCTTAGGGTTTTCTGAAAAAAGAGGGCTGCAGCGGTGGACGGATGGGACTGCGACGGTGGATGGGGGGTTGTGGTGGTGATGACGAGGAACCTCGATCGGGAATATGGTTTTTAAAAAAAAAAAGAATTTTTTTATTTTTTATTTTATTCAGATGTGCAACCAAACAGTTATCATTCAGACCCTCTTAACTATTCAGACATCTTACTCATTCAGCACTCAATGATTCAGACACAACCAAACGGCCCCTTAACAAATATAGTTTATTTTTATACTAGAAAAATTAGGAACCAGATGCATGTGATTCAAAATTTGTTATTTGCATTGGATTCAAATGGTATTAGTTTCAAAGACATGCTTGATTTTGTGGGAGTTGTGTTTTTGATTGGTGTTCCCAAACCAAAATGTAGTTGAAACCACCACAAACATGGAAGGAAAGAATAATTTACCATAAAACAATAAACAAAATCCAAAACAAAAGTGTCTGTTATATGATTGAACTTGGGTTCCAATCAAAAAGAAGGATTAATACTCCCTACTACCAATCATTACCATTACTATTACCATTTGTTGAGCTTTCCACACCCCAATCATTCCCATTATCATTCATAGCACCCCAGTCTTCAGTGGGTGCCCAGGCCAAGTCCCCTTCCTCCTCCCACTTGTTTTTTACGGTGTTCGTGTTGGCATGCGCATTGTCATCCGCGCTCCAGTCACCGTAACTTCCACCATTCCAGTTGCAGCTTTCGGATTCCGTTTCAACAGTTTGTTCTTTCTCAGGAAGAAAACAACCTTTGTAAGAATCATTCTCTACACAATACCAAAGCAACTTCTTCCAATGTTCATCCTGAGCCCCACATTTCAAACAACGTCAGGTCAATTTCACAAATGGCAAATAACAAACAATTAGAGCATCCACATCTCATTCCCAATCCCATCCACATTCTCAAATTATAGGAAAAAAAGAACATAAATTTCTTCAACTCCATTCCTCCATTTCCATACCCCGTCTCCAATCTTTTAGAGAAAGCTATAGTGATTCCACATATTTATTATTTTATATATATATATATACTAGATTAGTACCCTGTGTATTACACAGGTTGAATAAAGAAAACATAACCAATAGTTATCAATGTAAATTTAGAATATATAAAACGATTTTTAATATAAAATATAATTACAAATTCGAATGATCTAATATTTAAATATAAAAATAATAATATTATTTCTTAAATACTAACTTTTTATAGCTTGTTTTTCTTTAAACATTGTGTTTTATATAACTGGTTTTGAAAAATTTTATTATTTATAATATTTTTTCAAAAAAATGTGTTTCTTAATATTAATGTATTAAAATCTTTTTTATTTTAAAAATGTATAAAAAAATTATTTATTATTTTTTTGAACGGCCTAGTACAATGACACTCAAGACGGGATTTCAATTGTCCCCTCAGATATAACGCTCTGGAATTTGTATATGTAATATTATTATTTAATATGAGATGTAATTGATAGGAGAGAGGCTGGAAATCAAGATTGAGGTGTCCTAAGAACATGCCAAGTGTCACTAGAAACTTTTATTTATTAGAATACACACACACACACATATACATATAGGATTGAGATCAAATAATAACTCACTTTTAAAGCAATAACCCAGATAACTTTGCTAAGATGAAGCCAAATCTTGGAATTTTTTTAACATCAGTGTAACATATTTAGAACACTATGTTCTTTTATGAGTTTGCGAAAATTCATCACCGTTTGGGAGTTTACATCGTTGTAAACAGTTACAATGCTATAAATCAAAAACTTACAACGATAATATCTTTTAAACAGTGATGAATTTTCGCAAACTCATAAAAGAACATAGTGTTCTAAATGTGCTGCAATGATGTTCAAAAAAAAAATCTAAGATTTGGCTTTATCTTGGAAAAGTTATCTGGGTTATTGCTTTAAGAGTGGGTTATTATTTGAACACTTCCCTATATATATGTGTGTGTGTGTGTGTGTGTGTATATTGTGAGTGGATATAGAGAAAAAGTAATAAAAGAAAGATGAAACAAGTATTATTTAATTGAATAGAGATAGATATGGGGTATGAGTTGAGGGAGGTTTTTATAAGATGGAAAAAATTTGGGGGATAGATGTGAGTTTTTAGTTAAATTAGAGGGAAGATGATAAGGAATGCAAAGTGAGTAGTTGCTATAAATTCAAATAATACCTTGCATATGATATGTGGGTTCCCTACAGCAATCAACAAAGATCTGGCTCGAGTGATGGCAACGTTAAACCTCCTAGGATTACTCAAAAATCCCAAACAATGTCTCTTGTCAGTCTCATCATGTTTGATGGTTGACCGAACGGTAGAAACTATAATAACTTCCCTTTCTTGACCTTGAAAGGACTCCACTGTCCCAACCTTAATCTCAGACCCAACAAATGCTTCAAGCGCCCTGCTTATCTTAAGCACTTGCTGTCTATATGGTGTTATCACCCCAATATCTCCATTCTGTATCCCCTTATCTTTCAACTTCGAGATGACCTCCACTACCTCACTAGCCTCAATTCTGTTAAACCATGACGGGTTGTTCCCTTCTCTCTCATCAACACCTTGAACACCAATAAAAAGAACCGGGAATTCCGGGTTTGGAATAAAATCCTTCCAAGTTAACGGGTACAAGGTATCATCTTCTTTGCAAGAGACCAAGTCCCCTTTATAAAACAAATCTGAAGGAAGTGACAATATACGTTGATGGCAACGGTAATTTCTAACCAATTTAGTCACATAATTCTGATCACCATCTTTGTAAAACTTAGATTCGCAGAGTCTCTCCATGAATGATTTCCCTAAACCATAACTTTCAGCATCTTTAGAAAATATTACAGGACCTAACTGCACAGGATCTCCAGCAAGAACAACGACTATATTCCGTCTATAAAAATGAGATATCGGGATCATTGTTTCAGGCTCAGAGGCCTGGGCTGCCTCGTCCAAGAAAATATGTGAGAAGTGGCCCGTTTTAAGACCTTCTGCATAAAGAAGAGCAGCACTTGTATACGTGGATATTATAATTCTGTACCTTATAAGCTGTTCAAATATAGGACAGCTAAAGGTCATCTCTTCTTCATCAACACTACAAAATTTAAGAAACTCAGGTTTGATATCATCTACTGAACGAGCTGTTGCATTGAGCCTAAATATATCCTCTTCACGGATTTTAACAGCATTCTCCATAACAAGTCTTGCCAAAAGATGATCTGCTGCACTATTTGAAGGTGCACAGACAAGAATTGCAGTATTCATTCTGGTTTTGTAAAGCTGAAGGATAGCTTCCGTAAGAGTTACGGATTTACCAGTTCCAGGTGGACCATGAACAACATAAGGTGGGCCCCCTTTGCAACCAAGGATCATCTCAACTGAACTCAATTGCTCCTCATTCAAATTACAAGAAATTGGAACCAGTGGACGGGTTTCTATACGTCTTTCATTTGAAGATAACTCTGGGAAGAGAAAATCTGTATCAAGCTTACCAGAAGCTTCTAAAGCTTGGTACAATCTTTTCATGCCAAGTCGATTATATTCAAATTGTACATCATAGCGATCCACTTCAGAATAGTTACCATGAACATCGTCATGAAATGATATGATAACTTCTTCAGCCTCGACACGGAAAATATACCCCTGTAAGGAATACACTGTTAAAGCTAATCTCAATACAGGTAAGAAAGAGCACAGTATGAAACTAAACCACCAGGCCTAGTTCTAGAATGAGCAGCAAAATGATAACATATTATAGCAGGTTTTGGTAGAAGAAATTAATATATTGCATGGGTGGGATTAACCTGAAACCCTTTTGCCTGTTGCCACATTTTAACAAATGATTGTGTCAAGTATAATTACATAAATTATATTGTATAAAAGTAAATATAATCTACTGAATAAATAGTGCTAACAATTTTGACACGAACCTATTAACACGACACAAAGTTAACAGATTTCGTGTTTGAGCTTAACAGGTTTCTTGTCGTAAATAAGTCGAATTATTTTAGACACGATAAAAATCGTGACTAAACAAGTAAAACCTGTTAACTTGTTAACTATCTGTTTAAACATGTGAATCTATTTACGACCTGTAGTAATCTGTTTAGACCAGCTTAAACGCTTGTTTAACCTTGTCAACAACTTGTTAAAAGACACTTTTAAATATGTTTAAACACCATTAACCTATTTAAACATATTTACATTTTTTAAATAAAAAAAATAAATTTGCGATTTTTATTGTGTCCCTAGATAGGTGTTATTGTGTTACCTGTTTATAAACAAATTCATGTTCGTGTTTGGAAAAAATGACACGATTAGTTATCATGTTGTGTTCGTGTCTTACCATGTCGTGTCTGGTTATGCCAGCCCTATGAATAAAGAAATTAAAAAACCCCATGCATTCAAAATACATTTTGGGCAGCTTTGGTCTCTTTTGACATGTTCAAAGCATTGGACTTGCTTTCTTGTTAGCAAAAAGAAATAAAGAGATATAAAATAAACACAATGGAACATTCGAACTTTGAAGGAAATGCCAAATCTGGTCCTAAAACATGTATTTATAATATAATATAAGAGGTTTTCTATTTTACTTTTCATGTAACCTATAACAATCAATTTTATTATGTGAAATGAACCTTATACAGAGGGGTATTGTGGGATACAGACTTCGCGATAACGAGA
This sequence comes from Mikania micrantha, assembly GCA_009363875.1. Lineage (NCBI taxonomy): Eukaryota > Viridiplantae > Streptophyta > Magnoliopsida > Asterales > Asteraceae > Mikania > Mikania micrantha. The sequence goes on along the minus strand of CM018696.1, from coordinate 60,113,470 downwards.
TCTCCTACTACAATTGATGGCCTTCTCTCAGCCAGTCCTGGGACTTCAAGTGAAAGGAACCTACCTTTGGTCTTGAATGTAACATTTTGCATGTCATAAGCTCTCATGTCATTCTGAAAAACAACTCAAACCATTTCAAAGCTAATACAAAAATATAACTATACATAATGTTGTAGTTGAAGCCCTATATATAGTCCATGATTCATGAATAGATTACCTCAAGTTTAATTTCCTCCATAATACACAATGCTCTAAAGAAAGGGAAATAATTCTTTGGGGTTAAACCTTCGAGAAGGGAATCAGGAATCCCCTTATTTTCAATTACTTCCCTTATAGCCTTAGGGATTTTATATTCTAGAAGCTTGTATCTTTGTGGTCGACTATTAGCCTTTGCAGGACGAGATCCCCTAATTACTTTGAGGCCTGCATCGGGGGAAAATATTCGGGGGATTAATGGTTTGTTTCTCGCTGGTCTGTGGTATGGCATGTTACTAGCCAATGACCGTGAGATCTTATCTTCTGCCATAACAAATCCCACACGTTCAATCTTATCATCATCAACATTAAAGTGAACAGCTGTTGTGTGCAGACCTTTGACCTTTGCTTTACAGGATAACCAAATGGTCAAGGTCCTACCAGGCACCAAAGTCCTGTCCTCCAAGGTAAACGACTCCACAAATGAATTGATATACTTCTCATCCGAATCAGGTGTGGGTGGTTCCATCACAGAGAGGGTAAAAGAGTCTTTCGGTTTGGAATCATATATCTCAACTGACCATAATGTTGCCGCTTCTGTGGAATTGTTCTCAATGGTGATAGAGTTAAATATTGTTTCACCCACAACTGAGAAGAACTTAGGCTTCCCATCAACCAAAGGAAATGGAACCGAAACAACAATTGGACCCTCGTTTTCTGGATTGTAGTTATACATAGATGCATCGTTTGCAAAATCAACATTTCCAATATCCCCAACGTCACTAATCACTGACCGTGTTTCATCATTGTAGATGACCGAACCCATTGAGTAACAACAAGCTGTGTGTTCAAATTAAAATATTAACTTATTAGTAGCTACTCATTACTAAAAAATGTATAATTCTTGGAGTTGATAACTTATGAAATACTGAAAATTCTGTGAATTCAAGAAAAAAGCCGAGTTCAGTTTTCAGAAACATTCCAAAACATTATACTAATTCAATCATCATAGGGGGCTTTGTAGCATTTATAAAGTAACTGTTAGAATGATGATTTTCTCCAAAACTAGAGCATACATCAATTTGAGCTTGGATTGAAAAACCTAATGCAATAAGTCCAGTCATCCTAACAGAGTATATAAGAAAGAGGTATTATAGCTACCAATTATTCATAATTTGTTCTTATAACAACAATGAAATTAGGTGGTTATTGTGAACTAAGAACCAGTAATACGTGAATAGATCACACGCAGATTGAGATCTTTTAATTCATGATTCAAGCCCTTCAATTATGGAGATACACACACTAGAAATAAGATTCAGATATAATACCAAAATTTAAATTAAATTGATGTCAAAAATCCGACGAGAAATGTATGAACTCCATATGAACTAAACCTCAAAATACAGTCTCCGAAACCTGTAAACTTATTTTTCTGAAAACATGCATACTTTTGCGATATAATGTATGCTCATCATCTACGACAAAAACCCTAAATAAAGGAATGAAAATTGAGAAAACCTCTTGAGAATTGGATGATCGAAATCTTCCTAATGCAAGATCGAACACTCTTTTTGCTTTGTAATTACTCACTAATTTCTGATTATGAAAATTACAACATTCTGTAAAAGAAAAGCAAACTCGATGATTAATTGTTAGGGTTTTTGTTCACTGTGAGGGGAGGTGAATAAAATCAAAAGGGTAGCGGTTTCAAAATAAATATAAGATTTTTGGCTAAAGCAAAAGTCCTATACGTCCATGGTTTTTCCAATGAAAAATTCTTTTGGTGTTAAATGTTTAAAAGTAGTCGTGAAAATTCACAGGTCTTTTTACTGGTTAGTGGTCGGATTGATCAGACCGAATTTAAAAACCGAACGTCATAATCACATGTAAAAATTAAAAGTATTAAACTGAGTAAATATAAGTATTGAAAATTGAAACATTGTTGAAGGGCACACATCATGTTTTGAACTCGTTAAAATCAAAGCCTCCATCCTGATTAAGTCAAGCGAGGAGATCATCATCTTCCGTCTTCAACCTTCCCATCTCCTTAGCCTCTGTGAAAACATAGGGGGTGTTTGTTTTTTCAAGAAAACCTCTTCTAACCTCTTCTAACCTCTTATGTCTGCGCCGCGCAGACGCGGGAAGAGGTTAGACTGTTTGTTTTCTCGAAGACATTTCATTAAAAAACGTCTGCCCAGCCTCTTCTTGGCGCAGACGTGGACCAACATCTTCTAACCTCTTCCCAACCTCTTCTCACTTCTTCAACCCAAGCTCTCCCCATCGCCACCTCCACAGCCGGCCTCCCCATCGCCTCCACAGCCGGCCTCCCCATCGCCGCTTCCCCCACCGCCGAGCCTCCCCACCGCCGTCACCCTTCAAAGTCGCGCCCCCCATCGTCGCATCTAGGGTTCGCCCCTTTCACTGTGTCGCGCCCACTCCACCGTCGCATCTAGGGTTCGCCGTTGCCTCCCACCGCCTTCACGAACGACGCCCACCTCCACCGTCGCATCTAGGGTTCGCTCGCAAACCCTGGTTCCTTCGATCGACGCCCGCAAACCCTGGTTCCTTCAATCGACTCCTGGTTCGATCGGCTGTTCAATCGACGCCCGCAAATCCTCCTCCTCTGCCTCTAGTTCCTTCGATCGATGGCAGTGGTGGACGGTGGTGGCTCAACGGTAGGTGGAGGAGAACGATTGGAGATGAAGACAGTGGTGGACGGTGGTGGCTGGTCGACGGTGGGGTTGGGGTTGGGGAAGAAGACTGAAGAGGTTTTTGTTTGAAGAGGTTTTTGAAAAACAAACACCCTCAAAACCTCTTCTTGCAGAGGTTTGGTCCACCTCTTCTGTAAAAGAGGTTTGCAGACGCGGACCGCAGACCGCAGACGTTTTACCTCTTCAAAAACAAACACCACCTTAGCCTCTCCAGCACCTTCTGCAACTTCGTCACCGATATAAACCATCACCGTTCTCATAAAACACCTTAATGCCCCGTCAGATCGATCTCATCTTGCTCCTTTTTTCATCCAGCTTCTTCTTAAGTGATCCTCTTTGTATCCAGCTTCTTCTACGATCCAAAGAACAAATTGTTGATGGATCGGTGCAAGATCACAAAGTCGTCGTAGATGATGGCATAGTTGCCTGAAGAACCTACGTTCAATTTCCGAAAACTGGTTAACATTATGTATTCTACAGCATCATTTTTTAAAGATCATTGTGTTATTCATACTCGTCATTGTGTCATCCTTGCTTAGCATTATGTATTCTACAACATCATTTTGTCTTAAATTGTTCGGAAAAACACAACATTAAGCAGAAACACAAAAGACACTATTACATGTACTAAAGACACAATGACCTTAACAAAATTGTCCAAGCTCGTCATTGTGTCTTCATTACAGGTAATTGAGCATTTTTATAGATCATTGTGTTATTCATACTCGTCGTTACGTCATCCTTGCTTAACATTATGTATTCTACAACGTTATTGTGTCTTAAATTATTCAGGAAAACATAACTGTAACATCAGTGCCGGAATCGTACCGGAACAGTGATCGCAACAGTACCATGAACAGTAAACATGTACAAACTCTATAGTATTTCAGTGTATTTCATATTCATAGCATGTATCATTATCATTTCATGAATCAAACAGTGAAGTCATAGTCATTTCAGATAAACAAAACTCATAAAACATGGTTTATCAGTAAGATAATTGTCTGACAACACAGAACCATCATGTGATTATTTGTTAGGATTTTATTATGTATAAACGTATGTGAGGCTTTACAGAACAAAACGACACGGATATCGTTACGTGAATGCTAAATTGACGGATTATTCGTATATGTGACGATCTGTACGAATATATCTGAAGGTTTAACGTTCTGAATAGTATCCAATAATTAGAAAACAATATTGAATAGTGTAGTTATCGTCGTGTTCGTATGGGTGACTATTCGAACGAATACGAGCGACTGTTGTACGATTCGATTATTAAACAGTTAAATTAATAAATTTTTTAACAAAACAATCTCAATATCATATAACAATTTACAGATACATCATACCTGGTGAGTTCGGCTTTGTGATCAGATTTCGAATCGAACGGCTCTTCCATCTATCAAGAGCTCAATGGTTTGAGTTTAAGTGTTCATGACGCACTCAAATCCCTCAAATCGTTGGCTCTGATACCAACTTGTGACACCCCAGTCACTTTCAGTTCCCTCCAGACATTTTACACCTCGTTTTAACAAATTACGTTTAGGTCCCAGTAAAAAGAAAACTTTTGTGTTTAACAAACCTTTAAACATACTATTACCAACACCTGTTTAAAACAAGTTTAAGTATGTTTACAAACTTCACAAAACATTTATTACACAAAAGCTTCATACAAGTTCGATTATTTAAAGATTAAACCACCATACGCGCCTCCATGTTCGATTCCCGATCACCATCACCGCTCACCCTACTCTTTTGTACCTGTAACACCACATTTAAATTCACCATTAGTTCGTTAGAACTAAGTAAGATTACCTCATCATTCACCACGTGTATTCCATAACACCATATGGATACACTAATGAGGTTTCAAATAAAATGTTGATGACAACATTTAACCATATACAAAACGATTTACTAACGCTTCGTTTTCAACCAAAACCTCATTATATCTCCCATACATGCACAATCATTATAATTTAATATAACACATATATAACACACAAAACACCAATTGTGCATCATATTTCACGAAATTCACAATTTACAATTTGACACTTGAATTTCAAATGTCTACACCAAAACATGCACATTTCCAATCCACCATTTGTTCACACACCTTGTGAATCTTTTACATTGGAATTGCAAGTTATACGTTCACACACCTTGTGAATCTAAGCATGCATATTACCAATTTTGTAACATCCTAAAATAATAGCAATAAATGAAAAAAAATGTATATATATGTGGTTACGTGGAAGACACGTCAAAAGAAAAAAAAATTAAAAGGGGGGGGTAATTCATTCGACAGAAGCAGCAGAGAAAAAAAAAGAAAAGAAAGAAGAAGAGAGAAAGGAAGAAAGAAGAAAGAAGAAAAAGAAAAGGAGAAGAGGGGGAAGATCCGAACAACGATCCATGATTCTGAGCTTAGATCGTGAGACTAGGTCGTGAACATTTTGAGGTAATCACGTTTTCTCATCTTTGAATCACCATAAAAGGATTTGATGGGGATTATGAACCAGGGTTCTAGAATCGTGACATTGGGTTGAGTTTTGAGTAGTTATTGGATCCTAAATCTGTGTATAGTTGTTTTGGTATGTTTCAAACATCCCTTGTTGTATGGATCATGATATTTGCAAATAACCCAAGTTATGGTTCATAAGAGTGAGATGAGAAAAATAACTCATTTGGGGTGATTAAGGAAAAACAATAATAAATAATAATAATAATATGATTTAGTTATTGTCTAAATTTGAAAATATGTATAGAGGTGAAATTGAGATGTGGTAGTTGTTAAAAACTCATATGATAAGATTAATATGAGTTTAACCTAAATGGGTCAAATGGGTTAGATGATGATTGTGATGAATTGATGTTAAAATTATTAACAGTTATGATCATAAATGAATTTTGAATAATAAAAGTGATTAAAGATCGTAGCTAATATAACTGAACATCAATTATTTGATAAAATGCCTGAGGAGGCATGAAATATGATTAATGGTAATAATTGACTAAAACTTACTAAACGTAGTAAGATAAAGTCAGTTATGTGATAAATAGACTTTGAGCAAGTCAAATCAGTCAAGTGTGTTAAACTTGATGGTATGTGCTATACGTGTTGAAACTAGTTGTATATGTATTTTGCAACTAGGTGGTGGTAGTGGAAGTCAAACCACTAGTCATAGAGTAGGAAAGGAGCCTGCAGTTGTTAATCTTTTATCTGATCGAGGTAAGTAATCCCATAACTATGACATCACATAATAAACATTGAATTTGTTGTTGAATAAATTGTATGTTAAATATGGTATTGGTGATAGGGAACGTTGAATAATAAAAGTTCAACAACCTATAATAAATCCAATACCTTGGTGAATGAAAGTGTGGGAATTCTATGATGGAATTACCGGTGAGTGAACATCATAGTACTTTGATTGAATTAATTATGACTCCACAATGGTGGATAGCCAGAAGTGCTGGCAATTGTCTTAGATGGAAGTACCGGTGGGTGAACATCTTAAGACTTGAATTAATTATGACTCCACAATGGTGGATAGCCAGAAGTGCTGGCAATTGTCTTAGATGGAAGTACCGGTGGGTGAACATCTTAAGACTTGAATTAATCATGACTCCACAATGGTTGATAGCTAGAGGTGCTAGCAATTGTCTTAGATGGAAGTACCAGTGGGTGAACATCTTAAGACTTGAATTATTTATGATACTACAAATGTGTACATCGTCAGTGAGGCTGACAAATAGCTATGGTGGAAGCACAGGAATGTGAACACCATAGTGTAATATTGATTAAACTATTGTAAGCAATAGTTGATGATTAATAATATGATATTGTTATATTGTGAGAGTCAATTCGAATAGAAATGACTCAATGTGAATATTGATTGTGAAAAATGTATTTTTACATTTTGAGGTTGAGAAACCATTGGGGTTTACTTACTTAGTTCTTATGAACTAATGTGAAATATTGTGTGATGTTGTAGGTCAACCCTGATGGACACGGCTGTAAGGATCGAGGCAGATCGTGAATCGAACGAACAAACCTTGTTGCAACTTTATACTTTTGGGTTTTGATTGTACTTATGTAAATAAGTACTGTAAAATGTGTAGGGTGCTGGTGTCTGCTTTAAACGTTGTTTAATATTATTAAATAAAGAAAGTCAACGAGGTTTTTAAAAAACGAAAAATTTGCTTGGACCTACTCTGATATATTTGAAAATTGGTTGAATAGTAACTGGGGGTTACAAATTTAACATCTACGCATTTGTAGATCACCACATGTTCACACACCTTGTGAATCTTTTACATTGGAATTGCAAGTTATACGTTCACACACCTTGTGAATCTAAGCATGCACATTACCAATTCAACATCTACGCATTTGTAGATCACCACATGTTCACACACCTTGTGAATCTTTTACATTGGAATTGCAAGTTATACGTTCACACACCTTGTGAATCTAAACATGCACATTACCAATTCAACATCTACGCATTTGTGGATCACCACATGTTCACACACCTTGTGAATCTTTTACATTGGAATTGCAAGTTATACGTTCACACACCTTGTGAATCTAAACATGCACACTACCAATTCAACATCTACGCATTTGTAGATCACCACATGTTCACACACCTTGTGAATCTTTTACATTGGGATTGCAAGTTATACGTTCACGCACCTTGTGAATCTAAACATGCACATTACCAATTCAACATCTACGCATTTGTAGATCACCACATGTTCACACACCTTGTGAATCATGCAACAACAATAACCACAATCACGTATAACACAAATCACTTGTAGTATGGACTCACCCAGTCCTTAACTACAAGTTCAATCAAATAGGTAACTTACCTTAATTTGAAGAGTTGTCAACAATCTCCAACTCTTTTCCAGGCCTTCTAGAACTAGATTTACCTCCTCTTCCTATTATATATTCACATATAACAGAATTTAACAACATGAACATACAACTTGTGTTATTTATGTAATCTAATTCATTCGACCTGTTTCATTCTTTATTTTCAGTCAAAACCTCGTGGAGGCTTTTATCAACATCCCATGTGTAAAAATTAAGCTACACATGTAAATCATATTTAAATTTTCACAACCTCATATTTCAACATTTAATCAACCTTGGAATTGGGGGTTACCCTTCCAAAGGATGATCTAAAACCACCATAAACATGATTTAATCATATCACTAGTTATCATACTCAACAATATGAGTTTCTCGACAACCGGACATTATAACGGATAAAAATCAAAATTTCACCATTAAAACATCTAGTTTCTCGTTTCTACTTATCCCCAATCAATATATAATGCTCAAGACTCAATTTAAACCGTATATTATCAAAATAAATGAGATAAAACGAATCGTTTTCCCTTCAAACGGATTTCTAATTGAAATATAATGATCTGGACGTGTAGAAACGATCCACGGCTCAACCCGAACGTCTGGATAGCTTAAAAATTGAGTTTTGATGGTAAAATTTTGAGTTGAGTGAGTATGTGTGCGTGTAAGATCGAGAGAGAGAGATAGATATGTGTGTTTGAGTGAATTCCTTATAAGATAAGCTTTCTGCCAAGCCGCCACACCCGTCGCGTACCGCGAAAAAATTCGGGATCCTCTGATATTTTATGTTCTTCGCGTACCGCGAAGGGGGCTCATGAAGCCTTTGCGTACCGCGAAGAAATTCCAAACATAATATCTTATAATTTTCTTCATTTCGCGATTCCGAACAATCCGTAACTCCGTTTTGCGCATGGTTTTCGCCTACGTTCCTCATTTCTCACATATTTTCAATTTTTAATAATAAAAATCATTCTACTGACGATTACTTCAATCGTATTCATATTATTAAAAACGGGTCGTTACAACCTAGGACTGCGAACCCTACTTCGAATTAAGGCATGTGGCCGAACCCCTAATGTGTTAGCAGAACCCTTGCCATGAAACCTTAGGAACCACGAACCTAATGAAGGACGAACCTTAAAGGTTCGTTAGTGGGGTGGTGTTAGCCGAACCTGGGTACAACCTCAAAAAGGTTCGCTGCCCTCATGATTGGCAAACCAAAGTGTGATCGAGTTATGGTATCGTGGGATCTAGGATTGTCAATCTTGGTTATAAACTATAAGATGTGTGTATGAGTATCTAAAACTAACAATAAATGAGATAGAACATGTATGTATGGGACAAGTTTTATGTGAGTGCATGGGAAAGAACCTAGAGTATAGGTGTGTGTGCATATGTAAAACTAAAACCCTAAGGTGTATGCATGGAACTTAATGTATGAACTAGGGAGTCTACAAGAGCCATTTTGTTTCAATATAAAGAGAAGGTTAGGTGATCAAGGATCCTTATCTTTCGTAATCATGTTTTCAGATTCGTTTAACAATTAAGAGAAGGATAGGGAGTCCATGAGAATTAAAAACAAAAGTCTTGTGATCAATGAGAAATCAAAGATCATCAATTGGGCTTAAGTAGGCTTAATGGGCTTAATTAAGCTATCATATGTTAAATGTTTATTAAATTCAAGTAATAGTATTTTAATAAAAAGGAAATGGATTATAAACTTATCATGATTATCTTGTTGGGAAATTGTTATAAATAGACAATATGATTGTCTGGATTTGAACAGAAAACAAAGGAGACTCTGCCCGAATTTCGTAAAAATTTAATGATAAGTTGTTATAACTAATCATGGGAATTGGGGATTTCAATTGGGTAATTAAACTAGATCATTTAGATTAAACCTTAGGAGAACACTAGTACTTAGGACACTTAGTCGCACACACCAAGACCGAACCCTAGATACAACGACTTATACGTATACTTATTGTATTCGAACTCTTCTTAAAACAACTCAGGAACTGAAGAAACCTAAACTACCAGAACGAGCGCGCATTTTGTGATAGATCATTTACATAGCAGCACAGGTGAGTTCATTGCCCCTTTTCTAAACATTTTTGTTTTAAAACACGGGGCTGAGAAGCATGCGTAAACTGTTTTATTTAAATTGTTTACTTAAATGCTTTTATTCATTATATGTTATATCTTTATACTTGTTGATACTCCTAGACTCCTGTCTAGGGAATTATTATACAGATCAAATTATCAAGTTAATTAATTTACTCTCATGAGTAATACTTTAATTCTAAACTCTAAACAAACCCTTAGTCCATCAAGCTCAAATTCAAGAACCTAAATTCAAAGTGAAATCAAAGGAACTAAAGCTAAAGACCATGTTCAAAGAAACCAAATTCAGTGTGTGATCTGAAAACAAAGGATCCTAATTGAGTATCAATTATCATTGTGAATCATGGGAATTCTAAAGATCAAATCAAGAGACTCAAGGAATCATAAATCATAAATGTGTGTGAATCATTGAAATAATGAAATCATTAAGATCTAATGAAATCATTAATACTTGAGTTAAGGTGGATGTCAGTTGTATGGAAATCAAGACCACGTGTAACACACATAAAGTCCCGGCATAAATAGTAGACTCTTGTAGTCAAGCTATATGGGCAATAACGTGAACTATAAAATGAAATCAAAATCAAAGTCAAGAGAATCAAAGAGATCAAGAGAATCAGAGGATATCCGCAAAGTCCCGGCATGTACAGTAGACCATTGGGTCAAGCTGATATGGGCATCATTAAAATCCCGGCACGCTCAGGTATACTCCTTGTGAGTTATGCCTGATATGGGTCACGTGTGAGAGGGTACAACTTGGACAACCACCAACAACTAAGTCTAATTGATTGAGTCAATTAAGGCACAATCATCATGTCTTAGTTGTATTTAAATGTTTATTTATTTATTTATTTAAATATTTAACATTATATTTCTATGATTGCTTTTGGGAAATCATGTAACTATGATGAACTCAAGAGGATCAAAGGTAAATCGAATTGTGGAAATCAGAATCTAAATCAAAGGTGAATGGAGTGAAACACTTAATTATCATTAACAACAATATGCTAAGCAGTCCGGTATGTGGTGGGATGTTGGCTGGAGCTTGTCCCCTACATATGCCCTACATATAAGCATACTTGATTGGATAGCATAGGTGGTTGTTGATGAGGTTAAGGTTGTCATTTCGGGGGATCAAGGTAAACTTTTCAGGGTAATCAAATGCTATGAATCATATATCATGAAATCAAAGGTGTGGGATGAAATGCTTAATTATCACCAGGAACAATATATCATGTGGTTTGGTATGTTTATGAATGAATGAATCAAGAGTCAACCTAAGTATAAAGAAATTATAACTTAATGTATGTGTTTATGTATGTCCATGGGAATTATTGTCTTTGTAGGTAAAATATTTAGAGTATGAATTTTATAAATATGAGAATAATAATTAAATGTTTATAATCGATTTTATAAAACCAACATTTAAAATATATAATTATAAGTGATTAAAATACATAAATTTTAAAAGAAATGAAATAAATATTTATGAATGTTTAACAAGTTATAAAAATCTTAAAAGATTTTTAGATGTTTAAAGAGTATATGAAATTGAAATAAATTTAAAAATGAATTTAAAAATAAAATGATTTATAATATTATAAAATTAATCTCAGAAAATTAAAAATAATTTTTCTGACTTTTAAATTAATTTTATAAATAATACTTATATTTTTAAAGTTTATTTAAACAATAAAATAGCAAATTCATCAAATAATATTCTAAAAATTATTTAAAATTTCCAGAATGTTTTTATAGTCAAATTATAATTTCTGGAATTTTTACAGAATTTTTAGAAATGTTTTAATATTTTCTATATAATTAAAACCATTTAAATAATATTTAAATAGCAAAATAATATAATTTGTTTCTGAAAAATTCCCAAATTTTTACAGAATGTTAGAAACATTTTTTTAGAATTTTAGGAATTTTTTTAGAATTTTTAGAGTTCATTTGGTTAGGAAATAAAAGAATAGAAAGGGAAAATCCTAAACCGGCTTAGCCCGGGTTCGAACTCCCGAAATCAGATACAACCCACGCAGCTTGCCACCAATCTAGATGACTTCCTTGTGTTTTAAAGTATTCAGTTTATGCTTATAAACAAACCATTTCGCTTGTTCATTTGGTATAAACCCTAGACAATCAAATCGAACGATTTGTTGATTATGAGTTGTTTAAACCATAGGGCTATTGTTCCCCTTATGAAACAGAGTAAAATGCATCAATTACTTACCTGATTTGATTCTTAATTGACTGATTTCGTGTTGAAGCTTGTTCTCGATGATTCTTGAATTCGACTGAGAGATTGAGAACGATTCAAAACTTCTATTCGATCTCCTCCGTTTCAGAACTTAGTCGTGAGGGTTTCTGTAAGTTTAATTTGATTTTCGTGTTCATATGAATCGAATTTGATTTGTATTTCCCTTGTGGTCGTTCGGTTATGTCTTTAAGTGTTAAACGAGTTAAATTCTCAAATTAATGTGCTCGGTTTGGTCTCAAACGTGTAGGAAACGCATTGTGATCATAAATTGCATTAAAAGTTTACGTTTTGCTTGCTTTGGATCCAAGGATAGGTCGAAGGGATGGTCCTTCGTGGCTGTGAACTGGAAAAAAAAAACACATAGAAGAATTCGATATTTACATTTTTAGTCCTCCATTTTTTATTATTGTTTCTTTTGCCAACAAATTTGTTAACTTTATCACAAATTTTATTATTTAACTCTATAATCCCTCTAATTCTCTTTATGTTTTTTTTTAATGTAAAAACTACTAATAAGTTTATTTTATTAAATACTAATTATGTATAATTCCAATCTTCTAATATCTTAAGTAACTTTAAATGTAATAAAACTTTATAACCTTATAAAGTCTTAATGATATTGTTTGTTAAAACTTATGTATATATAATAAGTTTGTAATGCACTTATAAAAGAATTAAAACTATAGTTTTTAAATATCTTATTTTTTTTATTGTAAATCAATTTCTTTCACTTAAATTAAATAAAATTTATATATCACAAACTTTTATATAAGTAATAAAAGCATGATGATTTTTTTTATATTAATTATATAAAATTTATATGTATAACATGTTTATTTAATTTACTTAATTTAATTAAGAAATGTCCTCGTCTTTTATTCTATAATAAATTTTAAATGTATGCTCAAATACACCTACATGTATATAATAAATTTTAAAATAGTCCTTAATTTTGGTTTATAATAATTTTGACACGATTTTATTTTACAAAAACCCTAAAGGTTACATTTATAGCCATATGATTTAAGGGGTATAAATTTAATTTTCCTTTAAAGAAAGAGAACTTAGTATTATACCCATTAAACTTGTGAGTAGAAATAGTTCATTTAGTTCTGAAACAACAATGGTTATTAATTAAAATATTGTTACAAAAACCAAACATCATATAACCTTTGGGTTTTAGAATTTATGTTTTACAACTCATCGTGTCTCTTTGTTTGCCAACGTGTCTTTTCTGCTTGTTTTTGTGCTTTAAGGTTTAACTTTACAATTTAGTTTTAGAGTTCATTATTTAAGGTATAGTTTTAAGATTTATCTTTAGATTTAGTTTTTTGGGTTTAGGTTTTATGGTTTACCTTTTAAATTTTAAAATTTATGTTTTTCAGCCATGCTCGTCGTTATGTTTTTATGCTCGTCAATGTTTTTATGGTTTAGCTTTAAAATATTGTTTTAGTGTTTAGAATTTATGATTTAGAGTTTATAATTTGATGAGTCAATTCCAATGTTGCTGGAATGAACTCAATCGCAGTCCGTTTGATTCGATTTATAAGTTTTCTAAAAACCCTTCTCCCTCATTTTACAAATTAATGTCTTTTTACAGTAACCTTACCACACACACATAGAGGGATATTCGTTTAAGAATCAATGTTAGTTAGAACTAAAATAATAATTTTTAGCCACAATCTTAAAGGTTTTAAAATAAATTATATTATACGTTTATATGCTTTAAATCGTATGACTAGAAATGAATATTTTTAGTTCTCTACAACTTGTTGGTTTCCATTGAATGAATCCTTATATATATATATATATATATAGGGAAAAGATCGAATAAGAAGAGATTTTTGCCTAAGAAGAGTGATAACAAATAAGAATTTGACACGTGTCACATTATTTAGGTATAAAATCTTATTTTTTATACTATATTTTTATTTTTTGTACTAGATTTGTTCTATATTTTTTATACCGGATTTTTATGGTTTTTTGTATTAGATTTTTGTTTTTTGTATTAGATTTTATTTTTTTTGTACTGGATTTTTGATTTTTTGTACTGGATTTTGTTTATTTTTGTACTGTATTTCGTTTTTTGTATTGTATTACTGTTTTATGATGACACGTGTCAAATTTCTATTGCTTTTTAATCTTCTTATGCAAAAATCTCTTCTTACTGGATCCAACCCCTATATATATATAGGGTGAGGTTATAGTAAAAAGGCTTAGATTGGTGAAAAGTGTGAGAAGGATTGTGGGCCATTAGATATATAATTTAATGGTTGAGATCAAAGTTGTATTAAAAAAGTTAATGGAAGGATATTTTAGTCATAGACACTTTTGTTGACTTTTTATCATGGTACCCCCATTTTTTTAAACGGTCATAACTTTTATATACAATATTATTTTTTTAAAAAAATTACACCAAAAAATGAGCATTTTTTGTCTTTAAAACGAGTATAGTATTGTTATATAAAAAAATTAAAAAAAACGTTTTCTTCTACCTATTATATTTGTAATGCGTCATTGTGTCTAATTTTTTATTACTGTGTCTTTTTGTTTATGAGTGTTTCTTTTTGTCGTCGTAGTGTCTAACTATTTTTTTTATAAATTCATGAGCTTTAAAAATAATATTGATGAAACAACAAAATCACGTACTTTTTATATGTAAATCATAATGATAAAACAAAACAAATTCATTTAATACAACAATGTGTATATTACACAATAACCTGAACGTAAAACACAATGACGCATAGATTACACAATGAACTTTAACATTAAACAAAATAATGACTATTATACAATGACCTGAACGTAAGACACAATGATGTTATATTACACAATCATATGAAGATAAAAAATAATGATAAATATATTACACAATGACTTGAACATAACACACAATGTGTATATTACACACAATTACCTGAACGTAAAACACAATGACCTTAACGTAAAACAAAATAATGACTATTACACAATGACCTGAACGTAAGACACAATGATGCTATATTACACAATCATGTGAAGATAAAAATCAATGATGAATATATTACACAATGACGTTAACATTACACAAATGATGATTATATTACACAATGATGAATATATTACACAATGACATAAATATATATACAATGACGGAAATGTATTTTTCAAAAAATAAAAACAATTTATGTTTTTTAAAATTATAAGTTTTATAAACATAATGGTAAAATAACACAATTATGTACTTTTAATACATAAAACATAAAAAAATAAATAAAAACAATTTATCTAATGCATAAAAAACAATAACAAAATCAGACAATATGATATAAAAAATAAAACAAAATAATAAAAATATTAAACACAATAATATGAAGCATTAAACACAATAACTTGAAGCATTAAACACAATGACCAAAATACCCTTTTAATAAAATTAGAGTAATGCCACTTGTCAAATCCACAATCCTTCTCACCAATCTCATCCATTTTACTTGAACCTAATCCTATATATATATATATATATATATATATATAGGGAGATAATCAAAAATTAACCATTTCTCATTGCGTTTACCGAATAACTACATCTTATTTACTTTGGGGCCCACATTAAAGTAAATCTAAAAATGTATGTTTTTTCTTCTTTTTTAATTAATGTAGGGCTCACTTACATTAATAAAAAAAGAAAAAAAAACCGACACGTTTATATTTAGTTTAATGCAGGCCCCAAAGTAATAAGATATAGTTATTCGGTTAAAGTAATAAACATGGGTTAACAAAGGAACCACACCCTATATATATATAGTAAAAAGGGTGAGATTAGTGAGAAGGGTAAGAAGGATTGTGGTGTTAACAAGCGACATTTCTCTAATTTTATAAAAAAATATTTTGGTCATGGTGTTTAAGTTTCAAGTCATTGTATTTAATGTTTTAGGTCATTGTGTTTGATGTTTTTGTTATTATGTTTTATTTTTTGTATCATATTGTGTTATTTTGTTATTGTTTTTTATGCATTAAATAAATTGTTGTTTTTTATGTTTTATGTATTAAAAGTACATAATAGTGATATTTCTCTATTATGTTTTTCAAACTCATAATTTTAAAAAACATAAATCGCCTTTTTTTTTTTTTTTGAAATTTACATTTTGGTAATTGGGTTTTATGTTTGGGTAATTATCTAATATATTTATTATTGTGTTTTATCTATAAAACATTGTGTAATATATTCATCATTGTGTTTTACATTCATGTCATTGTGTAATATATTCATCATTGTGTTTTATCTTCAAAACATTGTGCAATATATTGATTATTATGTTTTACGTTCAGGTCATTGTGTAATATACTTATTAATTTGTTTTACGTTCAGGCAAATGTGTAATATACGTATCATTGTGTTTTACGTTTAAGTTATTGTGTAATATACTCATAATTGTGTTTTACGTTTAGGTGACTGCATCATATACTTATCATTGTATTTTACGTTCAGCTCATTGTGTTTTACGTTCAGCTCATTGTGTTTTACATTTAGGTCTTTGTGTACTATATTAATCATTGTGTTTTACGTTCTTGTCATTGTGTTATATGTATTTATCATTGTGTTATACATTTTAATAAACCACAAGTCATTGTGTTTTTTTTTGTGTTTTACATTCAGGTCATTGTGTTTTACGTTCAGTCCCTGTGTTATACTATTTCGGTACAAAATAGAATCTTCATTCAATTCAGCCCTATGGTTTAGATAACTATCGGTTTTGGCCCAAAATCTAATTATGGTTAGGGGCCAAAAACGTTAGTTTGTCTAAACCTCAGGGGCTGAATTGATAGAAAATTCTATTTTGGGCCAAAATAATTAAAACACTTAAACCACATGAGCCAAAACCGTAATTTACTCTTTTTTTTATATATTAAATAAATCTGTTTTTTTTATGTTTTCCATATTAGAAGTAAACAACTATATTATTTCAACATTTTAGTTTTCAAACTTCTTTTAACACATATTTAGGTTACTGTGTCATATGTTTTAATCATTGTGTTTTATGTTTTTGACTATTTAATTATATCTTATCATTCTTTTTTATGTATTACTTCAGAGCATACTCTCTATCACAACTGGGATATGGGTATGGTTTGTGTCTATCTTTCCCCCCACCCCAGACCCTAGTGAAAAGTGAAAATATATTGCGTAAGTTTGTTTATTCTTTTTTATGTATTAGATGAATTTGTTGTTTATTATTATGATTTACATATAAAAAGTACGTGATTGTGTTGTTTTGCCATTATTATTTTTAAAGCTCATCTTTTTATAAAAAAAAATAGTAAGACACAATGTCATACAAGAAGAAAAAATGACAAACAAAAAGACACAATAACATACAAAAATACACAATGACACATTATAAATATAAAAGGTGAAGGAAACATAATTTTTTTTATTTTTTATACAACAATATTATATTCGTTTTACAGTCAACAACAATGTCTATGACTAAAAAACTCTTCTACTAACTTTTTTCATATAACTCTGATCTTAACCATTAAATTATATATCTAATGTCTGACAATACTTCTCACCAATTTAACATTTTTTACCATAACCTCACCATGTATATATATATAGGGAAGGGTTCAATTGTTAACCCTTTCTTATTACCCTTCCCTATTGCGATAACCGAATAAATACACCTTATTACTTTGAGACACACGCTAAAATAAATCTAAAAGTGTAAAACAAGAAAAAAACCTACACATTTAGATTTACTTTAATGTGGTCCCAAATGTTAAGGTGTAGCTATTCAGTTATCGCAATAAGGAAGGGTTAACAATTAAACATTAGATATATATATATATATATATATATATATATAAGGATCATATATTAACCTCCCCTTATTGCATTAACCGATTAATCCATTTCAACCAATAATACACTGCCATGTAGTGGTGCACAAAAAAACCGGTTACCCGAACCGAACCGGTTTGGGAACCGGTTAGAAACCGGTTTGGGAACCGGTTATTGGTACCGGTTTGGTCGAGATCGAAAAACCGGCGGTTCGAGACCGGTTAGTAGTTTTTTGGGGCAAACCGGGTAGGAACCGGTTAAAGTAAAACCGGTTTTTGTGACCGGTTATAAACCGGTTAACCGGTTTGTAGTTTAAAAAATTAGCCGTTGGAGCCAAAATATAGCCGTTGAGACCGGTTAACCGGGTATTAACCGGTTAACCGATCGAGTGAAAAAAAAAGAGCCGTTATATAGCCGTTTCTAGCCGTTTTAAACATTTTTTTGGACCTTTTTGCCCCTAAACGTTAGTATAAATAGATGAGGATTGTTTTGGTTTGATCACACAACATCTTACAACATCTCTTCTTCTTAAACGCTCAAAAACGATCAAAAACGCTCAAAAAAGGATCACCTACTTCTTCTCGATTCAATCTTCTTCTTTTACGTTCGTAATTCATAATTCAATCTTTATTTCATCCATGGCAAGCTCACGAAGTGCTCATAGTTCCGTTGGTGTTGGTGCATCCACTTCAACCGAACCAACCGTTGTTAGAATAAAAACTACAACGAGAAACAAAGAGCTATTTCAACATTTCGACTTATGCGAAATGTCGAACGGTGTCGATAAGGCACGGTGCAAAGGTTGCGGTACTTTTCTTAAACCGGAATCTAATTCCACTCTAAGAAGCCATTTGACGAAGCATTGTGTTGTTGTCAAAAATAATCCCGCAAGCGATCAAGCACAAATGTCTCAAGAGTGCGGGGTTTGGAATTTCGATCCCGACATGGTTCGTGAAATGATGGGGAACTTGGTGATTCAAGAAAGTTTGCCATTCAATCATTTTGACAACCCACGCTTGACGAAAATGATTCAAAAGGCGCTACAACCACGTTATCATCAAGTAAGTCGAACTACTATTAGACGTGATTGTTTGAAACGTTGGCGTCAAGCCAAACAAGAATTAATTTTAGGTTTTCAAAACTTAAATACCGGTGTTAACCTAACAACGGACGTTTGGTCGGCGCCTCACGGTTTGCCCGAATCGTACCTTTGCGTTACCGCGCATTGGATTGATCCCGATTCTTGGCAAATGATGAAACGTACGATTGCGTTCGAAATGTTTCCGTATCCTCACACGGGGGATAATTTGTTTTACATGTTAGATGGAATAATACAAACATTCCATTTACAAGATAAAATACTTTCTATAAGTTTTGATAACGCTTCAAATAATACGAATGCTGTTCAAAAATTAAAACTTAAATATAAACCGATATGTAACGGTGCTTTTTTTCATACAAGATGCGTTGCTCACATTATTAACTTGGTTGTGAGTGATGCTCTTGCGGTTGAGGGAATGAATACGTTAAAAGAAAAATTTAAACAAATGTTAAAGGATGTTTTTATGAAAAGCCGTAGAAGATATTTGGAATATCAAAAATTATGTGAGGATACGAACTCCATCTTTTTAGGTCCGTCTTGGGACGTACCAACAAGATGGAATTCGACTTGGCGTATGTTTAACAGCGCCTTACGACAAAGGGAAACCTTGGAAGTATTTCATAACAATTTAGTGGAAGAACGTAAGGCAAAAAGATTTAATCGCCGATGTTGGGACGCCATAGGAGAATTTACTAGTTTATTTGGAGTTTTTAAAAATTCAACAACACTTTTATCGGGAGTTTATTATCCCACGTCTTGTTTGGTTCTTCAACAATTATTTATAATGACAAGAAAAATTAACGAATTTCCATCGACTGGTGAAAATAATGAAATATATACGGGAATGTTACTTCCAATGAAATTAAAACTAAAGAAATACTTTCAAGAAATGCCGCCCGTATTTACTTGTGCGACGGCATTAAACCCATGTTTCAATGGTGCCGGCGTTGAAACATTAGTTGATGAAATAGTCAGTGCTTTGGGTTTGGATTTGGAAGACCCAAACTTTGCAACAAACACTAAAAATAACTTTAACATATATTTTCAAAATATGTTTGATCATTATTTACAAAAATATGGTGAAACATCTAACATACAACAAAAAATGTATGCAGCTTCTAGTTCGAGTAGAAGCCAAGATGTTAACTTTGATTTATTTAACACATTAAGACAAAATGTAAATAAACGAGCCCGAGGTACTAGCGCAAGTAGCGAACTAGGAAGGTACCTAGGGACAGATTGGATTTCCGGTCTTACGCCGGAAGAATTTGAAAACTTTGATATTTTGGCCTGGTGGAAACAAAAGGAAACCTACTTTCCGATTCTATTTGCCATGGCCCGTGATTTACTAAGCGTCCAAGCTTCTACGGTAGCTTCGGAGTCTGCTTTTTCTCTTAGTGGCAGGGTTTTATCGATACGAAGGACGAGGCTTACTCCTGCATCATTGGAGATGTGCATTTGCTTGAAAGACCATTTGGACGCAATGGAACGTGTACAAGACCACACACAACTTGAAGGCGAGCTTGAGATAGAAGTGACAATACACGATGTTGAAGTTGAGGAAGGAATGACGTTCCCACTTTCCGACGAAGAACAGGCAATGGATGAATGGATGCGAAACAATAGTCTTGAACTACAATCCGAAGCACCAAGCGAAGACTAATTAATTTGTATTTTCGATTTTGTATTTAATTTTGTAACTTTAAATCTTGTGTAATTAATTTATTTTAATGAAATATGCTATTTGAAATCCTTACTAAGTTACTAATATTTGAAATCCTTACTAAGACTAATAAAGTTCATTTTAATATTATTTAATCAAAATCTTAAACATTAATTACTAAACCCTAATAAAACCTTAAACAAATCAAACTAATATTAATCTAATAACTAATAAAACCTTAAAATAATCAACTTATAATTACTAAAACCTAATAAAACCTTAAACTAATCAAACTAATATTAATCTAATAACTAATAAAACCTTAAAATAATCAACTAATGATTACTAAACCCTAATAAAACCTTAAACAAATCAAACTAATATTAATCTAATAACTAATAAACCTTAAAATAATCAACTCATAATTACTAAACCCTAATAAAACCTTAAACTAATCAAACTAATATTAATCTAATAACTAATAAAACCTTAAAATAATCAACTCATAATTACTAAAACCTAATAAAACCTTAAACTAATCAAACTAATATTAATCTAATAACTAATAAAACCTTAAAATAATCAACTAATGATTACTAAACCCTAATAAAACCTTAAACAAATCAAACTAATATTAATCTAATAACTAATAAACCTTAAAATAATCAACTCATAATTACTAAACCCTAATAAAACCTTAAAATAATCAACTCATAGTTTGATTAGTTTAAGGTTTATTAGGGTTTAGTAATTATTAGTTTAAGGTTTTAAGGTTTATTAGTTATTAGTTTAATATTAGTTTGATTAGTTTTAGGTTTTATTAGGGTTTAGTAATTATTAGTTTAAGGTTTTAAGGTTTATTAGTTATTAGTTTAATATTAGTTTGATTAGTTTAAGGTTTTATTAGGGTTTAGTAATTATTAGTTTAAGGTTTTAAGGTTTATTAATTATTAGTTATTAGTTTAATATTAGTTTGATTAGTTTAAGATTCATTAGGGTTTAGTAATTATTATTTATTACTTTATTAGTTTTAGATTTGATTTTGTTAAGTTTTTTATTATGATTTTTTTTTATTATGATTTTATTAATTTAACTTTAAGGTTGAAAACGTATAAAAAAAGAAAACGGTTCAATACGGTTATGGTTCAACACTCTAAGTCTAACGGACGGATCAAACGGATTAACGAAAAAAAAAAAAGCATTAAAAACCGGTTTTTGAACCGGTTTGGCCGGTTAACCGGTCCGGTTTCTAACCGGTTCGGTTCCATAGGTTAGAGATTTTAGGTTAAAATAACCGGTTATTAACCGAACCGGTTTTTAGGAAAAACCGGTAAACCCTTTGTACCGGTTAACCGGTTCGGGTAATACAAAAACCGGTTTGGACCGGTTAACCGATTTGTGCACCTCTACTCCCATGTGTACAAGAAGTTTTTTTTACTTCAAGGTATTATGGACTTTTCATATTTGCATTAAATAAGGGATATGGTCTCATCTCCCTCTCTTTCACTGACACACACTAACTAGTATCTGATCTCTCTCTTTCACACACATACTACTTTATGCCATCTCTCTTTCACACATACACACACTACTTTATCTCATCTCTCTTCCATATCTCATGGCTTCTGAACGCAATATTTCAGTGTTTGATCTGCAGAATTTCCCAAATCAATCATCCAAATTGATCGCCGCCATTGAACAATGGGCCTGTTTTAGGCTGCTCAACTACCATCAAGTCCTTCCATCGACGCTGATGTCCGAGATGAAGGCGATTGTGATGTTTTGAAGCTGTTGTTTGCGATTATCTTACTAAGGTTGTAACTGAATCTTTTCTAGTTTTTTTTATTAAATTTGGTGAGTTTATATGTGTTTTTGACTGATGATTTGGAGTGTAAAATTTTTTGAAGCTGCTACCTGGGCAATTGTGATGTTTTGATTTTGGTTTTTAAGTTGGAATTTAGTGTCTGCTAATGTTGATTTTTGTTTTTTAACTAGAAACTAATATATGCTAATTGTTGTTTTTGGGGTTTAAGGTTAAAATTAGAGCTAGCTAATGTTGATTTGCATTTTGAAGGTTGAAATTAGCTTTTGTTGATATGTTTATTTGGGGTTTTTTATGTAGGAATTGTACTCTCCTTATGCTGATTTGGAGATTCATAGTTGAAACTTGAGAATGCTAATATGCTTTTTCATAGGGTTTATCAGTATGATTTGTTTCTTTATGTGGTTAGATTTGTTTTTTCGATTCAACTTGCTATTTTTTTGATATATTTTTTTTGAAAAAAATAAATATTCCTTGACTTTTTTTCAACAGAAGCTGCTGATTTGCTCAAGATTTTATCATTGTATTCTCAATCAAAAACATTGGAAATCCCCGAGCCCACTAAGAAGGTGCAACATAGCCTTCATCAGGTTATAAAACCATATGCAATACTATCGTTTTTATCAATATTTTAACTGTAGCTAATATTGTAGAGTCTAATTTTATGCTAATTATGTGTGATTATCATGAAGCCCTCTGGTGATAACACCACCGATACTGTAAATGGTCAGAACTAGCCTTTGGATCAGTCTGTTACCCCTTTGACTCCAAATTTTATGGATCCAACAGTGGCTTATTTTCCCAACTATGCTTCCATTGCTTATTACTATGGAGGTAATTTAATACATATCTATATTACATATGTTTAATAGTTGTAAATTTGCTTGATTTAGTTTTTTTTATGTCTAAATGGTTGATCTTTTATTAGGTTATGATGGGACTACCTGTTATGCAGATTAATTTTTTGATTAACAAGTGTTGATGCAGCTAGCTCAAATTACAGCAGCTTACATCAACGTATCAATGTCACTTACATCAAATTACAGCAGCTTACATTAACTTACAACAAATTAATCGATTTACATCTACGTAACATAGTCACTTACATCAATACATGTTCAATTAAATCAATGTAATTATATGATATATTGATGTAATATGGTGTTTCTTGACTTACATTGACGTAATTATGGGTTATATTGATGTAATTTGTTATTTCTTTTTTTTTTTTGTATTTACTTTTTAAATGTTATGTAAAAAAGTGTGTGTGTGTGTGTATATATATAACTATTTGGTTTGCAAAAATGGTGACAAGTTGTATTGGAAATTGGTGAGAATATATATTCATATTATATGAATAAAAAAACACACAAAAAAAAACATTCATTTTATATGGTGACAAGTTGTCTTGGAAATTGGAAATTAATCGATTTACATCTACGTAACATAGTCACTTACATCAATACATGTTCAATTAAATCAATGTAATTATATGATATATTGATGTAATATGATGTTTCTTGACTTACATTGACGTAATTATGGGTTATATTGATGTAATTTGTTATTTCTTTTTTTTTTTATTTACTTTTTAAATGTAATGTAAAAAAGTGTGTATATATATATATAACTATTTGGTTTGCAAAAATGGTGACAAGTTGTCTTGGAAATTGGTGAGAATATATATTCATATTATATGAATAAAAAAACACACAAAAAAAAACATTCATTTTATATGGTGACAAGTTGTCTTGCAAAAATAATGACGTAATTGCATGCTAAAGAAGCTTGCAAAATTACTTAATTACCCTTTTTATTAAAAATATTTATTTTATATGAATAAAAAAACACAAAAAAACACACACCACTAGATTATGTCTTCATGTGGGCTCAAAACTAATGTGGTAAGGTTAATAAGTTATCGCTTTAAGACATGGTTAACATTCGAACCATCCCTATATATTTGCATATGGTGAGCCGGTGAGGTTATAATAAAAATAAGAAGTAATTAAGGTCATTAGTGTAAATATGTAACGGCCTTAAATCCTACTCACACTTTTTAGTTTTTACAATAAATACCATACTCGAATCACCTCCCCCTGTTTATTTAGATATGCAATATATGTATAACAAATAAAATAAAAAAAATTAAACATTTGTTACACATATTTAACATATGTATAATGTATTATAACATACATATAACATGCACTTATATTTTTTTTATTTTATTATAATAACATATTTGTTCTATACTTTATAATAAAAAAATAAATATTTTGTCACATGTCACTTTTTAAAACACTATCGTCATTTGTCACATTCTTTCACCACAAATGACACTTGTCAATTCTTTATTACTCTACTTAGTTCTCTCCTATTAAATAATATTTTCTCTCTCTGATTAAATTATAATTATAATATTAATAACTATGGGTTAAGTTAAACTAAATAAGACTCTTAACCTAAGAAGCCTAAGAAATATATTGAACCATTAGATAATCAATGCCTATGCTTAAATCAAGTTGTTGGAGGGTATTTTAGTAATGACTACTTTTGTTGACTTCTTATATTGTTTCCCCACTTTCTTTAAACGTTCATAACTTTTACATACGAAATTATTTTTTGAAAAAAAATATACCATAAAAACGAACATTTTTTTATCTTCAAAATTAGTAGTGTATTGTCATAGAAAATTTTTTGTTTTTAATCTATTATGGCTTTTGTGCAGGTCATTGTGTCTTTTGTACAAGTCATTGTGTCTTTTGTGCAGGTCATTGTATCTTTGTTTTTGCTCAATGTTGTGTTTTCCTGAACATTTTAGGATACAATGAATGTCGCATAATACATGATGTCAAGTAAGGATGACACAATGAACTTTAAAAAGACACAATTACCTATTATAAATACACAAAGACGAGTACTAACAATTTTGCATAGGTTACTATGTCTTTTGTTTAGGTCATTGTGTCTTTTGTTTAGGTCATTGTGTCTTTTACAAATGTTCATTTTGTCTTTTGTGTTTCTTTTCATTGTTGTGTTTTTCTAAACAATTTAAGACACAATGATGTTGCATAATACATAATGTTAAGCAAGAATGACACAATAACGAGTATGAATAACACAACAATTTTTAAATAAAGACACAATTACCTGTAAAAAAGACACAGTGATGAGTATAATAATTTTGTGTAGGTCATTGTGTCTTTTATGTTTCTGCTCAATGTTTAGTTTCCATTAACAATTTAAGACGCAATGATGTTGCGAAATACATAATGTTAAGCAAAATGACATAATGACGATATCAATAACACAGTGATCTTTAAAAAAGACACAGTTACCTGTAACAAAAACACTAAAAGATAATTATGCACAAACGTTTCAAAAAGACACAATGACAATCATTAGACACAATGAGATGAAAATTTTTCATTTTTTATAACAAAATTATACTCATTTTAAAAAAAACGCTCGTTTTTATGATATATTTAAAAAAAACAATAATATCGTATGTAAAAGTTATGAACGTTATAAAATGTGGGGAGAAAGTGGTTATGACTAAACCTAAAATTTAAAATTTTTCATCTTAAATTTGATCTCATGATCTAATAGTCAATAATCATTCTTAGCTTTTTTAGGATAAGGAGAATATTTAGTTGAACCAAATCCTAATAACTAATATATAATTTATCTTATTATTATAAAACTCACTTAATTTTTTTTTATATAATACGAAATTTTCTGAAACCAAAATTTTTAAGGTAAGAAATATTATATTTTCAAAAAAACAAAATTTATGTAAAAAATAAGTTTAAAAAAATAAAGTATACTATAAAAGAAGTTTTTAAACAATGAGATTTATATAAACAAATGACGTTTTTTAAATTTATTTATAAATTAAAGTAATAAAAATGATAGAAAAGTTACACATTTGATCCGTTATGTTTAACATTATTTTTAAATTGGGTTATTTAAATTTAGTAAATATAAAAATTATAATTTATATTATTGATTTATAAAAGTTAGTTTTTAATATAATACTAACTTAAGTTTTAACTTCAATTATTTCAAAAATATCAATTGTTAAACATGAAAATGTCATATATCATTTGTATTTGATTAAAGTTTTTAATTTTTTTATCACTTAAAATCTTTTTTAATATGCAAATTAATAATTTATATCGAAATATTATTTTATAGCTGCTAATTTTCATTGCTAACTATTTAATATTTTATATTAAATCCGTGTAATACACGGTTTAATAACCTAGTATTACATATTAAATACAAAAAAAATCGACTTTTACATAGTGTTTTCTCAATTTAAGTGGTTTCCAAAGAATTTGTCAATATATATTATATAGAAATTGTATCTTGTGAAAACTCGATTTTAAAGAGAATATTCTTAAACTTTATCTAAGTCCTTGATGTGAAAGCTTGATAATAAATATGTGGTACATATTAAACCATATTAAATGTAATTTGTTTATTCAAAACCCAATATTTTATTCAACTTTAATATAGATCATATATTTATTTTTAAAATTGTAAATGAAGGAAAGTGATAGGTATCAATGGTTTTCTCCGTAAGAGACATTCGCCCAAGTGCCAATGAAGAGTTGAAGACCCCCCTCAACTTTTTTGTGCTTATGTAGAATTACATATTAAAAACAAAAAAAATCGACTTTTACATAGTGTTTTCTCAATTTAAGTGGTTTCCAAAGAATTTGTCAATATATATTATATAGAAATTGTATCTTGTGAAAACTCGATTTTAAAGAGAATATTCTTAACTTTATCTAAGTCCTTGATGTGAAAGCTTGATAATAAATATGTAGTACATATTAAACCATATTAAATGTAATTTGTTTATTCAAAACCAAATATTTTATTCAACTTTAATATAGATCACATATTTATTTTTAAAATTGTAAATGAAGGAAAGTGATAGGTATCAATGGTTTTCTCCGTAAGAGACATTCGTCCAAGTGCCAATGAAGAGTTGAAGACCCCCCTCAACTTTTTTGTGCTTATGTAGAATTCTTGTCGTAGAAAGCGTGGGAATTCTTCTAGTAGTTTGTAGATATTTTTGTTCATCACAAATTCAAATTGCACTAACACCAACACAAGTTAAACATGAATTTCTTATTATTTTAATAGATAAATACATCAATTACACAAAAATTTCGAGAGATACACCATAGAAAAGGGGGTATAGGAGAATGGAGTAAAATTTCTTAGCCTTTTTATTTGTTTAAAGTTCATTAACTAAAGAACTATCACTAAAACCATATATACAAGATTGTATATGGTTTTCAAGGTTGTTACAAATATATGTTAGTGTGTAATCTGGTGCTAAAATAATGAACCTAATATCTCTACTCATAAATTGGAATTTAAGTATAATAACATGAAGTATTTAGTACCAAGTACCCAATCATTAGATATGGACAATCACAGAAAGAAATGAAGTTTCAAGGACCATCAAGAATTAATGATTATGGCTGTTAGACCACATGCTTCTATCTTATGATCTAATAGACGTTATCTTCTATATCCAAATTCCATAATCATCCCTTGTTAGAATTGTTTGACTGAATCATAATCTAACCAATGCCCACATTAGACAATTGACATGGCTTTGTATCAGTGACATGACATTCTTTATTATACCTATTTGTACCTCAAATCATGTATACATGTTGTGGTGTGGTAGCAGCAAAATTTATTAAGCAAAGCACAAAGACAACACATTCTACATACCTGCTATATTCTGAAATATAGAAATTCAAACAAGAAATACCAAATATATGCAGCATTTGTTAATTCCAGATCTGATGCAGATGGCTTAGGGATGTTCTGTGTGGGTGGTGTAGGAGGTCTGGGCTTGGTTGTTGGTGATGGCGGGGGATGATGTAGGGTAGGACGTGGGGGAGGAGGTGGGCGTCGCACATTAGAACCTGCAAATGTTAACAAAATGGAAACAATCAAGTACATTTAGCAGATGCCAAGATTCAATAACCAAATCAACCAGCTAATCTATGGTGTGTAAATCTTGGAATGCTGTTATGGATTATGTATTGTAAGCAAGAAAGATTATAGAATCAAAACCTGAAGGGGGTGCCTTTGGTGTGGTGATGAGAGGAGGCAGAGTTGGTGAACCTGAATTTGGAAAAACATTGAGTACATTTTAACATATCGATTTCAAATACAAATGCATCAAAACACACAAAATCACCCAAATTGCCTTTTTTTCCCTTCAAAATGCACACAGTTTGTTCAAAACTTGGTTTTGTTTGATTGCTTCTTACATTCACCAAACTGGCTTATCATATTAGGGGAATATTTTCAAATGCAAAATCCCGCGCTTCCCCCGATTTCCCAAAACCCTAGGTTCACATTTCCCCAATCGACTAAAATAACCTCAACTCCGCACAGAATGTTGATTAATAATTTAATATCGTGTTTAATTTTTCAATTTGAAACAGGAAGAACTTCCGCTCAACAACAGTCGAACGAATCGAATAGAAACAATGCATTTGAATATACGGGTTGCACATATTACAGAAGCAGAGTCGGAAAGCATTCGAACCTGAACAGATCGACTCAAGAGAGTTAGTAGTGGTATCATTCGCCTGGCTATCGTTCTTGATTGAGCAGATATCTGATAACGACATCAGTCTGGTGACGTTGAGAGGGAAGCCTAGGAGAGTGTTCTGACGAACAAGGTAGCAGAGGCATTCTGCCTCGTCCGAATCAAAGGCTGCGTTGAAGATGTCGCAGCATTGAGACGAAGGCTCATCGGAGAGATCATTCGGCGGAGAGGAGATGTACGGAAGGCAGGGCGAGAAGGAGATGACCGAGTCGGCGCAGCCTCCCGGCACCGGAGAAGATGGAGCCGGAGTTTCTTGGCCTGTGGATGCCGGAGAAGTGAGTACGACGGTGAGGATTGCGAACAAATGGTGGATTGTGGTTGCAGTGTTCATGGCCGATGACGGTTATTTCTGTTCAGAATCCGAATGAGCGTGATGATGTCATGCAGAAGTGAAGTATATAAAACGATTACGAAAATAATTGCCGCCAAGCGTTTGATTATTCTTTCATGTCTTGTTTTCTTCTTTTAATTTATGTGATAAAATGAACAAGCCTGATCTTGGGTACCGGTAATTTTGATTCCTTACGCTATGTTCCGAAGTTCATTTGAAGAGAGAAAAGAAGAGAATTGAAAGAAAACGAGAAACATGATTGTGTTTCCGAGTTTCGTTTAACAAAGGAAGGAAAAGGCAAATAACAAAGATTGTTGTGTGATTAGATTGTGATGATGAGGTGGCGATGAATGCGACGGTGGTTGGTTGTTGGCATGATAAAAGGAAGGGTAGAGGGACAGTTGTAGAGTGACTACGATGAAGGGGTGGCTGGAAAAGTGAGGGGAGATGGTGGTTTGTAAGGCATATTTAAGTGGATAATATAGCCAAGATTCTCAGATGTTTTTTTCTAGCATCAGGCCTAAAGGTTAATCTTAACAAATGCAATCTATTTGGGTTTAATATGAGTGCGGCAATTGTGGAGGATCTTGCTAATCTGTTGCATTGTAAAGTGGGCACCACGCCATTCTCTTATCTGGGAGTTCCTGTAGGGGCCAACATGAACCGTATTAATATGTGGAAACCGGTAATAGACATATGCCAACAAAGAATGTCAGCTTGGAAGTTGGCGACTCTCTCAATGGGGTGGGGGGGGGGGGGGGGCGCATCACATTAGTTAAATCGGTTTTCAATAGTTTGCCACTGTACTTTTTTTTCTTTATTCAAAGCTCCGATGGTTGTGATTGAACTATTGGATAAAATGAGGAGGAACTTGATTTGGGGAGGATCGTCTGAAAGGAAGAAAATTCATTGGGTTAGTTGGAATATTGTTACGGAACCAAAATCTAATGGGGGTTTGGGTGTTGGTAACCTAAGCGAGATGAATATGGGCCTTTTGACAAAATGGTGGTGGAGATTTAAAACCGAGCCAGGCAAGCTTTGGAGGAGAGTGATACAGGCAATTCGTTCTTCCATCAGACTCCCCGAGTACATCCCTTGCAAAAACATCATAACTGGCACTTGGAAAAACATCACCAAAATCGAGTCCAAGCTCTCTGATCTGAACATCCATGTTAGTAGGTTAATTAAAGGGGTTGTTGGGGAAGGGAGATCCATATCATTTTGGTTGGATACTTGGATTGGCTCGAAACCGTTGGCAGAAGACTATCCCTTGTTGTTTGCGCTCGATAAATCCAAGTCATGTAAGGTATTTGAAAGGGTCATATTCACAGCGGGTAGTTGGAAACTTAACTGGTGTTGGTTAAATGAGCCGGCTAATCATCATGAACTGGATGAGGTTGCTTGTTGCTCTCAAATGTTTAATGGCGTGTTGCTATCAGATGAACCGGATCGATGGACTTGGTTGGGGGATTCTTCTGGTGTCTTCAGCGTTAAATCTATTCGGAAATTATGTAACTATAATCATGGGCAAAGGTATGTGATGCATTGGAGTCGTTGGGTCCCAATCAAAGTAAACATTCTTGGGTGGAAAGCTCACCTTGGGCGGCTATCAACTAAGGACGCTTTGCTGAAAAGGGGGGTTAGTACTGGGTCAGCCTCATGTGCTCTTTGTGGAGATTGTGATGAATCTGCATCTCATCTGTTTACATCTTGCTTCATTGCCAGTATGCTTTGGAATGGTATTTCTTCTTGGTGCAGGTTAAAGATTCCGATTTTTGCTTTCACTGTTAAAGATCTCTTGGAAATTCATCAATCGATTGGGTGGTCGAAGAAGAAGAAGGAGACAATCCATGCCATCATCCTAACTGGCCTATGGTGCATCTGGAATGGGAGGAACGGAGCAATCTTTAAAGGAAGGAGAATCTCATTACATGGCTTACTGGAGGAGACAAAATCCCTTAGTTATTTCTGGATAAATAGCCGAGCATGGGGTAATTTTGCCACTTAGGAGGATTGGTGCAACTTCAACTTTATTGTTTAAAGGATTGTAACTATTTTCTTTTGGTTTTTTCTTTGGTGTTGCATTATAATTGTGGTGTACTCTGAGCCTTTAGCATTTTGTTGGCTCCTTTTTTGGTGATTATATGAAAGTCGCTGTTCAAAAAAAAAAATTTAAGCAAAGTTTAAAAAATTTAATAGAAAAAGATA
Source organism: Mikania micrantha (assembly GCA_009363875.1). NCBI lineage: Eukaryota > Viridiplantae > Streptophyta > Magnoliopsida > Asterales > Asteraceae > Mikania > Mikania micrantha. Next base: position 60,081,678 of record CM018696.1, on the reverse strand, counting down.
AAAGCCATCCACTCTTTTACTCTATTGATCCCAAAATTATTATATATATTAAAGTTCATGAAAAAAGAATAGTAAATATATAGATATTTTATTGAATAGTAAATACACACACATAATATATTAATCTATCTATTCTAATAAATAAAGGTTTTTGTGAGTAACACATGTCATCTTTTTAGAACATCTCAACTTTAATTTCCCGCCTCTCTCTCTTATTAAATACATCTTATATTAAATAATAATATTAAATATACTTTTTATATATTTTAAAATTAAAAAAAAAGTTTTTTTTAATACATTAAAAATATATTAATATTAAAAAAATTAAAAATCAAATTATTATAAATATAAAATTTCAGAAACAGTTCTTTAAAATGAAATGTTTAAACACACAAACTTTGAAAAACTTAGTATGTAAATAAATAATATAGTTATTTTATTACATAAAGTATTAAATATATAAAATTTTAATCACATGTTATATTATGCTTTATTTATATATAATGTTTAAATTTTAATTGATAACTATTTATAATATTTTTGTTAAACCCGTGTTATACATGGGGCACTAACCTAGTAGCAAATATATATATATATAAATATATATATATATATATATATATATATATATATATATATATAGACACACACATAGTAATAGTGATGTATAGTAAAATGATTAGTAATGCGTAGGTATTTATCCATCTTGTGACGTTTTGATAACTTAGACGTGGATCACGAAAAGATTTCTTAACTTTGAAAAGTTGTAAATAGAGATGAAAGTATAAAATTTGAGAGATTTGTTTCGATATTTGAGTTTTAATTAAATTTGAGAGATTTGTGTTTTTTTTAATTCAAACAATTGGTTGACGGTGATAAGAATTTTGTAATTAAGTTTTTATATTTTTATGTAACATATTTGTAAAGATTTTGTGTGATTTATGTTTTTATGAACAATTTGTATATAGTTCGTGATGAGAGATTTGAATTTGGTATGTAACTTATGGTTTTGCGAATGATATACAATACCCGTTCTCGAGAGTGTACTGTGTGTGATAACCCGCCGCAACGCGCGGAGCGAATAAACCTAGTTATATATATTAAAAAGGATGAAAAAGGAATAGTAAATTTAATATTATTCTATAATAAGTGGGCCCATTACTTAATACATATTATATAGGGGATTAATAAAATGAAAACCTTATTTTAGTGAGAAAACCTTGAAAACTCATGTAAAACAAACGTATCTTTTTTTGAAATTTTTTTACACATTTGAAACATTATTTAGCACATTTTTATAAAAAAAATAAAAAAAGCGCCGAAGAAATATTTTTTTAAAAAATATTTTATAAATTTTTTTACGTTGTAAAACATACGTAACACTGCGTCAGATCTGACAGAATTATTTTACGTTTTTACGTATGTTTTACAAAAAAAAAATTTAGTTTTGTTACGTATGTTTTACACGAGGTTTTTTGGGTTTTCACAAATAAAAGTGGTTTTCAAATTATCCATACCCATATTATATATATATAAGGAGATGATCAAATGTTAACTCATGTTTATTCTGTTAACTGAATAGGTACATCTTATTATTTTGGGGCCCACTTTAAATTAAAGTTAAAGGTGTATGTTTTTTTATTTTTTTTAATTAATGTAACTAATGTAGGCCCGACTTACATTAATTAAAAAATTAGAAAAAACATACACCTTTATATTTACTTTAATACAGGTCTCAAAGTAATATGATATAATGCATAGGTGTTTAATCCATGCAGTGATGTTTTAAAAGTTTAGACTTGGAACAGAAGAAGGTTTTTTAACTTTGAAAATTACTAAACACATATAAGAGTGTTAAATTTGAGATATTTGCTTAGATATTTGGATTTTTATTAAATTTAAGAGATTTGCTTATAAATTTGGGTTTTGTTGGTTTAGGGTTTAGGTTTAGGCTTTATAGCTTAAGGTTTAGTTCGTAATGAGAGATTTGATTTTGCTATATAACTTATGCTTTTGCAGATGATATATAATACCCTTTTTCGAGAGTATACTGTGATAATCCGCCGCAACGCGCGGGTGGAATAAACCTAGTTATTATAATTTTGCAAACAATTTGAGTTAAATGTGTAATTTCTTAAAATTAAAGACCATTATGGCAAAATCGACATAACAAAATGACCAATCGTAATTATCTCTAAATTTTACAATATTACACATCACCCAATTTTTAAATCCACCGGTCCCGATCAATTCGACCAATTTAAACAGTAAAATAGTAAGACAGTCACTTTAACATCTGGTTTGCTTTAAAAAAATTGCATTTGTGTCTTGTAGAAACATTACACAAATATGTTGAAAAGGAGAGCACACTTGTGTAACTCGTCCGGTATTTAACACATCAGTTTCCTACAACTTATATGAAAACACACCAATTTTTTCACACACTAAAACTATTCATAATAATCCTTGCATTTTCACTTCATCACCACCATACACTAATTTACATTTATTATTTTATCAATCCAATTTCTACACTGTATCATATATAATACATAACCAATATAATTAAATATATTTAAAATAACTGGAATTCAAACCAAAAAATTTGACATCTATTAATTAAATTATTATTTAGAGAAGCATATTTAATAGAAACATTGCATATTTTCTTTAATTTACCAATTTTTGTATTTAAAACAGTTTAATTTTTTTAAAAATATAATATATAAATTTTTTTCACATGTAACAATTTATACTACCCGCAATGCATAAAGATGTATTTACTGCATATATCATAGTTACTACTAGCTGTTACATCTGTATTCTTACTCATCCTTCATACATGCATCATTTATCCTCTTTTTAACACAACACATCATTCCCACATGCATTATCTCTCTATCACATCATCATCCTCTTTTTCTTTTAAAATAGCCGTTAGGTTTTTATTTTAATTGAGTTTTATTACGAGGCCTCACATACACACTCATCCATTGATGCACTTGCCTACATGCACACTTGAGGTGCTTCCACTTCTCCTCCCTGGCTCCCCCATCCCAATGTGCTTGTCCCATGTGCGCCCTCCACGGCAGTAAGTGCCACCTCCAATATGTGCAGAATGCTGAAAGCCTTAGCATACACCTACATTATTCTTAACTTACACTTGTTTCTAAGCTTTTTTTAAGGAATGGTTATTCTCATATCTTTCTTTTTTATTTTAATACATCACTAACTTTATGTAGGAACACCGTTCACAAAATAAACAAATACTTTTATTATTCAATTACTTGAATTACAATTCAGAGAAATACAAAATCTAAAATAAAGTAATACAAGAAATATAAAAATGCTAAAATTGAAATTACAAGAAGAAATATAAAAACAAGATGAAACGAATTGAAATGAATTCGGTGGCTGAGGATTTCTGTTCAACAGAGGTCCCTTAAAACAGATTTCGGGCCACCCAGGTGAACCCGACTGTTTCCCAGGGTACAACAGCCGAAGCAGTGTGTACTGCCGGAGTTAACCGAAAACCCGAAACGTCACCTGAAACAAGAGTGTTTCACACGAGAACCGATCGTTGTAGGTTGTTGAGAATTCAACAAAACAAATGATTGTGTTTGGAACCTTTGGAGCTTGTGTATATATCTCAAGTGGTGTAGTGATCTCAAATTCTAGCAACTTCAACAAGAGGCCAAATGCCTCTATTTATACTTGCAGTCTTGGCATTTCAAAGATTGCCATTATGCCCACTAACTAGCATATTCATGGCCAATTGCCCACTAACAAGCACCATATTCATGACAAATGAATTGGTAGATGAAATGTTAAAGATTTATATTTTCTTTTTCCTTTTTCTTTTCACACAAAATTCCAACAATCCCCCACATGAAAAGAAATCGATCCTTACACTCAAGCGTCACGATAAAATTTCAGCGATTGAGTATTGCAGGAGAAGTAGGTGTTCCCTTTGAACCCTCCTTTGTGATATGCACTTTGTCTCCTAGCGATTAGTAGACGCAATGTCCTTGAACCAATCCCTGTTTACGTAGACGTTATTACATGTCACACAATACTCTTCCTGGTATGGTTAACCCCTTATTGTCGTGTCCGTTATGGTCATGGAACACTAGCCTGGATCTGTAAGAGCTCTAGGATTTGCGCCCCCCACAAATCCATTCAAAGCGACCCCACTTCTTTCTCACATAGGTGATTTCACACAAATCATTAAAAGCCGTATGCTTATCCTCCATTGCTATCACTGATTTGATAAAGGAATGAACTAGGAAGTATTCAACTCCCTTTTTTTATATTTGAGGTACTCCCCCACAGTGACCTTAATTCATACAATTAGGTTGTCCTATTGAGCCTAGGTCATGGGATCTCCAATCTTCTAGGATAGGTTTTCCTTTGTACAAACTTGTTCAAAGGGCTTTAGTCCCATTCCTCTTGACGACTTGTGCACTAACTCTCTGCTTAAGCCTTTTGTAAACGGATCCGCTATGTTATATTTTGACCTCACATAGTCAATTGAGATAACTCCCATTGAGAGTAGTTGTCGTATCGTATTGTGTCTACGTCTAATGTGCCGTGATTTGCCATTATACATTGCACTTTGAGCTCTACCAATAGCCGATTGGCAATCACAATGTATGCAAATAGCCGACATAGGCTTTGGCCATCCTGGAACGTCTTCCACAAATTGACGTAGCCATTCTGCTTCTTCTCCAGCTTTATCTAACGCGATAAACTCTGATTCCATCGTAGATCTAGCTATAAGAGTTTGCTTGGACGATTTCCAGGCTATAGCTGCTCCACCAAGGGTGAACAAATAACCACTTGTGGATTTGGAATCTTTCATATCGAATATCCAGTTTGCATCACTGTATCCTTCTATAACAGATGGATCTCGGCCATAATGCAGCCCATAGTTTCTTGTGTATCTTAAGTACCTTAGTAATCTTGTCATGCCCTTCCAATGTTCAGAGCTCGGATTACTAGTATATCTACTTAGCCTGCTCACAGCATATGCTAAGTCTGGCCGTGTACATGTCATCAGATACATCAGACTGCCAATAATCCTTGAATACTCTAACTGAGCAACACCCTCACCTCTATTTTTTGATAGATTTTGGGTGGTATCTACTGGAGTTTGAGCCACACTCGTATCCCCCTCATTGAACTTTTCAAGGATTTTGTCCACATAGTGAGATTGACTCAACACAAGACCATATTGGGTTCTATTGATCTTTATACCAAGAATCACATCAGCTAAACCCATGTCTTTCATGTCAATTCTCGCTTTTAACACGTCTTTTGTAGATTTGATCATCTTATCATCACTCCCCACGATAAGCATATCATCTACATAAAGACATAATATCACATAACCTTTCATTGTGTTTTTCACATAAACACACTTGTCGCATTCATTAATTTTGAAACCATTGTTAAGCATAACCTGGTCAAACTTTTGATGCCATTGTTTTGGAACTTGCTTCAAGCCATACAATGACTTGACTAATTTACACACTTTTTCTTCTTGGCCTGGAGCTGAGAAACCCTCAGGTTGCTCCATGTAAATTTCCTCTTCTAAATCCCCATTTAGAAAAACGGTTTTAACATCCATTTGGTGGACTTCCAAATTTCTTAAAGCCGCTATTGCAAGCACTAATCTTATCGAGGTTATTCTAGTCACAGGCGAGTAAGTATCAAAGTAATCTACTCCTTCTTTTTGTCTAAATCCTTTGATCACTAACCTTGCCTTGTACTTATCAATGGAACCATCAGCTTTCATCTTCCTTTTGAATATCCATCGATATCCAAGTGGTTTATACCCTGGTGGAAGATCTACTAGCTCCCAAGTATGGTTTTGTAAGATCGAATCAATTTCATTCTTGATTGCCTCTTTCCATTGAGGTCCTTCCGAAAAGGTGACTGCATCACGATATGTTTGGGGCTCTCCCTCAACCATATAAGTAAGAAAATCAGGTCCAAAAGATTTTTCAATCCTTTGCCTCTTACTTCTTCTTGTCTCAACCTCTTCAGCCTCTAATTGTTCTTGATCTTCATCATGAACAATCTCATCAACTGGTGTTGATGAACTTGGAAGTTCCTTTTTCAAACAAGGAAACACTTCTTCAAAAAATGATGCATTCCTTGACTCCATTATAGTATTCTTGTGTATTTCAGGATTCTTTGAATCATAAACAAGAAACCGATATGCACTACTATGATGGGCATAACCAATGAATACACAATCCACGGTTTTGGGTCCTATTCTTTGAACCTTTGGTGGTGGAACCACTACTTTTGCTAGGCACCCCCACACTTTCAAGTATTTGTAAGATGGCTTTCTTCCCATCCACAACTCATAAGGAGTAACATCCTTTTTCTTGAAAGGTATTTTGTTTAAAAGATAAGTAGCCGACAAAATAGCTTCCCCCCACATGTCCTGGCTCATTCCAGAACTAATTAACATAGCATTCATCATCTCTTTCAATGTACGGTTCTTTCGTTCCGCAATACCATTTTGTTGTGGGGAATAAGGAGCTGTACACTCATGGATTATTCCATTTTGTGCACAAATATCGGCAAACGATGAAACATATTCTCCGCCTCTATCACTCCTTAAAACTTTTATCTTTTTGTTAAGTTGATTCTCAACCTCAGTTTTATACAAGACAAACTTGTCAATTGCTTCATCCTTACTCTTAAGTAAGTATACATAGCAATATCGTGTACTGTCATCAATAAATGTGATGAAATACTTATTTCCACCTCTCGTGGGAATCGATTTTAAATCACACATCGGTATGAATTATGTCAAGGGGTTCGGTTATTCTTTCAACCGACTTAAAAGATAATCTTGTTTGTTTTGCTTCGACACATGTTGTACATTTGTATTTTGAATCAATGGCAAACTTTGGAATGCAATCTAATTTAATTAAACGACGCATCGAATTGAAATTAACACGACCTAAACGACCATGCCAAACATTAGATGACTCAATCAAATAAGCAGAAGTAGAAGCATTTTCATTCATGTTCTCAACCTTAGCTATTACATTGAGTTTAAACATTCCATTTTGGGCATAACTCTTACCAACAAACATTCCACGCTTAGTTAAAACAAATTTATCAGATTCAAACACTAAACGAAAACCATGTTTGTTAAGCAACCATCCTGACACGAGGCTCTTGCGTATGTCAGGAACATAGAGCACGTTGCTCAAAGTGAGCTCCTTCCCCGAAGTCCACTTTAAGATCACACTACCTTCACCCTTAACATCGGTAGTTGCTGCATTCCCCATGTACAGCTTAGAGTCACCCACCACCTCTTTAAACGTATTAAAGAGGGCCCGATCAGGACAAACATGGCGGGTAGCACCAGCGTCAACCCACCACCCCTTAGGGTCATTTGACACCAAGTTGATTTCCTCCGTCATAGTAGTGATGTCAGAGACCATAGCAACTAAAGGCATATCATCCTCCATCATATGTGCTCGGTCCTGTTTAGGAGCCTTGCACTTATCAGCACGGTGGCCATGTTCACAGAATTGTAGCATTTTCCCTTAAATTGGAAAACCTGCTTCCTCACACCACCTTTTTTCGGCCCAAGATCCACAACTTTGCCTTTGTCTTTGCCTTTGCCCTTTCCCTTGTAGTTGTCAATTTTCTTTTTGTACCCATGGGAAGATTGACCATGCTCCACCATATTTGTTTTTGGAGCAAATTGTTGTTGTGTTATTTTCAAAGCCAACTTGTTGTCTTCCTCAATTCGAAGACGCACCACAAGGTCCTCCACTGTCATTTCCTTTCGCTTATGCTTTAGGTAGTTCTTGAAATCCACCCAACTTGGAGGCAATTTTTCAATCATGGCTGCAACTTGAAATGTCTCACTAAGAGTCATTCCCTCAGAATGTATGTCGCTTAGTATAATTTGCAACTCTTGAACTTGGTTCAAAATTGTTATAGTATCAACCATTTTATAGTCCAAGAAACGGGCTACCACAAACTTCTTTGTGCCAGCATCCTCCGTTCTATACTTTTTGTCTAACGACTCCCATAATTCTTTGGCAGTTGTTATCTTGCATTGAACATTATACAATGCATCCACTAAACCGTTCAACACATAGTTGCGACACAGATATTACGAGTGTTTCCACGCTTCCAAAGCGGTTACGGATTGGACATCCCCATCAGTAATTGCAGGAGGGGACTCAGTCAGGAACCTCACAAGGTTCAAAGTGGTCAAATAAAACAACATCTTTTGTTGCCACCTCTTAAAGTCCAAACCAGAAAACTTTTCAGGTCTTTCAGCATTATTTGCCACAGTCTGGGCAGCTTGGGTACCAACTAATGGTCCTATAGGTGTTGAAGTTTGAGCAGGTAAAGTTGTCATTACTGAAACAGGAGTGGAAATGCAAACGATGCAAGTCAGATTTTTAGAAATAAGGTTTACACAAAACCAAATTTAAAATTTAACTTTTTAACTCAAACAAAGTTATTTGAGTTCATGTGACGTTTGCATGGCTTGTTTTGGCCTAATAGGTTAAGACACTCTCTCCAAAAATCCCCAGGAAAGCAAGACAGGTCCCTCGGCTGATTGGGATATATACGAATTGTTTTCCTAGACAGGAAACTCAGATAACGATGTCCACCCTTCCAGTTACTACAAGTCCGTCACTTAAAACTCAAACTTTGATGAGCTTAATTTATCAAAATATTTTGTGGTTTACAAAAAACCGTATGGTTTACACAAAACCAAAATTAAATTTTACTAAAATTTGACAAGTATTTGAGGAATTGTGTTTTACGCAAAACCGACCCCAAAATCTAATTAATTTTTTTTAAGAACATCAAACGTTTTATAATTTTAAGTTTTTATATCATAAAAACCTTTTTCTAACACGCTCGTTAGAAATAAACGATTATAACTATCGTTTATAAAACTCGTAGAAAAAAAATTTATTCGATTATGTTCAAGAAATAAACGTTAACAAATGGTTTATAAAACTTTTGGTTTACACAAAACAAATTTAATAAAACCAAACTTTGTTAACAATTATCAAAACAGAAAATAACTAGTTATGGTTTACAAAAAAACAAAACAAAATATTAAATTTTCCTATTAATAAGAAAACAATACTCGTTTACCAAAAACAAAATTTAAAAACACATTTAAAATTTCTTGATAAACAAATATTTGTACGAAACTAAAGAGTTTATATTTCTGTTTTAAGCTTGTAGGAACACCGTTCACAAAATAAACAAATACTTTTATTATTCAATTACTTGAATTACAATTCAGAGAAATACAAAATTTAAAATAAAGTAATACAAGAAATATAAAAATGCTAAAATTGAAATTACAAGAAGAAATATAAAAACAAGATGAAACGAATTGAAATGAATTCGGTGGCTGAGGATTTCTGTTCAACAGAGGTCCCTTAAAACAGATTTCGGGCCACCCAGGTGAACCCGACTGTTTCCCAGGGTACAACAGCCGAAGCAGTGTGTACTGCCGGAGTTAACCGAAAACCCGAAACGTCACCTGAAACAAGAGTGTTTCACACGAGAACCGATCGTTGTAGGTTGTTGAGAATTCAACAAAACAAATGATTGTGTTTGGAACCTTTGGAGCTTGTGTATATATCTCAAGTGGTGTAGTGATCTCAAATTCTAGCAACTTCAACAAGAGGCCAAATGCCTCTATTTATACTTGTAGTCTTGGCATTTCAAAGATTGCCATTATGCCCACTAACTAGCATATTCATGGCCAATTGCCCACTAACAAGCACCATATTCATGACAAATGAATTGGTAGATGAAAGGTTAAAGATTTATATTTCCTTTTTCCTTTTTCTTTTCACACAAAATTCCAACACTTTTTACGCCTCGTATAAACTTATACGAAACGTATAGTCTCCTGTGACAAATACTGATTCGACAATTATTGGCTTATTTGAACCTTAACTTACTTGTATATAAATATAAAAGAAAAAAAAAACATATGAATCATTTTGTCTCCATCACTTTTGCACACGACGATTCAAATGACTCGTGAAGTATTAAATATTGAGTCGCTAAAAGCTCTAACTAGTCGAGCCAGTCTAACCCGAGGCTCGAGCCTGGTGCTTTATAGTTTGTGCCTTGTGGGTTTAGCCAACCCTTTGGAATAAACATTCACAACACCCCCGCCTATGCGTTGATTAGCTGAACTAGATTAAACCAACGCCAAATGCGCTTTCTGTATATACACAGCAGAAGCTACTGCTCAAATGTTGCGATTTCGGCAAATTGTCAGATAGCGCGGTATGGCCGCCTTGGCCAACTGGACCATGCTCGTGAAATATTTGATCGTTTACAGGAAAAGAACATCGTTTCATGGAACTCAATCGTCGCTTGTTATTTCCACAATAACCAACCTGATGAAGCCCGCACACTGTTCGATGAAATGCCTCAACGAACCACTGTTTCTTGGAACGGTTTGATTTCTGGGTATGTCAATAACAGGATGTTAAAGGAAGCCAGACGTGTGTTTGACCAAATGCCTGAGAGAAACATTGTTTCATGGACTGCAATGATCAAAGGTTATGTAGAAGAGGGTTTGGTTTCTGAGGCGGAATCACTTTTCTGGCAGATGCCTGAAAGAAATGTTGTGTCTTGGACAGTGATGCTTGGTGGGCTTATTCAAGACAATCAAATAGACAAGGCCCGTCGCTTATTTGATGCTATGCCTGTAAAGGATGTGGTTGCTAAGACTAGTATGATTGGTGGGTATTGTCAGGCTGGTCGTTTGACTGATGCGCGTGAGCTGTTTGATGAAATGCCTGAAAGAAATGTGATTACTTGGACGACAATGATTTCTGGTTATGCCCAAAACCATCGTGTTGATGTTGCTAGGAAACTCTTTGAGGTAATGCCCAACAAAAACGAGGTGTCATGGACCGCGATGCTGATGGGCTACACGCAATGTGGCAGGATGGATGAGGCTACAGAGCTTTTCATTGCCATGCCTTACAAGTCTGTGGTTTCATGTAATGCCATGATACTTGGGTTGGGCCAGAATGGGGATGTAATTAAAGCAAGGAATGTTTTTGATCAGATGAGAGAGAAGGATGGTGGAACATGGAGTGCAATGATAAAGACTTATGAAAGAAAAGGGTTTGAATTAGAAGCCCTGAGATTATTTTCATTGATGCAAACAGAAAGAATTGGACCCAATTTTCCTTGTTTAATCAGTGTCCTTTCAGTTTGTTCCAGCTTGGCCAGTCTCGATCATGGTAGACAGATTCATGCTCAGTTGGTTAAGGCTATGTTTGACACCGATGTGTATGTTGGTTCAATACTGATCACAATGTACATAAAATGTGGCGATTTGGTAAAAGCTAAAAGTGTATTTGATAGATCTCCTTCAAAAGATATAGTTATGTGGAATTCTATTATTACAGGTTATGCACAACATGGCTTAGGAGAAGAAGCCTTAGAAATGTTTCATAAATTGCGCTGTTCAGGAATTGCAGCAGATGATGTTACCTTCGTAGGAGTTCTCTCAGCCTGTAGCTACACTGGAAAGATTGACGAGGGGCTTGAAATATTTGAGTTGATGAAGTCAAAGTATCTGGTTGACCCGAAAACCGCCCACTATGCATGCATGGTAGATCTGCTTGGCCGAGGTGGTCGGCTAAAAGAGGCAATGGATTTGATCAGTAAAATGCCAATGGAAGCGGATGCTATCGTATGGGGTTCATTAATGGGTGCGTGTCGAACCCATTTGGACCTTGAGATGGCTGAGGTGGCAGCTAAGAAACTTTTGCACCTTGAGCCCTGGAACTCAGGACCATACATCTTGCTGTCAAACATATATGCTTCAAAAGGTAAATGGGCTGCTGTTGCAGAGCTCAGGAAAGCAATGAGGTCACAGAATGTGAAGAAATCACCTGGTTGTAGCTGGATGGTGATTGAGAAACAAGTGCACATGTTCAGAGGTGGGGAAAGTGGGCCCCACCCTGACCATGCGCTGATTATGGGGATGTTGGAACGCTTGGGGGGGCTGTTGAAAGAAGCCGGTTACTGTCCTGATGGAAGCTATGCGCTGCATGATGTAGATGAAGAGGAGAAGGCGCGTAGCTTGGGGTATCACAGTGAGAAACTGGCAGTCGCGTATGGGCTTTTGAAGGTGCCTGAAAGGATGCCGATTCGGATAATGAAAAATCTTAGGGTTTGTGGGGACTGTCATTCTGCAATTAAGTTGATATCACAACTGATGGATAGGGAGATCATTCTGAGAGATGCAAATAGATTCCACCATTTTAAAGATGGGTTATGTTCTTGTAAGGATTATTGGTAATAAAACATGCATATATGTTAGGTAGTTAATGAGAAGAGATCCAAAGGCTAATTTTTTATTTGACCAGTTTAAACATCTACCACTTTAGTAACAGCAATCACTAATGCGACTAAATTACATGAACATAAGACATAATGACATAATGTTCATCAACATTTGATCAGTATAATGTCTTAGACAACATACATGCGTGGCATGAAGCTATGCCGATATCTTGCAGACCATATTTATCATTGACCATTTTTTTTTATTGTTATAGAACATTTTTTTTTACTTCTCTACTTCGACTTCTATTTATGCACTAAAAGGTTGTGTTGAGTTGATTTTCGTACCTTTTATCTTTAATCTTATGCTTAATTAATACCAAAAATAGCTTTTAGGACAATGAATCTCAATTCAATTGATTTGGTAGATGCCAACCCCAGGAGTTTAGGACTTTCTAATGTGAAGGTCACGGGATTCAAGTCTTGTTTGGAACAACATATTCCAAGTAACTTAGAAGTTTTATTGCAGTGGGTTTTCAAACGACGAGCTTTCTTGGTAATGATGAGGGTCGAGTCACCAGCTTTGTTGCATGTTACGTATTTTAAGTTAGTTGGCACATTTTCTGTTAAATTTTTAAAAAAAATAAATGTCATTAATAAAAGATAAAAATTGCTGGTTTTTTATAAACCTAAATGAAAATTTTTATAATCATGTGTAAAATATATTAATAATAATGTATTTAGTATTTTCTTACTATTATTAATAGTAATAATAGGATATAATAAAAAGAACTGTAGTTACTTAATAAAAAAGCTCTTAACAAGTTAAGTTGAGCCCAGTCCAAGCTCGTTTAATATCGAGCTCAAGTACTATGAAACATTGATGAAGAGTTGTAAGGGCCAGGGGGCTGCGGGCCCCCTGTTTTTTTGCTTCGTAATGTAATTTTATGCGTTTTTCGTCTGAAAATTTAATATGTGTTGAGTCCCTCCCCCCAGATTTATGAGTTCGCCCCCCATGTATATTGAGCAAAACTCCGTCATTGCTATGAAAATCTCAAAATCGAACTCGACTCATTTCGATAATTTCCGATAATACATGTGTGTGCGTGCGCGCATAATATGTCGTATCTTATTTATCTATACTAGTATATAATGCATATTAGAAGGATGTAATAGTAAACAAACAAATTAAGAGTTTTACAATTATTATAGCAAATAGTACAAGTTTTAAATTTTAACCTACATGTTTTTTTCTCTTTTCACTTTGTCCAAATTGTTAACCTTTAAGAAATGAAGTGTGGTAGAATGATTATTAAAGAAAACACTCGAAACAAATGAATCTTTTTTTTTGACATTTTTGGTATATTTGACCTTTTAAGTTAAAAGTTTTAGCCTAATAGTCATTTTTCGTGAACTATTGAATTACAAAAAAAATGTTTTGTTATGGTTATAGCTAAAAACCGAACTAAAGCATGCAAATCTTTAAAATCATCTACTTTAAGTGTTGTGTTTCTTGTCGACTCACATGAGTATCATATCAGTGTAACAGTATATATGTTTTGATGAGGATATACATAATGTTAAAATTTTATACACTAATTATATTGAACTACTGATCAATTATAATCGACGATTAGATTTAACTTTTTTCAGTTAAATGATTTTTCTTATTAACCTCCTATAGTCCTATATATACATGTGTCTCTTTAATGTCTGTAGAGTTTTAACTTTAGTGACATTAACATTTTTTTTCTTTACCATGTTAATTTGACCTAGACCATTTAGTCCATAGGTCCAATCAAAATTATAAAAGTGAAGATTAGCTTTTAATCATTCGATAAGCATCTTGTATTTCATAAAAACTGGGAGCAATATAACCCTTACATAAAGGCCATCATATCCAACTTTCAGGCATTAAGATACGTTTCAAACGTGGATGATTATCATAAGAGATTCCCAACATATCATAAGATTCCCGTTCTTGAAAATCCACACTTTTCCAAACCCATAAAACAGACGGAATTCTAAGATCCCTCCTCGGGGAAAATTCTTTTATGCATACCTCTTCTGGTTAATCCACGTCATACTCTATTCTAGTAAGAAGATTCACACTCGCTAATAATCCGCCTGGTGCTACATCATAAGCACATTGGGAGCGAAGATAATTGTAACTATATACATATAAAATGACAGCAATGGAATGTCAATCCCAGGGCTTGATTTGTAAAGTCTCTATTCCTTGGTAATCAAAGCCCAATAGGATGATGTTTGATTCAAATTATTTTAGTTTGCCATTCTTTTTAAATGATAATTCTAAAACATAACTGCCTTTCACAAAATTGTAATAAATTATTAGAAATTACTATAAAAAGTATAAGACTTAAATTACCCTCAGGGACACATGAAAGTATGAAACAACCATCCATAAATCACCATGAAGGTGAATGATGCAGTAATTACCCAAAGTCATGGCTAATGAAGTACAAGAGATGAGCTTGCTTGTAAGATGGTGTTAGTGTATGTTTAACAAACAATCTTTCAGAAAAATATCATCTAATCCAGGGATTTTTAAACTTATGCTCCACCAGCCATGTCGGTATCTGTGATTCCATCGACAACCTTGAACGCGACACGCAGTTTTCTCAAGCACGACTGTCGTTTGTCACCCTTTCCGGCTGTTCCACTGACATGAACAATACCTGTCCGAGATTTGTCCATCAACTCAAACAACGGTAATCCGAGGTTTGATCTTGTCATTTCTTCTAGTAAAGGTGGTGCTGCCATGTAAAGATTCTTCCCTCGGACTGTCACACTTGCCCCCGAAATAAGTAACTTTGGATGATCTTCGAGTTGATCGATGAACTGTTGAAAACAGGGTGTTTCAAGTCATAAATATATACTACTAGTCAGCATAACATGATTCTTATTTGACACAAATAGAGGTGGCAATTTTCATCCAAATTAAAAGAAATGGGTTGGTTTGGGTAAACAATTGTTGTATAATGGGTTGAAATAGGTAACATCATAATATGGAATGGGTTGAGATGAGTAACACTTTAACACAATACAGGTCAAGATGGGTAACCTAAAAACTATGTGAATGAGATGGATTCAAACGTTTACTAACAAGCAACAAGCATACCCAGTAAAAATCTCATTTAGAGTAGGGTCTGGGGGGAATGATAGAACAAACCTTACCCCTATCCTAGTTGGGATAGAGAGGCGAGTCCCCGGCTCAAAGTTATCGTTTGTGGTTAATCACCTCAACGCTTTTAACAATTATTTTCACAAAATAAGTAAAATAACGTTAAAATTAGTACAATTTTACTTTTGCCCATTAAGGGCCAACACACATATACATTATATACGGGCACCACAAATGGGACGTATGGATTCAAACGTTTAAGAAAGATTAATAACATATTTGATGAGAAAATCACTAAAAATTATCCTAATGAACTATTATTTAGTTATAACACATTTTAACTTAAATCAAATTGATGTTTTTTTTTTTAAAAACAAACATTTGCACTAATTTTAACGTTATTTTACTTATTCAGTGAAAATAACGTTAAAATCGTTTCGGACGGTTGATCAAGCATCATTTCACTAGAAGCAGTCTCTCTACCCCTAAAAGGCTGTCTACATCTCACCCTCCTCAGATAGCATGCTAATGGCGGGATATACTGAGTACATTGATTGATTTACTAATTATACAATGTGTCAACTTCCTAAAATTTGGCTATATATAAGCTTTCTAACTGTATAGATTACCTAATTGTATTAACCTAAAAAACCTGTTGTACACCTACCAAATGCACAAAAATTTGCCATGAACATGAGGCGCGCACCATGCCTACACCTTAAGCTGCTTTTTGGTGCGCTTTTTGTGCCTAACCTGCGCTCTATGTGCAGCACGCGCCTTAGGTAGACAAATGCAATGAGGCTTGTGCGTGAGGTCACCTTGCGACTAGGCGCAACACAGGTGCACTCTTTAAAACCAAGGTTAATACTTAACTTTCCAGCATAGTAACTTTTAGTATTTTAATGTTTAATAGACTACATAAAATTAAGCAATTACGAAATAAATATATAGCTATATGATTACCATATTATCTATATGGAAAAATGAAAAATCATATTAAGCAAAAGTAGCAAGTGTATTATCACCAAAGTTGAGTTTGTTTATCAGATCACCCACAACAGTAGATACTAAAAAGTAAAAACACAACCAAACGCCCCACATCAGCTGCCAAGTTAGATTTTCATTCATCCTTCAAAACACTGATTTTTACTCCAACAATACTCATATTCAAACACTAGTTTTTTACTATATATGTACATATAAGTGTGTGTGTGTGTGTGTGTGTGAAGTGAAAGGGGTGGTACACACCCACGTTTGCTTTGCCATCTGGAAATCCGAACATGAAACCGAATAGATGCCCAGCTTCTTCTTTTCCAGTATGGCTGCAAATGTCTGGTTGTGCCACCTAGGAAGCAAATGTGTTGCGGGCGCTCTTATATGGGTGTTCTTACTTCCTCAAATAGTATGCGAATAATTTTGAAGAAAAATGGGGGAGAAAGTTGAAAGGAGGACATGCTTACATTTTAATGTTGAAAGAAACAAGCTTACCATTTTCAAAGTGACTGAAGTCTCCAGCTCTATTAAGATGCCAGGACCACAAACAAGACAATCTTTATCCTTTACAAACTCTGTGACTTTCGTATGGAGACCTTCAACACCATTATACCTACAAAAACATCACAATCATAGTTAAGCATCAAATAAATGAAGAAAATAAATCGTCATTCACAAAAGATGTCTGCCTCTACATAGAAAGCAACTGAGTATATACAACCATACAAAAATATGACTACTGGTATTATAAAATTTCATCAACAAACAGCAAATAATGTTTATATGATTTCACATTATTAATATTGCAATAGAAGCATATATCAACTATCGTAACATGTATAAGCTCTAAGAAGAATATCAGGCTTACGTCAAATAATTTGATAATGTTTTACTGCATCCTGATACAATCTTCAAAGTTTCAAGAGCGCAAGCCGCTGATATTATTGCATTTGTCGAGGCTATAGCAGGTATGATGTTCTTTACAACACCCTGTGAACAAAAAAATAACTCTGGAGTTATAACCAGATTACAAGGCCAATCTGACATGACAACACTGTTAAAAGTTGGATCTACTAGACATTAACTCCCTATTGTCAATTAATATAATGCCTTTCAGAATTAAACCATCATAACCAACATGTCACCAAGAAATACTATGAAAAAATAAAAACATAACAGCATCATTTTTGTGCCATGAAAATGATTATAAATTACATACTTCTACATTACATTTTCTACTCTAAATGAGTTAGTGATATATTGCCTTTGAACTTTGACACTAAATAAGAGAGTGCACCAAAAAAAAACCATGGAACAGGTACAATCTCATGTTCATAGAAGTCTTCTGTGATCCTAAACTTGCTCAAAATTATTGGAAAATCAATGGAACAGCCTTTATTGATGTAATAGTAAGCCTCAAGCCCTCAGATATTGCTTTCAAGTGTGCTAGGTGCTGTTGACATCAAATCATTACCATCTCTAAAAGGATAGAGTTGGAGCACATTTTTGCTTTTTCGGTTCCATCAATAAAGGGTGTTACATCACTCAAATATGCAAAGTACTATGAATAATAGTTGGAGAAGTCACTAGGCGCTGCCAGGTCGGTCGACTAGTGAGTTGCAAGGACTCCGCATAGGCGAGTAGCCCTCGGGAAGTACTCAGATATGGCAAATCATAAAAAAATAAACTTTAAAAAAATTGTATATATGTCAAATATCATAAGTTTATTATATTTATAACAAATAAAGTGGATATCATTACAAATAATATATATATATATATATATATAGGGAAAATCAAACAATGACTGTTGAAAACATTGAAAACCAGTGAAAAACAACAAAAATCGATTAAAAACAACGAAAATATGACTTGACCGAGTTGGTCAGAGTTAAAGCGAGTTTCTTGGCCAAGTTGGCCCAAGTTGGACCAATTCTGAGTTGATCCGACTGAATTGAAGAAAATCGATTCAGCCGAGTGCCGAGTACTCGGCCGCCTAGGCCGAGTTTTACAACATTGCTAAGAATTATGGTAAGCCAAATGTAAAGCTCTTTAGTGAAGTGGTAGGTGGATATACAAAAAACAGCAATCTCAAGCCCTTAGGACTGGCTGCCTTGATGATGTGATTCCAAGACCGGTTGGCCTTCTCACAGCCTCTAAGTGAGCCTCTACATCAACAATATCCCACTTGGAGACTTGATTACTTCAACAGTGCTCTGATCATACTTTATAATATATCAACAGTACTTCATGCTCCACCTAGTTACCAGTGACTTCTCAAAGATTAACCTGAAAGCCTTTGAAGCTCTCATCGAGCGTCAACTCATCAGTCCCAACTAAAACCGCCTCTGTCTTGCTCTTTGTCCCTACTTGCTCCCAATGTAAGAGACTGCCAGATCCTGAGAACAAAAACTCTCCTTTGTAAGCAAGTAAAACACTAGAGAGACTTTATTAGCTAGAATAGTGGTTCTTTTTACTCATTGTTGTTTAGGAATCATAGTTGAAGCAAAACCCATGCTCTCACTCCATGAAATCCTTTGACTAGTTTACCTAAACCTTTCCATTCTTGTTCATTCTAAATCTTCATTTTGTCCTTGGGTTTCTCACTTGCAAAAGTCACCCTCTTCAACCCACAGAGATTCTATGAACTAGAGTCTGGACTTTGTCTTTCTTTACTGGGACGGTTCCTCCCTCAAATGGTACCTCTGCCATGTACAGGAATTGCACACACGAAATCGAACACACACATACAAAAGCAATAAAACAAACACGAGGATTTAACATGGTTCAGTCTAAACGACTTATGTCCTCACATGAAAACTAGGATATTCTTTTATTATGAGAGACAAAAATAATCACAAGTACATTAGTACAAGAGATATTTATAGACTAGGGATTAGGATTAGAAACTTGGAGACTAAGAAATCACTAATTTTGGCAACTGCCAAAATCAACAATCTCAAGTTCTTCGGACCGACTGCCCTACGAGCTACAGGCGTATTTTATCACTGCCATTAGCTAGAAAGAGTTTTTGGAGCTAGCCATAGTAGTAAAAGTAACAAGGCACAATCAAGGGGCAAAGGTCTGGCAAAAAAATTGCACAATGCACAAGGCAGAAAAATAGCACACACCCAAGACCAAAAAATAAATAAATAAATATTTAAACTAAACAATAAAAGAAACTTAATAAGAAAAATAAATATATATGATAGGCATAGAAAATTAGAAACATTAATACCATCCCACAATTGTAATATGAACCTGATAAAATTGATAGCATACCACTTGTTTCTACCATAGTGTTTAAGGTGTAAGGTTAAGACGCAATTGCCTCTTGCGTGAGCGCTTTGTCGAGCGCCTTGTGAGCTTTTTACTACTATACCACTTGCAATCCATGATGTAATATGTAAAAATTTAAATCATATCACACCTCTAGACTCTAGTAATCAATCAATCAGCAAAGCAAATAATTATGGGATTCAGCTGAATTTAAAAGAGAAACATCATGAAACCCAACTTTGCTGATTGGACGTTGAATTGAAAGAAAAAATATATATAGTCTGTAAAATCTCTGTTTGCAATTTACAAGCCTTCAGATATAGAAAAAGAATCTAGAATGAAGCAAGTCAACTTAAAAATCGAGAAAAAAGCTGGAATATGTTACTTAATTCAATTTCTAGGGTTGCATTGTTAAATGTGTTATTTTGACTTCAAGCCATACAAAAGACAGCCTTTAAAAAACCAACCCATTTGTCTGCTTTTTCTGTTAAAATGATACAATATGGAAGTCACTGCTCCTAAGGTAGCCGCAGAATTCAAGATAATCAAATCACTGCACCCTTTTTTCTTTCGAATAAGAACCAGATCTACTCCAACAAGGACTAAAAGGGGAAAATTAAACCCATTTACTTGTGAATGGGTCGCTTCAATTAACATTTTATAGTGTATACATCAAACAGGTAAAATAAATATAAAATACATAAAATGATAAAAGGAAACAAAGTGTTTTAATATGCACAATACCTCCTAAAACATGTCAAATATGTGTGTGGGTTAGTAAACATTTTTTGTTTCTCAAGTCAAATTTAACATCCTAAATATTTAAAAAAAACTTAGAAGCTCTGACAAACCTAACCTGTTTTAAGATCGTATTTCCAAGTGCTGTATTGTTAAACAACATACAAGGAGAATAAAAGTTAAGTGAGAATGCACCTGCGTCAAAGAATACGTGACTCCTGGAATGCCAAAAAGTTGTGCTCTCTTGGCAGCCTGCCGATCATAGTCGAACATGAGAAGAAATGAAGAAGAGTTCCATATTTAAAGATATAAGGCCAAAGTAAGTAAACACTCATTAACCTCTAAATACACCCACTGCATATGTTCTGGGTTATCAGGATCGAAGGATTTTCCACTATGCACCTGCAAAAACACAGTATGTATGCTCTCATAAATTAATACAGAACAAACAAAGCGAAGCACAATAAAGATAATAACAAGAGATGGATATTGAGTTTGCACCTCGTCCCATTTAATTAGATGAGCATATTCAATGCAATGAGCTGCGGTTCTTGGTGTTTCTGCTAGAGTGCATAAAGGAAACTTCACTTGTGGAGGAAAAAGCCAAATGGTGCATTCAAAGCATGGCGTCATTCCAGGTAAAATAACTCGTGCGTGACCCTTGAAACCTTCAGTTCCACCATCTATCATAGGCTTCACAGTTTCTTCCAGAGGCTGGTCATTAGAATCATATTCTGCTTTTCCAATAAGACATTAATAACCAACTTCCACCAAGTTTTGCACAATAACTGTTTGCCCTTGAGAAATATATTTTCCACAAAAGTTGCAAACAGAATAAAGTTTAGCAACCAGTAAAGAACATACACTACTATAAATCCATGTACAACTCACTAACTGGTTCGAGGATTGTTTTACAAATTTCATTATCACAAGCAACATAATAAATTCATTAAATGAAAGATTTTTGTATACAAATGATTATTAAAAGTCAAAAAGCAAGCATTTTGGTTGTGTGTGTCTATATATATATATATATATATATATATATATATATATATTCCAAATGATTAAGAGAACTTGCTTTGTCCCAGTGGTCATACTTGACAGCCACCAATAACACAAAAAGCCCTTTTATTTCATGTGGCTGCAAAAGAGTTTTAGATCAATATTGCTTCATAATATATGCAAACCTATATTACAAGTTCTACAATCCAGTGCGCATACGAGATGTTTTAACTTTCTAACTTTTTCATTGACTGATTACAATCTTTTTGTAAACTACCATTAGTGTAATTTGACTTTCTAGCTTAAATCGCAGTTGAAAAGATGAATCCAATTCATGTATATGTGAACCAAGTCTTCCCAGTATTAAACAAAAGCTACAATTTTCACCAAATCTCTAACGTAAAATAAGAAGATAATTAGAAGATAAACAACCTAGAAAGCCACAAGCCACAGCATTTATGTAACTTCGAGCTTCAATGGAATCAAGACCAAGCACAATAATACTAAATTCGCTGTAAAATTCAAGCTCTTTCTCCTCAATCCGACAAAAATGTGGCACAATATTTACACCGCTAACTCTTTCCATCACCCGTTTTGCAGCCACTTCTGCTTTTGGTTTCCCAACATCCTCAAGCCTGATGTTGGCAAATCAAGATACAAAATTCTTATTAAGTAAAAGCAACAGAAATACAAAATTATTGCCCAAACAAGCGTGCATCTTCACAACAGAGGTAGGTAAAGCATATCAAAATCCAATTAACTTTCAGGAATTGGTAAAGAAATGCAGAAAAAGTATCCCAATAGCCTATTGCATTCAAATTACAGAGAATTTTACTTCCAGAATGTTTGGTTTCTAACTTCTATACTTGAGTAGCTTACATTTTCTTCTACAAGGATAAAACAACTACAATCACTTGTGAAACCAAAATTTGGGCACTCAAAGTTCAACACAGACTGATTGTATAACATTGTGCCTTACATATAGATGTATGAACTGCCAATATACCTGAAAAGAAATTGACGATTAAGATTGGAAACTTCAATTCTATCCATGTCTATGACTTCAAGATTCCGAAACCCTGAAAGGGCGAGGTCTTTAAGAAGTTCACATCCCAATCCACCAGCACCCACAACCAATATACGCACATACTCTTGAAGATCATCCCTCAACTTCACAACATCAAAACCAATAAGCACCTGAAAGTCGTATATACGAATATTGGAATAGATGAGGGAATTGTTACTTGGGTGCCTGGTTCGAAGGCGGGGCCGACCAGATGGCCTGGCCTGAGAAGAAGCTTATCAAGGTCCCTTGATCTGCTGATGGGTTCCGCCATTGGAGACCCGAACAAACGGGTACGGGTTGAATTGAAGGGGGGGAGCTTGGCTTTTACGCTGCACCTTTGGGGTTTTCTTCGTTTCTATCCACACCCGACAAAACATTCGGTACCCGAATCAAAGATGAAACATTTAATATGGATGTTTCATGTAAATCACATTCTCTCTCTAAAGTTTTCCAGGTTTCGTTTCAAATTCTGCTCTTTGTAATTACTAAAAACAAACTTTTGCTAGTTTTTAGTTCAAAAAACTCGCGACTTACTTGAAAAAAAGCTTAGGCTTGAGAAAAGCTTTTTTAAAACAAGCCGAACTCAGAAAGGGTTGTCTTGGCTCGAGCTTGACTCATTGGCTCGGCATGATTTATAATATGTATATGTATAACTATATACAAACATATATATACACACACATATAATCTAATTTATATTATATTAAATACGTGTGTAAAGCATAGGAGGATTAAAAAAAGTCGACTCGTGCCTCGAGATTTTTTACGAGCACTAGCTCGAATTTTTGGTTCGAAAATAATTTAAGCTCGTCTCGAAAATTCTCTAGCTCAAGCTAGACCTAGCGCGGTGCAGTTCGATTAATCAAATGTTCATTATTTTAAGTTAGTGTTAATTATATATTTTTTTTATAAAAGTCGTAAATATTACATGTGTTTTTATATTAATATATATTGTAGGATATAATAATAATTTTTTATAAACCCATCGTAAATAAATAAAATGAAATCATAAACTTAAGATCAGACATTCGAAAAAATATATTGAAAGAATAAATAAAAATAAGAGCAAACAAACTTAGTAAAAATCTGAAATCCGAGTTGTGTTCAAAACTGGAAAAGACAGATACAAATTCTTATCCGGATATAAAAATCGTGTTCATTCACATCATTCATATAGTTTCGGGACGGATAAACATATTTCTAATTCGAGTCCGATCGGATATTGGATAGCATACGAAAATTACAAATTCAAATAAATCGTTATCTAACTTTATAAACACATATAGTTGTTATAACCCACCAGCTGCCAAGTCACCAAACCGAAAGTTCAAGCTTGTCTTTGTGTAGTTTCCCTTTTTCTTGTGATTTGGTTTTTTGAACTTTCATTGGTTTTAATATGAATTTACATTTAAAAAGAAAAGAAATATATTCTAATGAAATTAAGCCTAAAATGCCAAATCAAATTACAAAGCCTTTAAGATTTTAAAGAATGAGCAACACACAAGAATGGGACACTTAACATTAAGCTTTATCATACTCAACCAGTATAGTAGATTTCAAAATGTAAGATTACTATTATAACTAATAAAATTAAGAGTTTAAATACATATGTCAATGGTTCCATTTTTATAACACATTAACTTGATTAGGGTTCTATGTACCGGTGTATATGTTATTATTGGCATAATATTGTTGATTTTGATTTTGATTATGTTCTAACACTTACAAGTAGGGATCGCGATCTTAGATGAAGAAGATGCCATGATTCAATTCCCGTTATGTTGTTGTTCTCTTGATGAAATGGTCCTCTCAACAGAGACATACCAAAATCTGATGGGTGTTTGTGTTCTTCTCTGATTTTGTGATGTGAGAAAATTACGTACAACAACTAAGGGAAATCACCCTTATATACTTTATTATATTTCCATCAAATATTATTATATAAAGTATAGGGACTAATATGTCAATATGTGATAGTTGATAGATGGTAGGCCATATTAATATTGAAGGGTTCTAACATTCTCCCACTTAGCCGTAAACCATTTATGATAAGCATTCATTATGTTTTGGCCAAATTGAATAGTTGCTAAAATTCATATTAAAACTATAAGCAGAAAGTTACAATCATTGAATTAATAATCAATTCAAGACCCCCAACAATCATACTTAAGTCTCAACACAAATTACATAAGCACATATGACTAAATTTACTAATTATACATAATCTAAGATGTATATAGATATGTCTATGAATAATGAGTGCATGCAATGTTGATCATAGACAAATAAGTTATTTAGTGAAATTAATAATACACACTATATGATGTCTTGTACATAAATTCTACACAAAACCCATTCTTGATATAAGATCTTGAAACACTTTGGGTGGTAGACCTTTAGTCAACGGATCCGCAAGCATATCCTTCGTGTTAATGTATTCGATACAAAGATTACTTTCTTCTGCTCGTTCACGAACGAACAAGTACTTTGTATCAAGATATAATCCAGCGCCAGTTGAACTGTTACTGTTCGAAAAACTCACAGCTGCTGAATTATCACAATAAATCTTCAATGGTCGTGAAATGGAATTTATGACTTTGAGCCCACCAATTAGATTTCTCAACAACATTCCATGACAAGTTGCGTTATAAACAGCAACATATTCTGCCATCATAGTAGAAGTTGTTGTCAACTGTTGCTTATGACTTTTCCATGAAATAGGTCCTCCTGCTAACATAAAGATGTACCCAGATGTTGACTTTTTATCATCTTTGCATTTTGCAAAGTCAGAGTCTGAATAACCTATCACTTCAAGATTGTCACTTTTTCTGTATGTTAATTTATAATCCTTTGTTCCTTGAAGATAGCGTAATACTTTCTTTGCTGCTTTCCAATGATCTAAGCCAGGATTAGATTGATAACGGCCTATCATTCCAGCAATATACGCTATGTCAGGACGGGTACATACATTAGCATACATTATACTCCCAACAACAGACGCATAAGGAATCAATCTCATCTGTTCCTTTTCTACCTCGGTCTTTGGACACTGAAATGTACCAAAAACATCTCCTTTGACTACTGGTGTGACACCTCGTATTTTCCAGGTCAACTTTATAACTATTTAAATGTTTATTTAAATGCTTATTGTACACGTGGCACTAGAATTAGATCAATTTAGAGTGACATGTGGCACGACATTACAAACACTGATACGCAACGGGATAATTCGTGGAATTATCGGCAAACAACACACACGTGTCAAAACACACGAACGTTGGTGAACGTCTAGCACACTGTGTAGCACAACACTCGAAACCTCACGAAACACTCACACATTGAACTTGGAAGTTCAAGTGAGGCCAAACGGTAGTTCGTAAACGTGAAAACGGCAACGAACGGATCAAACCAATGAGAATGGGCCTATTGGGCTCACCAGGGGATCTGTCGCGCTACGCGACGGTTCACAAGGACACTGTCGCGATACGCGACAAGTGGCGGGGGAAATTTAAACGCGGGACTCTCTCGCGTTACGCGAGGGGAACCCTTGAACTTGTCGCGCTACGCGACGAGACCCAGTTCGCAGAAAATCTTTATAAACCCAAGAAAATCATATCCTACTCTATTTCCATCATTCTCTTCGACCTCCCACGCCACCCCTCGACCAAATCCTCTGCAAATCACTTTGAAACCTCCATTGGCAGCCATTGGAAGCCATTGTTGAAGAGATTGAAGCTCAAGAACTTTGAAGCAAGCCCTCTAGACCACCACCTCTCATCACCACCTACTTGTTCTTGAACCAAGACCACGAACCAGAGATTCCAGGAGCTTCTTGAAGCCTTCCAACTCGATTCCTTCATCATTTTGGTGTTAAAAGAGCTTTAGAGGTAATCTATACATCCCTTGTAGCTTAAAATCACCATTACACACACATGCATGTGTTAAATCACACATGCAAACACCATGGACACACATGCACGAGTTTAACTTCTGGGTTTGTTGATTTCACTATGATTCTTGATGATCTAGGGTGATTAGATGATGTTTTGTGATGATCCATGATGATGGATATTAGTAGAACTTATGATTTGTATGCAAAATATTGAAATGTTACCATGCATGTACGATCCATGAGTATTGGAATGATCTTGTGTATGTTAATATGTTTTGTGATGATATTAGAAGTGTTATTCATGGCTAGATTTGATTTAAAAGGTTAAAAGGTTGATTTTTTGATAAACTTTCTATTATTGGAAACTTTATTTTGACAAGATGATATTTTGGATAAAATAATGAGCATGCATGTATGTAGAATTGCTCTTAGGATGATAATATGTTGATTGAAATACTTGTAATGTGATCTTGATGATGATTATGGTCATTTCTAGCAATATTACTAAATATAGAAACTTTTGTGAATGAAATGTTGTTAGATTATGATTTGGATTATGATGGTATGTTTAAACAATGCTAGATGATGTATTAAGATGATTCATGATATGGAAATAGGATTAGAAATGCTAGAATGGTTTGTTTACATGAAAAACCATAAAGTTACTATTTATAGTAACTTTATTGTTACAAAAACCAATTTGTCAACACATTGTATAATTCGAGCATGCTAAGTAACTCAACATGATATAATATGATGTTTAGATGCTAAGTTAGATGGTTTCCGATGTCACGTATGCTATAAATGGAAACTTTCCATTTTAGGAAACTTTTATGTGCAAACTTGTTGTAAACGACTTATGTGAACCCGTATGATGATGTGCTATGTGTTAACATGATCACGTAGGACTAATGAGCATGCTAGAACTCTAAAACCAATATGCTTTGTGAACTTTCCAAAAATGGAAACGTACTATATGTAACACCCCGACCGGCGGCGGAATCGTCGGGATGCCACGAGGGATGTGTAGATTGTTCAAAAGCTCGTGGGCATCTAATTTAATCATCATATATCATTTAAGCAAACAACATAATTACACAAAAATCATGTTCGTCATTAATCAATTACATCAATTACACAAAAGAATTAGTTAAACTAACTAAACTCTAATCGCCAGAAATTTAGTTAATTAACTAAGTCCAAGAATCCTATATGATGATGCTGTCCAAAATAGAAGAGATCATCCTCTTCATCCTACTTGTCTCCATCACCTGAAACATGTAAGAATTCAAGTGTCAACTACAAAAGTAGTTGGTGAGTAATCATAAGTTTTTATACTTAAAAATGTTTTAGTAAAATGAATTTAAAAGTTTGTGTTTTAAAAATAGTTTTGTAAAATGCTTTGTTTAAAACAAGTATAAGACTTATGATCTTCTTGGGAAAATCCATATGAATACCTGTATGAGATAATCCAACACACATCCATCCATTCAACAACCAAACACATACACAATCACATAATCACATAATCAATCAGTCATAGTCATTCCCACATAATCATAATCAAACATAGATAATCAATCCATAAACAAATCAACCAATCTCATCATTTATATTCTCAAATAATGTTCGTGACTATACATGATCATTTTGTAATTAACATAAGTTAAATACATGATTCATGGAGTGGTCGCTAACCACGTGACAATACATGAATTCAAAGCATTTGACCGAAACCAAAGGCAATAATTCACAGATGTGGAAATCATCCACGTGACAATACACGATGTCAAAGCAATTAACCGAAGTTAAGAGCGATGACTCTCGGGATTCGTGACAATACTTGTAATCTTTGTTATTGACCGGAGTCAATAACAATGTTTACATGGATATAAAATAGCAAGAGACAATCCATACTAAAGGAAAATTTTATATTGTGAATATCATATTGATAAACAGGTATTAACCTTGAGTTATCAAAATAATATTTGAATTTGGTATACATGCTTCACCTCCGAGTTTTAAAACTAAAACAGTTTAAAGAAAGGGAGGTTATGAGAACTCACCTGAAGTCCTTAGTATACGGGTTCTCGTATTATGCGCACTCGCGTACGTAACTCAAATCAACTCAAAGATCTGTAATTATAGTGTTTCATGTTTATAAGTATACGTGTCTTAACTTAATTAAATAATCATAAGTGTTTCCTTTTTCAAGCATTAATGTTTTCTTAACTTAGTTTACTTAATCTTAAGTTAAGTTGTTACCCTTAGGGTTTCATTAACATTTGCCTCAAAGTTTAACACACTTGCAACTTCTTTTATCATTATCAAATGTTGAGAAATCTTAAGTTCCTTGGTATTAACTCCTAAATAGGCACGTGTTAGGATAATGATCCTATCAAACATATACCTATTCTCACATGCATGACTTCATTCAAACCACCATCATAGCCAAATTCGTTATATCCACTTAGTTTAATGAAAGTGTATTTAGAATATCCGATTAACATATTAACTTTGTCTCCTCTAACCCAATACATATGTAGTTTATAGTTTTTAGAAAATTTGTGTATATAGAGAGAGAAAAGGTGGTGGTTTGGTATTCTCATGTATGCATGGACATGTATATATGTATATGTATCTAATCATGTCGTTTACTTATCCTTAAGCTCCTAATTGAACGAAACTAGGTCGTATTCCTCCCTAGGGCAGCGAACCTTTTGATATTATGGCCTAAGGTTCGTGACCCATGCAGGACAAAGGTTCGACCAGAGGATTAGTCAGCAGGGTTCGGCAAAGTTTAGGGTTCGTCCCCTGATGGGTTCGTGGAACCACAGGGTTCGTGAAAGAGAGGGTTTGGCCCAAGGGTTCGCTCCTTAATATGGTTCGGCTGAGAAGGCTTTGAGCAGCAACTAGGGTTCGCTCCATGGCACAAGGTTCGACCAGGGTAGGTGCTAAACCCCTAGGGTTCGCTGCATTGTAAGGTTCGTGAAGCTTCCATGTCAGTTTGAGTACCACAGGTTCGGCCTCGAACTCACATGGTTCGGCTCATGGGCTGCTAGGGTTCGGCCAACATATGGTTCGCCCGACCACAGAAAGATTCGGCTAAGACAGCCCTAGGTTCGTGGGTGGTAGCCGAAGGTTCGTGGCCAAGAAAAGGGAGAAAGGTTCGTGGCCAGGGTTCGCCTATGTCAATAGGTTCGCCGCATGTAACCATGACCAGGGTTCGGCCAAGTTACCCCCTCTCAGAAGGTTCGGCCACCCTAGTTGCAGGGTTCGGCCGTCTGTGATGTCGCGAACCCAACAGCCCCATCTTGCTCATCCTTCGATTTGTTGATTTAAGGTCATCTATGGCTTCACATGTTTCAATCATAGTCCGATTCCCACACTAAACAAGTCCTAATCTCGTTTAAAGCTACCAATCATTTACACATCTAGTTTCTAACAAAACTGAAAAGAATTACTTAGATTTACCTCGATTTGTTGCTGAAACGTGAGAGATCCTTGTACTTCCTTGTTCTCCTCGTTCTAGTGGTCGTTTAGGGCCAAGAATCACGCAAATCCGCCAAGGAACGAGCTCAAAAAGCTAGAGAGAAGTTGGAGGCTTTGTAGGTGACGAAAATTGGAACTTAGAGAGAGAGAGAGTGAGTTGGTGAAATGAAGAAGAAGATGGATAACCTCTTCCATATACCGCGTGTCTTTCCCCCGTGTTTGGTCTCGTTTTTATCGCGATTAGAATAAATAAAATGCTCGGTTTTTAACATCGTAAAACACATTTGAATATATAAAACCTTTTTCATAAATATGTTTTGTATTAGTTAAAATAAATTTCAAATAAATTATTTTGTAAAATCATTCCGTTTATTTTCGTTAAATCAATTAATTAAAATTAAATATATTCGAATTGATTCAAGTTGTGATTCCTAATAAATGTTTTAAGTTTCCATTTATTAAATTAATATCGTTTGATATTATCTAATTATCTCGTCGAAACGCGTTACTCGCGTACGTATTCGTAAAGATCGTCACCTTTGCGAATCCGACGCTCGTATCGTATTTCGATTTGATTTATTATTTATGGAATATCGTTTCAGTATATTATTCTTAATAATTATATTCGTGTGAATCGTCACCAACGCGAATACATTTATTAAGTTAACATTTCTGAATTAATATTCACGTTTAAGTAATGTTCGTAACCTCACTTCGCGTAATTAATTCCCAATATTTATTAACTTTAATATTATCATTTCCCAAACCAAAACCCACTAAACCCCAGTCACTGACACATCCATGATAAACCGAAATATGCATATATATAGGGCATATGTAAGGGTCAGTCGCAACTGCCCTAGCCACCGTCCCACCGCTATTTCGATAAACCATGACCATGGGTCCTTGACTACGTTTAGTAACCAGACTCAAACAAACTCCCAATTCCATCACAAATCAATTCTCAACCAATAATCCTTCATCATCAGTAACAAGTAACTGCAATAAACACTACGGGTCCGTGTAGTTGAATTACAACTAAACTTCCCGTGGTTTACGCGTATAATAAATTATAATCATGTATACCAGCAACAGTGATAATATCAGTAATGTCAATCAATAATCTCATAATCATTAATAATTATAAATATCCAGTCGTAACAGTACATTCGTACGGATGTACGGACGTACGGACAACCGAAAGTACAGTGATGTTACAGTCTCCCCTAGTTAAAGGAATTTCGTCCCGAAATTCAACTTGGAGTGACCGTAGTAAATAAATGTGGGTACTTAAGCTTCATCTGATCTTCCCGCTCCCATGTGAATTCTGGACCCCGCTTCGATTCCCAACGTACTTTGACAATTGGAATTCTACTGCGTTTGAGCTGTTTAACCTCACGATCCATTATCTCCACTGGTTTTTCAACAAAGTGCATGGTATCATCGATGCGAATGTCATCGAGTGGTACCTGAAGATCTTGATCAGCTAAGCACTTTCTTAGATTGGACACGTGAAACGTCGGGTGCACGTTACTAAGTTCATCAGGAAGTTCTAATTTGTAAGCAACCTTCCCAATCCGTTCGAGGATCTTAAAAGGGCCTACATAACGCGGAGCAAGCTTTCCTTTCTTCCCGAATCGCACAACGCCTTTCCAAGGCGATACTTTGAGCAATACCATATCTCCCACTTCAAACTCCAAAGGTTTTCTCCGTTTATCCGCGTAGCTCTTCTGTCGAGTGCGAGCAGCTATCAGATTGTCGCAAATCTGGCGGATCTTGTCAGTCGTTTCCTGAATAATCTCGGGACCAGTAATCTGCGACTCGCCGACCTCGGTCCAACAAATAGGTGACCGACATTTCCTGCCATAAAGAGCTTCGAAAGGCGCCATACCAATGCTCGCGTGATAACTGTTGTTATACGAGAACTCAACCAATGGTAGCTGACTGTCCCAGTTGCCACCGAAATCGATGACACAAGCTCTTAACATGTCTTCCAGTGTCTGAATCGTTCGTTCCGTTTGACCATCCGTTTGAGGATGATAAGCGGTGCTAAGATCCAGTCTTGTTCCAAAAGCTTCATGAAGTGATTCCCAAAATCGTGCCGTGAAACGAGCATCACGATCCGATATTATGCTTAGGGGAATACCATGTCGGCTAATGATTTCATCAATGTAGATACGAGCTAACTTCCGCACAGGGTAAGTTTCGCGTATTGGTAAGAAATGAGCCGACTTTGTTAATCTATCAACTATCACCCAAATGCTATCTTTACCGTTTGCGGTTCGTGGGAGTTTAGTAATGAAATCCATAGAGATATTTTCCCACTTCCACATCGGTATTTCTGGTTGTAATAACAATCCCGAAGGTCGCTGATGTTCGGCCTTGACTTTGGCACAGTTAAGGCACTTAGACACATATTCAGCAATATCCTTCTTCATTCCAGGCCACCAGTACAAGCCCCTAAGGTCTTGATACATCTTGTCAGAACCTGGATGGATTGAGTAACGAGACTTATGAGCTTCATTCATAATCACCATCCTGAGATCACCCCTGTTCGGTATCCACAACCGATTCAAATAATACATCAAACCATCATCCTTAGTTTCCAATAAAATTTCAGCCCCACAAGACATCTCATTTTTCAAGTCATCTTGAGCTAATGAGTGTTGTTGAGCTGTGAGAACATCATTTCGGAGACTATTGTGCACTCGGACACTACGGATCTGAACTTGACTTTTACGACTAAGCGCATCTGCTACTACATTCGCTTTCCCAGGATGATAGCGAATTTCACAGTCATAATCATTTAACAGTTCAACCCATCTCCGTTGTCTCATATTAAGTTCTTTCTGATTGAGAATATGTTGCAAACTTTTATGATCAGTGAACACTACACACTTAGTGCCATAAAGATAATGTCTCCATATCTTCAAGGCAAACACGACTGCACCAAGTTCCAAGTCGTGTGCAGTGTAGTTCTTCGCGTGAATCTTCAGCTGCCTGGATGCATAAGCTACAACCTTCCCCCTTTGCATGAGAACACAACCGAGACCTAGGTTAGATGCATCACAATAGACTACAAAATCATCATTTCCATCAGGCAGTGTCAAGACAGGAGCATCACAAAGTTTCTGCTTCAAAGTCTGAAATGCCTCTTCTTGCTTTGGTCCCCACTCGTACGGCCTATTCTTTTGAGTCAAAGCAGTGAGAGGGACCGCAATCCTGGAGAAATTCGATATAAACCTCCGATAGTAACCGGCAAGTCCGAGAAACGATCGAATCTCCGTCGGTGTCTTCGGTGTACTCCAATTCTTCACCGCATCAATCTTTGCAGGATCCACGTGAACACCGTATTCGTTGACTATGTGTCCCAGAAATTGAACTTCCTTAAGCCAAAATTCACATTTGGAAAATTTGGCATACAGTCGCTCCTCTCTTAGGATCTCCAAAACCAACTTAAGGTGTTTCTCGTGTTCTTCCTTGGTCTTTGAGTAGATCAAAATATCATCAATAAATACAATCACGAATTTATCCAAGTATGGCCTGCAAACACGGTTCATGAGGTCCATGAAAACCGCAGGTGCATTGGTAAGGCCGAAAGGCATTACCAAAAACTCATAGTGGCCATATCTGGTTCTGAAAGCAGTCTTGGGAATATCATCATCATGTACACGAAGCTGATGATACCCAGACCTAAGATCGATCTTTGAAAACCATGCCGAGCCTTGAAGCTGATCGAAGAGATCATCAACGCGCGGCAATGGGTATCGATTCTTGATAGTCAACTTGTTCAATTCGAGGTAGTCGATACACATCCGGAATGACCCGTCCTTTTTCTTGACAAACAAGACCGGTGCACCCCATGGCGAATGGCTCGGGCGAATAAATCCTTTATCAGTCAGTTCTTGCAACTGGCTCGCCAATTCTTGCAACTCCGAAGGCGCAAGCCTGTAGGGAGCTTTGGCGACTGGGTTCGCACCAGGTACTAAGTCGATTCGGAACTCAACTTGACGTTCTGGTGGAAGACCCGGCAAATCATCTGGAAATACTTCTGGGAAATCTCGTATCACTGGAACATCTTCAATCTTCTTTCCTTTCTCTTTCTTCTCCACAATGTGAGCTAGAAATGCTATACATTTCTTTCTAAGGTACTTGTGTGCTTTAGTGCAAGACATTAACTTAAGACCTTTACTAGCAGTTTCTCCAAATATTCTCAAAGTTTCACCCGAAGGTAAGGGAATACGAATATACTTTTCATGGCATACAATCTCCGCTTTCTGGGTGGCTAACCAATCCATGCCTATGATAACATCAAAGCTACCAAGATGCATAGGTATAAGATCAATTGGGAAAACATGATCATTTAAGTTCACCGTACATCCAACGATAATAGTGTCAATATCAATAGTGTTTCCGTCAGCCACTTCCACGTTAAACGATTTATCTAAATATGTACGTGTTCTACCAAGCAAGCATTCAAAATCATATGAAACGAAACTCCTATCGGCACCAGAATCAAACAAGACAAATGCATAAGAGTTGTTGATCAGAAATGTACCGTTGACGACGTCCTGGTTGGCCTGAGCAGCTGGAGCATTCAGTTGAAATGCCCGGCCTCTTGCCATCCTCTGATTATTTCCAGTCAACTTTGGGCACTGATTTCTGAAATGACCCACTTCACCACATTCGTAACAGGCTCTTGCCTGTGCTTGAGGTACCTGGCGAATGGGTACAGCCGGAATAGGTTGTGCATGAGGAGCTGGCAGTGCAAGCGGTGCATGTTGCATCCTTTGTGCTTGCGGTGCACTCCGACAGACATTAGCATAGTGCCCAAACTTGCCACAGTTGTTGCAGACGCGACATGGCAAGTTAGGTGCATGATGATATCTACAAGTATTACATTGGGGAGTGTTCCCAGTGTAATTTCTTGCAGTAGTGTTGTTGGATGACTGCTGCGCAGATTTAGCAGCAGGAGCAGTGACCATAAAGTTTCTGGTCTTTCTCTTCTTGTTGCTGCTTTTGGATGAACTAGCAGCTTCAGACTTGACTTCAGTTTTGACTTCCTTTGTAGCAGTCTTGGTGTCAGTCTTCTTGTATCCTTTCCTAGTGAGTGTTCCATTCTTCACGTGGTTATCAGTAAGAGTTGCAGATAGACGGATCGCAGCCTCCAGTGTTTTGGGATTGCTCCCATAGACTGTGTCCTGAATCTGTACCGGCAATCCGCCGATATACTTCTCAATTGCCCTATCCAAGGGTGTCACCATGTGAGGTACCAGTAAGCTATACTCATGAAACTGAGTATTATAGATGACGTTCTCTCCACTATCTTGTTTGAGTTCCCAGAACTCAGTCTCCAGTTTCCTCATCTCGCTTCGAGGACAGAATTCAGTAGTCATCAAGTTCTTGACCTCAGTCCACGTCAGTGCAAGTGCAGCATCCACTCCCCTAGTTCGCTTTTCCCCATTCCACCAAGTCAGTGCTCTCTTTTGGAAAACACTGGTGGCATAGCGGACTTTCAGATTCTCGGGACATTCGCTGTTGATGAAGGTGTTCTCCATACTCTCGAACCACTGCAGCAGACCAGTGGCCGATTCAGCACCCGTGAATTTCAGGGGGTTGCAGGAATTGAAGTGTTTGAATGTGCAAGTTGGAGGGTTTGCACCACCTCTGTTCTGGTTGATATTCTGGTTAGCCTGAGTCAATTGGCTCACCAGTCCAGAGATAAGATAAGCTAAGAGTTGGCATTACTGTTGTTAGCATCCCCATTGTTTGAATCATCTCCGTTGTGACGGCGAGGCATGTTTCTGAAGAAATTAGAAACATGTTACTACCGTTTACAACATAAGTCATACAAACAATGGTCAAATGAGTTCATTTAAACAGTTAGGATTACATATAGGAACTATATTTCTCTCCTATCTGTCATTAAACTCATAACATTTATAAATTTCCTACTATTATACTAAGTGTCCTAGTTGGTCATAACTAATATTAGCTAGCTATTCCTAAGTCCTATACATTTCCCACCCTATACCAACACTGACAACCTCCCGATGCAACGCAACAAGCTTATATATAGGGCATATGCAGAGGTAGATCGCAATCTCCCCTACACCGTCCCACCACCGTTCCGTTGCACCACGATTATGCCCTTGTTAGTGTTTAGGGTGTATCATGTATTTCACCATATTCTCACTTCACAAACCTTATCCAAGATGGGATAACTTTGAGTGAAATGGTCTTTAGTTCCATTAGACAATTAGGTTCGCCTAATGTCTAAGTTCACCTGACATGTAGGTTTACCTATTTCTAATTTCACCTAATGTCTAAGTTCACCTGACATTAAGTTTCCCCCAATTGTCTAAGTTCACTAAAATCTATGTCAATCCCAATGTCAATAATCATCAATGAGGGTTCATATCATCACAAAGTGCTCCTATTGTCACTAAGTGTTCATATCCTCCCTATAGTTTATTCTCATCAAGTGTCCATACCATCACTAAGTGTTAGTATCATCACTATGCGTTTATATTATCATCAAGTGTCTATATCATCACCCAAGTCCATATTTCGTCACTAATCGTTCATACCGTTCATTAATCCTATGCACCCTACGTGTCCAATCATTATGGTTCATAAGTGAATTTAATAGTGTCCATCAATGTGATCATCA
The DNA here is from genome assembly GCA_009363875.1 of Mikania micrantha. NCBI lineage: Eukaryota > Viridiplantae > Streptophyta > Magnoliopsida > Asterales > Asteraceae > Mikania > Mikania micrantha. Next base: position 60,045,056 of record CM018696.1, on the reverse strand, counting down.
AAATGTCAATCCAACACATTCTCAACCAACATATCATCACCAACCATCAATCATAACCTCGCAGGGGTTCCTAATAATATCCTAAGTTCCTGACACTGACAGACCCCCAATATACTACAAATGGTATATGTATAGGGCATATGTAAGGGTCAGTCGCAACTGCCCTAGCCACCGTCCCACCACCTTTGTAGTATACCACGAGTGTGTCCTTGTCCGGTATTTATAGATCAAACAAATAATTCCTAAAGCAGATAATTCCTAAGCATTTAATTTCCTAAGCAGGTAATTTCCCAAACGGGTAGTTCCCACATTCTTCAATACTGACATCCACCCAATGTACCGTAAATGGTATATATAGGGCATATGTAAGGGTCAGTCGCAACTGCCCTAGCCAACGTCCCACCACCTTTACGATACACCACGTGCATGTCCTTATCGAATCATTAGGGCACACGTAAGCAAGAAATACATGCGAATCAGATATATAGCAGGAGTTCAGTTAACATGTAATAAACACATAAGCATGAAATCCTGAATATACTAACTAGTGTATGAAGTAACTTCATACTAGGGTATCCTACGGTTATAGACTAGGTCAACCATTTCTAGTAACCTAATTCCCTATAACCCAGGCTCTGATACCAATCTGTAACACCCCGACCGGCGGCGGAATCGTCGGGATGCCACGAGGGATGTGTAGATTGTTCAAAAGCTCGTGGGCATCTAATTTAATCATCGTATATCATTTAAGCAAACAACATAATTACACAAAAATCATGTTCGTCATGAATCAATTACATCAATTACACAAAAGAATTAGTTAAACTAACTAAACTCTAATCGCCAGAAATTTAGTTAATTAACTAAGTCCAAGAATCCTATATGATGATGCTGTCCAAAATAGAAGAGATCATCCTCTTCATCCTACTTGTCTCCATCACCTGAAACATGTAAGAATTCAAGTGTCAACCACAAAAGTAGTTGGTGAGTAATCATAAGTTTTTATACTTAAAAATGTTTTAGTAAAATGAATTTAAAAGTTTGTGTTTTAAAAATAGTTTTGTAAAATGCTTTGTTTAAAACAAGTATAAGACTTATGATCTTCTTGGGAAAATCCATATGAATACATGTATGAGATAATCCAACACACATCCATCCATTCAACAACCAAACACATACACAATCACATAATCACATAATCAATCAGTCATAGTCATTCCCACATAATCATAATCAAACATAGATAATCAATCCATAAACAAATCAACCAATCTCATCATTTATATTCTCAAATAATGTTCGTGACTATACATGATCATTTTGTAATTAACATAAGTTAAATACATGATTCATGGAGTGGTCGCTAACCACGTGACAATACATGAATTCAAAGCATTTGACCGAAACCAAAGGCAATAATTCACAGATGTGGAAATCATCCACGTGACAATACACGATGTCAAAGCAATTAACCGAAGTTAAGAGCGATGACTCTCGGGATTCGTGACAATACTTGTAATCTTTGTTATTGACCGGAGTCAATAACAATGTTTACATGGATATAAAATAGCAAGAGACAATCCATACTAAAGGAAAATTTTATATTGTGAATATCATATTGATAAACAGGTATTAACCTTGAGTTATCAAAATAATATTTGAATTTGGTATACATGCTTCACCTCCGAGTTTTAAAACTAAAACAGTTTAAAGAAAGGGAGGTTATGAGAACTCACCTGAAGTCCTTAGTATACGGGTTCTCGTATTATGCGCACTCGCGTACGTAACTCAAATCAACTCAAAGATCTGTAATTATAGTGTTTCATGTTTATAAGTATACGTGTCTTAACTTAATTAAATAATCATAAGTGTTTCCTTTTTCAAGCATTAATGTTTTCTTAACTTAGTTTACTTAATCTTAAGTTAAGTTGTTACCCTTAGGGTTTCATTAACATTTGCCTCAAAGTTTAACACACTTGCAACTTCTTTTATCATTATCAAATGTTGAGAAATCTTAAGTTCCTTGGTATTAACTCCTAAATAGGCACGTGTTAGGATAATGATCCTATCACACATATACCTATTCTCACATGCATGACTTCATTCAAACCACCATCATAGCCAAATTCGTTATATCCACTTAGTTTAATGAAAGTGTATTTAGAATATCCGATTAACATATTAACTTTGTCTCCTCTAACCCAATACATATGTAGTTTATAGTTTTTAGAAAATTTGTGTATATAGAGAGAGAAAAGGTGGTGGTTTGGTATTCTCATGTATGCATGGACATGTATATATGTATATGTATCTAATCATGTCGTTTACTTATCCTTAAGCTCCTAATTGAACGAAACTAGGTCGTATTCCTCCCTAGGGCAGCGAACCTTTTGATATTATGGCCTAAGGTTCGTGACCCATGCAGGACAAAGGTTCGACCAGAGGATTAGTCAGCAGGGTTCGGCAAAGTTTAGGGTTCGTCCCCTGATGGGTTCGTGGAACCACAGGGTTCGTGAAAGAGAGGGTTTGGCCCAAGGGTTCGCTCCTTAATATGGTTCGGCTGAGAAGGCTTTGAGCAGCAACTAGGGTTCGCTCCATGGCACAAGGTTCGACCAGGGTAGGTGCTAAACCCCTAGGGTTCACTGCATTGTAAGGTTCGTGAAGCTTCCATGTCAGTTTGAGTACCACAGGTTCGGCCTCGAACTCACATGGTTCGGCTCATGGGCTGCTAGGGTTCGGCCAACATATGGTTCGCCCGACCACAGAAAGATTCGGCTAAGACAGCCCTAGGTTCGTGGGTGGTAGCCGAAGGTTCGTGGCCAAGAAAAGGGAGAAAGGTTCGTGGCCAGGGTTCGCCTATGTCAATAGGTTCGCCGCATGTAACCATGACCAGGGTTCGGCCAAGTTACCCCCTCTCAGAAGGTTCGGCCACCCTAGTTGCAGGGTTCGGCCGTCTGTGATGTCGCGAACCCAACAGCCCCATCTTGCTCATCCTTCGATTTGTTGATTTAAGGTCATCTATGGCTTCACATGTTTCAATCATAGTCCGATTCCCACACTAAACAAGTCCTAATCTCGTTTAAAGCTACCAATCATTTACACATCTAGTTTCTAACAAAACTGAAAAGAATTACTTAGATTTACCTCGATTTGTTGCTGAAACGTGAGAGATCCTTGTACTTCCTTGTTCTCCTCGTTCTAGTGGTCGTTTAGGGCCAAGAATCACGCAAATCCGCCAAGGAACGAGCTCAAAAAGCTAGAGAGAAGTTGGAGGCTTTGTAGGTGACGAAAATTGGAACTTAGAGAGAGAGTGAGTTGGTGAAATGAAGAAGAAGATGGATAACCTCTTCCATATACCGCGTGTCTTTCCCCCGTGTTTGGTCTCGTTTTTATCGCGATTAGAATAAATAAAATGCTCGGTTTTTAACATCGTAAAACACATTTGAATATATAAAACCTTTTTCATAAATATGTTTTGTATTAGTTAAAATAAATTTCAAATAAATTATTTTGTAAAATCATTCCGTTTATTTTCGTTAAATCAATTAATTAAAATTAAATATATTCGAATTGATTCAAGTTGTGATTCCTAATAAATGTTTTAAGTTTCCATTTATTAAATTAATATCGTTTGATATTATCTAATTATCTCGTCGAAACGCGTTACTCGCGTACGTATTCGTAAAGATCGTCACCTTTGCGAATCCGACGCTCGTATCGTATTTCGATTTGATTTATTATTTATGGAATATCGTTTCAGTATATTATTCTTAATAATTATATTCGTGTGAATCGTCACCAACGCGAATACATTTATTAAGTTAACATTTCTGAATTAATATTCACGTTTAAGTAATGTTCGTAACCTCACTTCGCGTAATTAATTCCCAATATTTATTAACTTTAATATTATCATTTCCCAAACCAAAACCCACTAAACCCCAGTCACTGACACATCCATGATAAACCGAAATATGCATATATATAGGGCATATGTAAGGGTCAGTCGCAACTGCCCTAGCCACCGTCCCACCGCTATTTCGATAAACCATGACCATGGGTCCTTGACTACGTTTAGTAACCAGACTCAAACAAACTCCCAATTCCATCACAAATCAATTCTCAACCAATAATCCTTCATCATCAGTAACAAGTAACTGCAATAAACACTACGGGTCCGTGTAGTTGAATTACAACTAAACTTCCCGTGGTTTACGCGTATAATAAATTATAATCATGTATACCAGCAACAGTGATAATATCAGTAATGTCAATCAATAATCTCATAATCATTAATAATTATAAATATCCAGTCGTAACAGTACATTCGTACGGATGTACGGACGTACGGACAACCGAAAGTACAGTGATGTTACAGTCTCCCCTAGTTAAAGGAATTTCGTCCCGAAATTCAACTTGGAGTGACCGTAGTAAATAAATGTGGGTACTTAAGCTTCATCTGATCTTCCCGCTCCCATGTGAATTCTGGACCCCGCTTCGATTCCCAACGTACTTTGACAATTGGAATTCTACTGCGTTTGAGCTGTTTAACCTCACGATCCATTATCTCCACTGGTTTTTCAACAAAGTGCATGGTATCATCGATGCGAATGTCATCGAGTGGTACCTGAAGATCTTGATCAGCTAAGCACTTTATTAGATTGGACACGTGAAACGTCGGGTGCACGTTACTAAGTTCATCAGGAAGTTCTAATTTGTAAGCAACCTTCCCAATCCGTTCGAGGATCTTAAAAGGGCCTACATAACGCGGAGCAAGCTTTCCTTTCTTCCCGAATCGCAGGAGCTTACGCTTGACTTACTACTCTATCACTAAGGTGAGTTTACGGCCCCTCTTTACTCTTTTACAAGCTTTTCAAATAGGGGGAGAATACTTGTTAAATCGAGTCAAACATTTATACTTGTACAAACAAATTGTGTATACTGGTTTATTGGACAAACATAAGTGTTGTATCGTAATAAGCCCTCGCAAAGTTTTACCGTTAATGTATAAACAACGAGGTGAGTTTGAATAGATCTATTTGGGTGTGACGAGCCCCGCGTGGCGAAAATGTTGACTGGAGGTTATAACACGTGAAATCTCGACCTATCTTGCTATGTTATTACGAGACATAGCGGAGGCAAGGACTAACAAGTCTAGTTTCGGTAGTGACGCACTGACACTTGGAGCCTAGGGCTCGGGACTAACATTACGTAAACAGTATGACACATGATTTCTGAATTACTACCTATGCTTATCAAAACATGTGAACTCACCAACCATTGTGTTGACACTTTTTCTTAAACTTGTATTCTCAGGTAACTAGCTGACAGGCACTCGGAAACAGGAATGCACTTAGGGGACTTGAGCATAGGATCCCGCATGCATTTTAACTCTTGTCTCTCGAAACAATTTAGACTTTTATTCTGTTTTAAACAGTGTTGTATTAAACTTATTACTTTTCCGCTGCAAATGTTAAACACATGATTTCCGCTGCAATATGATTTAGTATTCCGCTGTAAACTACTTTTGTTAAGTGTGTGTGTCAAACATTGTTTTGTAAACGCATATAGAGGTGTTCTATATGACCTTGAGCTGTGATTCTGGCCACGTCACGCCCACGTGGACTGACACCACGAGTGGGAATTTGGGGGTGTGACAACTGGAGCAACTGACGGTGAGCAATGTTGCATGTTATAGCGAGTTAGAACACGGTTAATATAAGCTTTCTGAGACAGACCTAGTGTTCCACTTGCTCTTTCTCGATGTATTTCAATACCTATAACATAAGAGGCTTCACCGAGATCTTTCATATCAAAATTAGATGATAATAATCGTTTTGAGTTATGCAACATATCTAAACTATTACTTGCCAATAGAATATCATCTACATATAAGACAAGTATAGCAAAATTGCTCCCACTCATTTTGAGGTAGGTGCATTGATCAACTTGGTTCTTAACAAAACCATGCTTTTTCATAACTTCATCAAATTTTAAGTACCATTGACGAGAAGCTTGTTTTAACCCATATATAGACTTCTTTAGTTTGCAAACTAGATGTTCTTTACCTTTAGGCTTAAAGCCTTCAGGTTGAGTCATGTAAACATCTTCATATAGTTCGCCATTAAGGAAAGCAGTTTTAACATCCATTTGATGTAATTCCAAATCAAAATGAGCTACTAAGGCCATTACAATCCTTAAGGAATCTTTTCGGGAAACGGGTGAAAAGGTTTCCTGATAATCAATTCCTTCTTTTTGAGTATAACCTTTTGCAACCAACCGCGCTTTAAAACGCTCAACGTTTCCATTCGGGTCTAATTTGGTTTTATAAACCCATTTGCATCCTACGGGTTTAACCCCATTAGGTAATTCAACCAATTCCCAAACGTTGTTCTTATCCATTGACTCAAGTTCATCAATCATAGCATTATGCCATTCAGAAGATTGGTCACTTGTAATGGCTTCACTATAAGAAGTTGGATCGTTATGCTTTCCTATGTCTATATCAATTTCACTAAGGTAAGTAACATAATCATCAAAATTAGTGGGTCTTCTAGACCTAGATGACCTCCTTAGTTGATTATCGGGCTAAGCAATCGTAGTGGTATGTGATGGGCCTGCCTGATCAGAATCTAACGTGCCTACCTGGTGAGGAATATTAGGAGCATTTGGAACAATTGGATCTTCTTCAACAAGTGGTGGTGCAGTGTCATGTACAAGAGGTGTTAATGGTGGTAAGGATAAAGAACTCATCCCCCCCACCTCTTGTATTTCGTGAAGGTTATAATCATGACATGAACTGCTCCCACTGATGTTAGAGTTCTCAAGGAATTCAGCATTACGAGTTTCTACAATACGTGTGGTGTGAGAAGGACAATAAAATCTATATCCTTTTGATCTTTCAGGATAACCAACAAAGAAACAACTGACAGTTTTCATGTCAAGCTTCTTTTGTTGAGGATTATAGAGTTTTGCTTCAGCAGGACAACCCCATACTTTCATATAATGTAAGCTAGGTTTCCTTCCTGTCCAAATCTCAAAAGGAGTTTTAGGAACAGATTTAGAAGGAACTCTATTTACAATATGAACAGCTGTCTTTAAGGCCTCAATCCAAAGAAATTTAGGCAATCCTGAATTGGCTAACATACTTCGTACCATATCCATAAGGGTCCTATTCCTTCTCTCAGCTACACCATTTTGCTGAGGAGTACCAGGCATAGTATTTGGTTTACGATCCCGTGTTCTCCACAAAAATTAGAAAATGGACCGGGAACTTGACCAATATCAGTATGTCGACCATAATATTCACCGCCTCTATCTGAACGCACTACTTTGATTTTACAATTCAGTTGATTCTCAACTTCAGCTTTGAAATTTTTAAACATATCTAGTGCTTCAGATTTTTCTTTGATCAAGTATAAGTACATATAACGTGAATGATCATCAATAAAAGTAATAAATGATTTGTGTCCAGTTATTCCTTCAGGAAAAGGTCCACAAATATCAGTATGTATAAGTTCTAGAAGACTAGAACTTCTGGTGGCACCTCGTTTATTTCCTTTAGTCATTTTACCTTTAAGACATTTAACACAAGTTTCAAAATCACTGAAATCAAGATTTGGTAACACTTCATCCTTCACAAGTCTTTGCATTCTATCTCGCGAAATATGGCCTAAGCGTTGATGCCATAACATAGATGAAGTTTCCAAATCTCTCTTTCTTTTCTTAGTTACATCATTAACATTATATGACAATAAAGATTTTGAAAATTGGTCATCTAGTTCTAGTTTATACAAATCTCCATCCAGATGACCACGACAAATAAGTTGGGAATTCTTAGTGATTTTGACTGTTGAACATTCATGATGAATTACATAACCATCAAGGTCTAATTTACGTACATATACTAAATTCCGAGTAATTCTCGGTACATACAAAGTATCATATAAGTACAAACAATGACCAAGTTTAGTTACAAGTTTCATAGTACCAACAGCTTCTACTATATGTTCAACACCATCACCAACTTTAACTGTCCTTTGGCCCTTTCTTAGCTTCTGGATTGTATGGAATTCCTGCATAGTATTAGAAATATGCACCATAGAACCAGAATCAACCCACCAAGTGTTAGAAGGAACGTTAATATTAAGAGACTCAAAAATCATAAACAGATGATCACCTTTCTTAGTCAGCCAGTCCTTGAATTTCGGGTAGTCTCGTTGCCAGTGCCCTTTCTTACGGCAGAATTTGCAATGAGGCTTCACCTTGGACATGCTTGAATTAGGATTAGTACTTAATTTTGACTTTTGGACTTTAGAACTTTCTCCTTTCACGAAATTGCCCTTTCTTTTATGTGGAGTGGATGTGGTTAGATGAACAGATTCTGGTTTCTCCAATTTCAAACGTTCTTCTTCTTGTACACACATAGCAATCAACTCACTCATAGACCATTTGTCTTTCTGAGTGTTATAGTTGATTTTAAAAGCATCAAATCGTGTAGGAAGTGAAGTCATAATGAAATGGACTAAGAAACCATCAGATATTTCCATGTTCATGCCCTTCAGTTTATGGGCCATGTCGCTCATCATCATAATGTGCTCACGCACACCACTTTCTCCAACGTATTTCGTCGTAAGCATCTTAAGAATTAGTGTGCTTGCATGTGCTTTTGAAGATCCTTTGAATTGTTCTTCAACTGAATCCAGGTAAGTCTTTGCATTGTCAGAATCAGGAATAGCTCCTCTGATTGCAACTGAGATGGAGTTCTTGATTATCATTAATGACATTCTATTCGACCTCTCCCACTTATCATACTCTAACTTCTGCTCAGTAGTACTTGAAGAAGTTAGAGCAGCAGGAGCTTCATGTCGAAGAGCATAATCAAGATCCATCATGCCAAGAGTTAACTTAATGGAATCTTTCCATGAAGCAAAGTTTGCTCCAGTTAGTAGATCAATGCCATAGTTAGAACTTATGGGTGATGCTAAACAATCATAAGTGAAGAAAATAAATAAATTAGATTATTGGATAATCAAACAAGAATAATAAGAACATTGAAGATAAAATCTATTATAACACCCATATAATAGACTAAAGTTTATGATTCTACTTTGAACATTAGCTTCACTTTGGTTACAACCAACATTCAAGTATTAGGAATCCTAATTAGAACATAAGGCATGCATAACCACAACAAATCACCTTTGGGCAGAAACGAAGTAACTATGCATTTTAAGCCAAGAAAAATTCATCATGATGTATCATCAAATAACTAGCCTTTGGGTTCATTATCTAATAAATACATATGATTAAATAAGTGGATTTAATCATAGGTTTCAATGAGTAAATGAAATATTAAACCTTTGGGTCTAATAAAACATAAACTTATGAAATAAATCCAATAACTTTAGTATGTGAAGAGATCACATATAATTGTATGTTTATTTGAACTTTTATAAAGATTTTAAAACTTTAATTTATTTGAACCTCTAAAAACACTATATAAGAGTTAAACATACAATTATAATTATAGAATTTCGTTAGATGTGGAATTCAAAATCTAACGAATTCAAAAAAGATTATAATTATGGATCTTATAATATTAAATAAATAATTAAATATTATAAAATTAAATAAGTGAAAGAAACTAAAGGCATTTAGGGATTTATTTGGCAACCCAAATGAATACAAAAGTTAACTAAAATTAAAAAAAATAAAAATTCTTTTGATCTTTTCAGATGGTTCCATCGAAAACAGTAAATATATATTATCCATTTGCTTCATTTTTAAGCGAACAGAAAATGTGTGGCCAAGAATAACCCATTAAATTCATTTCTATTTATTAAAGTTCTTGGGCTCCTTCTACTTCAATGGTGATGTACTGATATTCCATATCAAACCAAAATAAAATTGAGCCGCAAGAATTTCTATGCCACAACAGGCTTTAAGTTCGTAAAATTGAACCATCTCATTCTTAGACACAATGGTATGGGTTCGTAAGGCTAATGAAAGCAAGAGTTTCTGAGTTTGGTGGAGCAGCAATGGGTTATGGGTCCACCATGCTTCCGATGTTATCATAGCCAGTGGCCGAGGGTTGGAGCCAACACACAAAACAAATCCCGCCATCGTCGGAGATTCACCGGTTTGTTATGTTGTGATTATATTAAATCCAAAGCCCCAAAATTGTAAAAATTGGGTTTACTGTATTTTAAGATTTCTTCAAAATTGATGGCGATAAGCAAACGGTTATCGATTTACGATGATTTAACAAAAAATTGTTTGGGATTTTCCAGAATATCATCGAATTTTATAATTAAAATCACGGCATTCAAACAAAACGAAAACAAGTCATTAAAAAACAAACGATCGATTTGAGTGTTGATTTCTGTGATAATCAGAAGAAGATTATGTTGCAATCCGTGTTACTAATATCGGTTAACAAAATGGATGTAACAAAACAATTTGATTCTTGATTCAAAACTTCAAATCGAACGAGATCATAGTGCCGATCAAGACATGGATTCTAAAATTCAAATTCAAAATCAACATATGCTCTGATACCACATGTTGATTTTGATTTTGATTATGTTCTAACACTTACAAGTAGGGATCGCGATCTTAGATGAAGAAGATGCCATGATTCGATTCCCGTTATGTTGTTGTTCTCTTGATGAAATGGTCCTCTCAACAGAGACATACAAAATCTGATGGGTGTTTGTGTTCTTCTCTGATTTTGTGATGTGAGAAAATTACGTACAACAACTAAGGGAAATCACCCTTATATACTTTATTATATTTCCATCAAATATTATTATATAAAGTATAGGGACTAATATGTCAATATGTGATAGTTGATAGATGGTAGGCCATATTAATATTGAAGGGTTCTAACAAATATTATTTATTATATTAAATGAGGTGGGGGGGATAGTAACAGTGGGCCCCACCTTTTTTTTTTTTCTCTTACACACACTCCCACATATTATATATACACCCCACTCCCACATATTATATTATATATACTGGTATATTATTAAAAAAGATAAGGGAAATAGTAAAATGGGTCACCTAGACTTTATCTGTACCATTGATTTGGAATTTTGAAAATAAAAATGTGGTGCGCATTGAATATGAATAAAAAATTGGTTTTGAATAAACAAATCAGTTTTAATGTAGGTTAATGTGAACCACGTATTTATTTTCAAGATTCGAAATCGACGACCCAAATAGGGTTTAGGGGTCTTCTCTCTATGATTAGTGAGAAAATGTGGTCATTTCTACTGTTTTGGTGGTGTTCGAAAAAAGTAATTGTTATTTGTTTGTTTTCATAGAAAATCGATGTGTGCTTAGGGATTTGGGGTTTTTTTAATTCAACCAATTGGTTGCAGATGAGAAGGATATTGCCAGTTTTTTTTAATTATTTTCGTAACATATTTGTATGGATTTTGTATGATTTTATGTTTTTATAAGAAATTTGTATAAGAGATAAGAGGAATAGTAAAATGGGTCACATAAACTTTATCTGTACCATTGATTTGGAATTTTTATTATATTAAATGAGGTGGGGGGAATAGTAACAGTGGGCCCCACCTTTTTTTTTTCCTCTTACACACACTCCCACATATTATATATACACCCCACTCCCACATATTATATTATATATACTGGTATATTATTAAAAAAGATAAGGGGAATAGTAAAATGGGTCACCTAGACTTTATCTGTACCATTGATTTGGATTTTGAAAATAAAAATGTGGTGCGCATTGAATATGAATAAAAAATTGGTTTTGAATAAACAAATCAGTTTTAATGTAGGTTAATGTGAACCACGTATTTATTTTCAAGATTCGAAATCGACGAGCCAAATAGGGTTTAGGGGTCTTCTCTCTATGATTAGTGAGAAAATGTGGTCATTTCTACTGTTTTGGTTGTGTTCGAAAAAAGTAATTGTTATTTGTTTGTTTTCATAGAAAATCGATGTGTGCTTAAGGATTTGGGGTTTTTTTAATTCAACCAATTGGTTGCAGATGAGAAGGATATTGCCAGTTTTTTTTAATTATTTTCGTAACATATTTGTATGGATTTTGTATGATTTTATGTTTTTATAAGAAATTTGTATAAGAGATAAGAGGAATAGTAAAATGGGTCACCTAAACTTTATCTGTACCATTGATTTGGAATTTTGAAAATAAAAATGTGGTGCGCATTGAATATGAATAAAAAAATTGGTTTTGAATAAACAAATCAGCTTTAATGTGGGTTAATGTGAACCACGTATTTATTTTCAAGATTCGAAATCGACGACCCAAATAGGGTTTAGGGGTTTTTTCTCTATGATTAGTGAAAAAATGTGGTCATTTCTACGGTTTTGGTGGTGTTCGAAAAAAGTAGTTATTTGTTTGTTTTAATAGAAAATCGATGTGTGCTTAGGGATTTGGGGTTTTTTTAATTCAACCAATTGGTTGCAGATGAGAAGGATATTGCCAGTTTTTTTTAATTATTTTCGTAACATATTTGTATGGATTTTGTATGATTTTATGTTTTTATAAGAAATTTGTATAGAGTTCGTGATAATAGATTTGATTTTGCTATGTAACTTATGTTTCTGCAAATGACATATAATACCCGTTGTCAAGAGTGTACTGTGATGACCCGCCGCAACGCGCGGTTGGTATAAACCTAGTTAGTTTTAAAATGAATGCACGGGCACATACCCTTCTTTTGTCTATTATAACTAAGGCGATCTACATATTTTGGGTCCTGATTATAAAAAAAAACACACAATAGGATTTGCACATATTAGTTTTATAATTCATACAGAATGGTTATTACTTATATACTGTAAATCAATATATTTCTTTAATAAAAAGTATATTTGTTCAATTCAAAGAGCTTGAAAGTATTTTTGAGTTTTTGTTTACCATAAAAAAGTTAAAATCCTTCAATGATGAGAATTTAAAGAACATTGTTTAAATCTTGAAAATTCTTTAAAACATGATACTAGTTTAGATATATATAACATAATGTTAATACCCCGTGTATTATACTGATTGAATAAACAAATATAATAAATAATTATCAATGTAAGTTTAGACAATATAATATAAAATTTTAATATAAAATACGATTGTCATTTCGTACAGTTCAATACTTTAAGTATTGAAATAATAGCAATATTTTTTTAAATACTTTCTTAATGTTTTTTCTTTAAACATTTTGATTTAAATAATTGTTTTTAAAATCTTATATTTTAAATACTTTGTTTTTTTAAAGTATGTGTTTTTTAATAATAATATATTTTATTGTATTAAAAAAATATTTTTTAATTTAAAAATGTTTAAGAAGTATACTTAATATTTAATATTATTATTTAAATAATATGTATTTAATATAAGAGAGAAACGAGAAATAAAATTTGAAGTATTCTAAGAACATTACATGTGTCTCTAGAAACCTTTATTAATTAAAATAGATAGATATATTTATTTCAAAAACTAAAAATTTTAAAGCATATAATACACATAGAAGTGACACATTTATTAAATTACTTAATTACGTTAAAAAGTTTAATTTTTTTCCAAATGCGTATATAACCTATAGAATTATGTAACTATTTTTGCAACCAAAGGTGTGCAAATCGGGTTTTTTTTGAACTGGTCAACAAAGTCAATACCCGGTTTCCGTTTTGGTTTCGGGTTTTGACCGGTTCCGATCGGTTTTTAACGGGTTCAAGTTCGAATTTTGACCGGTTCGGGCTTTGACCGGGTACAGGTGGAACCGGTTCCGGTTTTTCCGGTTTCGGTTCCGATTCCGGTTCTAATTTATCTGAAAAACCAGACCCGTTTGTACCCACCGGTTCGGGTATGGCCGGTTCCGGTTTCCGGTTCCAGTTCCCTTTTTTTTTTGCCCACCTCTACTTGCAACGGTTGTTTCTGCAAAAATAAATTTTTGCAATTTAAAATTATTAAAAATTGTTTTTTTTTAACCGGCGTCTAAATTCATCTAACCTGTTGACTACAAAATTTAATCCCCTAACTTCCAGAGAGGTATCACGTATTAAGATCCACGCACAAGAAAAACTAAAAGGCTAAAAAAAATTTAATTTAATTTAAACATTTTATACATGTATAGGATATATAAATAAAAAAATAAAAAAAAGTTCAACTCCGTCATCAATAGACTCCATTAGGCCTTGGATTTTAAATTTGCTAGAGCCCAAAAACTCTAGATACAACCTACATATATTATGCAAATTACATTCCTAAAGATGATATATATAAAGTCTCATGTGTAGCATGCTCAAAACTCATGGTTAAGGAAAATTAATAACGACTTAATATGGCATAATAACTGATACTTTTATAAAAAATGTACAGCACAAAGCATTAACCTCGCTCGTGCAAGTAAAAATTTTAAGGTCATGATTACAAACTCATGGTTGTTAAATGTGAAATATGTCTTCAATTAATCCATCTTTTTTTCCCAGAAAATTAATTCATTCAAACATACATATCTATTAAAAAAAAAAAACTGTAAATTACAACTATTTTATAAAAACATTCAGGCTCCACTCTGCATGGCGAATTGTGGGACTCGCCCTAGTGGAAGTATCAAATCTTTCAACACCTCATATTCCTCTCTACTTATTTGCCCCTCTTCAAACACCTGCTTTTACATTTAACCATTACTCATGTGAGATAGATTAAAATATAGCTCGCCATTCATAGGTCGAAATCGCGTTACATTTTTTCTTCCTAAATACCACCTAATCCTACACTTCTAAGGATTTAACCCCACACCAGTATCATGAGAGTCAATCACCATTCACCAATGCCTCTAAGCAACAAGTTCATGGCAATTGCATTACAGATTATTATATGTTCACTAGACTAGGCCATTATATATTCCCGGTTGGGGATCTAAAATTTGGTTATCAAAAGATAAAAAGGGCATATCCGGTGCTTGATTTAGCTCCCGCTTTGTGCAAGGCACGAGAAGGGGGCGAAGCGATCTGATGTACGCAACCCTACCCTACACATTTGTGCAAAAGGTTGTTTCCCACAACTTATACACATGACCTCAAGGACACAAAGCATCAACAGTTGATCAAAGGCCCGCCCTCAAAAGATATATTTAGATTTGATCAAGTACTAAGGAGACAAACCTTGTGGAAGAAACTTGTATTAGCCAGTTGTGGGGCTAGAGCAGGGATCCGAGACACAGAAAGAGCCTCAAGAAACAAAAGAAGAAACACATGCCATTGTTTCGTTCTCAAAGCAGGAATTGGATCAAGGAAAGACATGGTCTCCAGCAGGCAACCCTGCAAATCAAGGTTCGAATCAGAAATATGTCATAAAAATAGGCATCAAGAGTTAAAAGAATTATGATCACCATCCCATATTCGACAGTAGAAACCGGAGTTGCAAGTCTAAGATGAAGAACTAGTCCTGGCAAGGCACGAGCAAGACAAACAGCAAGAGTTTGTTTGATTTCAGATGAACGACCATCTGTTGAGACAATCTTATGTGGATACTCTCTCCCATTAATCGATGCATAATACTCTACATCCATGCTACCTTCACCTCCATATACATACGCCAAAGTAGACGAAGAAACCCATGCAAACAATGACATGAACATTGTTGCAAATGGTGATAGCTGCTCATCACAAAACAAAGCCAAACCTTTATATCTTATACAGGGTTAGAATGATTTCAGAACTCATAACCATTTTCAGAACTACGAGAACTCCTATCAATCATACATTTTTTTTATATTTTAAGCTTTTATGCCTTTTAATACAGTGGATTATGTTTATGTACATAAAAAAAAACATCCAAGTAATTTCATATGTTTTAAATTTTTAATTGTCTACCTGCATATGTGTAGGGAATATAACATTATAGCCTACATATGTGTAGGTTAGTAAACGAAATTTGTTCCTATTTTTTTTATAAATTTCATGAGAGGCGAATAAATTTTTTGTTTGTCATTTTCTTTATAAAAATAAGAAAATGTGTAATTAATAAGAGTTCTCACTGTTCTAAAAACTTATTGAGTTCTGAAATGTTCCTAGTCCTATATGTAGAAAGTAATTAAGTAACTGCAAAGGCTTACGTCAACAACAAACTCCTCTGGTGGAGTATCAAACCAAGAATCATCAGAATCAAAAAAATCTGACTCCACAATACCAGTTTTCTTTGGCCACTTCAATAGGGCTGGCTCTGGATCAACGACATCTTGAATGGGAGGTAGCAGTCCAGCTTTGGAAACTGGATTTATAAAAAAATAAAAGTCAAGCAAGCATGCCTAATCCATATAGCCCTAATGGTAAAGTGGTGTACTCTTCAACAAAATGGTAGAGTTCAAAACCTACATGGCGAGGGCTCATAATGATTTTATTTTAGGAAATCTAAATGTTGGTGTCAAAAAAATAAATTAAAAAAACCATACAGGCACAAAAGTGAAATTTACCAGGAACAACATCCCCAAGTTGTGTGTCGGCCTCTATGGGTGCAAGTTGATCCTCCAAAATGCCAAAACTGTTTCCATTTTCAGAGACTTGTGTTTGATTATTACTGTCTATCTCACTATCTGCCCAGGTGACATTTCTCCTGATTGCTACTGTGCTTGCACCTGAACATGATTTCGATTTCAGACAAGATTTCAGCTCACTTGGCTGATCAAGCCCAGCTCTACTTGGCTCGTATATTTCAGTCTCTTCTTTGTCATTTAATTGCATATGCTTCTTTTTTATTTTTGTTTGACTACAAGGCTTTTTAGAAATGTTATACTCGTCCCCCTGTGTAATTATGCTACTCATGAAATTCAACTCATCAAACATGCTCTTTTCTTCTTTTTCTCCCCTTTTCAGCTTAACTTCTTTTACTTTATCCCTTTTCAGATCGTATATTTCAGTCTCTTCTTTGTCATTTAATTGCATATGCTTCTTTTTTATTTTTGTTTGACTACAAGGCTTTTTAGATATGTTATACTCGTCCCCCTGTGTAATTATGCTACTCATGAAATTCAACTCATCAAACATGCTCTTTTCTTCTTTTTCACCCCCTTTCAGCTTAACTTCTTTTACTTTAGACCCTGAAACACACATATGCAGGCATTCATTAGTACCACAAAATCAACATCAGTAAACTTAAAAATGCAACCTTGATTGAATAATAACATCATCAAACAGAGGAATATGCTCCAAAGAACCACCACCTCAGTTCCACAAATTACCTAATAATAATGCAAAACTAGAGAAATCTATACCAACTTGGAAAGAAAAAAAAGGGAAATATTAGACTTTCACAGCTTGCGTTTGTTCAATTTTCCTTTCAACTTCATGTGGTCAGATGAAGATCAAGCTCTCTTACTCCATTTCAACAAGCGTATTTAAAAATTTCAAGATAGTAAATCTTTGCGTAATAAATCCTCCAAATTGTAAGAGAGATTATGATATTGATTCAAATGCTAGTTATGTTACCTAATTTTGGTTCTTTTTGTAGTTTGATTTCGGTAAGAAAAAAAACAAACTATAAGGCTTGTATATGAGAGAGAAACATACGCTCTAATAACAGTTTATTTTCAAAAGGTAAACCAATTACCAATTCTCCTGATCAATATCATATCAATTACTCATGCGTGAATAAAATTATTATCCCAAACTCTAGCTGTAGATTTTGTAGACTAGTAATAACTCTTATTTCTAATGTTTATCTTATAGAATGCATATCTTACAGATAATAATAGAAAATAAAACTTATCCAATAACATAATAATATAATATTCAACATGTATCAAATTTCGGTTTCATCTATAATTGTGCACTTCCTTCCCAGACTTAATACACCTAGGTCAATTTCTAATTGCTGGTTTTTTTATTAGATATCTCATTTCACTTTCTTTAAAAGCAGCCTCTTTATTCCATTGAGATAGAGGTAAGGTTTGTCTTCGTCTTACTCCCAGACCCTACTGATTAATAGGACCTTATTGGGTATGTTTGTTTGTTTTGTTTCATTTCACTTTCTTCAAGACTAGGACTCACATGCATGACAATCATGGTTCAAGGGTTTCAAAATTTTCCGTAGAGCATAACCCATACGTACAATGACACCTAGAAAATGTTTTACATTAACCTATAATCACCCTCTATACAAGTGTGTGTCTCTGTGCAATATATTCTTGTTGAAGACTTAACAAAATCAATGTACACAGTACATGATTTCTTAATGACTTCTAAGCAAGCACGTGCACGCCCTGTGTTGCCTAAAATGGAACAACACAATAATATAACTGTGTGAATATATAATAAGCATAAAATCAATAATTCAATACTCTTCTGCAGTATATAGAAATGTTTTTATAATATCTTTTTAAAATATGTAGAATAATAACTAATACAAGGTTAAGGAAATATATAACTATATGTCTATATAGAACACATTTAAATAAATATTTCCTAAATAATTATATTGGCTAGAATGCTAGATGTTCTTTTTCCAAAGAGACGTCTATCTGACAGATACAATTTAGAAAAGAATCGCAATTTAGGGTTTTAAGTTGGAACATTCCTAACCAACTACTTTCTCCCCACTTCCCTATCATTAATAAATCGAATAGTCTCTCCGCTCTTTCTCCTCCATACGTTGCTAAACAAATTCATCTCCGTCTCCTAACTCTGCTTCTAGATTTTAAATTTTTCCTTAAACTGGTTTTGGGAACTAAATTGAACCATGACTGTGCATGCGCCTCAACCAATGCCACCGACTTACCTACGGTTTAGAGTCTAGGTTAAAGGAGCAACTTCTTGCACGTGTGGGTCAAAATTGGTTAAATTAGGGTTCAGAGAAGGCTGATACATAAAAACTACAAAAGAAGAGATTACATTTGATGAAGGATGCTATGTAAAAGAAATGAGAAAGGTGCATTTTCTTTTGGTTATACATTACGCTTATTTGGTGTACAGAGAGCAATACCTTGCGTACACGAGGCTCTCACCTTAAAACACAATTGCCTTGGAGCACCTCATGCTTTTAAAACCATGGACTTATGAATACAGATACATCATATATGTTCTTACGAGTCACTATACATTATTAGAAGGCTAAGCCCTTATCAAATATCAAGGGTTTATTTTTACTAATAAAGTGGCAACATGAACCTTTTTTATGACCAAAAAAACCTAACCACTCTAGATTCAAGATCAATTATGTTTTATCAAAAAACCAAATTTCAATAGCCATTTCACTACCAAATAAAAAAAAGGTACCCACATAGTTATGTATCCATCTTCATCATCTATGGCATTTCGGCTAACTAGCTTTCAATTTCAATCATTTTTTCACTATGCCTCAATGCTTTCTGGATATACAAAGGTCACAACCTCACAACCTGGAAAGAGAATGAATACTGTTTGGAATCACTAAGGTATAGTTAATTTCCATTGCCATATTTCTTGCTAACTTTCATGACAAAAAAAAGTATCAAATGTAATTATACGTCTAGAAAAAAGTTTCACTCTTTTACCTGGTCTGTTTTTCACACCGCGTTCACGCTGTGGAACATAACCCTCAACTGCATTTGAGGGGCCAATCCATTCTTCCATAGACACTACTCCCCTACCACCATTTTCATCTACCTTTTCCTTAATTGACAAGTTACCCAATCCAAGATCACCCAAACCCTCTTCACCCTTCAAATCCAAACCGTCAAACAACCTCACTACTTTGTCAATTTTTCCCATATCAAAATCCAACGACCGTTCATCCTGCAAACTTTCCCCGTACGCACGGCTATCAATCACGCATTTCGTCGAACAGTACATGCGCGTTTCCAAAAGATCATAAACCTTGTGCTCCTTCAAAGAAATACTGTATCTGCCTTTCTGTGAAGGCTCCAGCGAAGGCAATGAGTTTGGGCAAAGTGGGTAACCACACATTTGAGCGATTGATCGTTCAATGACAACATCATGGTAATCAGACTTGGAGAGCAGAGACCCGGCTACCAACAATTGGGTTTCGGATTTGATGCCTTCTAGTAGACAGAGTTGTAGCTTGTATATCACGTCTTTCAGAGCAATCGGTGATGTATGTGACATTCTAGAACTGGGTTCTCCGTTCGTTCGTCGAATCGGTTTGTTCAATTTGGTTAAGCCTTGTTGTTACGGAAAGCAGAGGGAATTACAGGTGCCAGTTAGTGAGTTCTTGAAGATGATTCTGATGATCGTCGGAACGAATTTGATAACTGCGATGCAAGTATTAGGGCTTTTATCGGAGTCGAATGCGGGTTTACATAATTTTCTTCGAGTTAAATACAAATTCTCTTTTAGTCCCGCTGTTTTAGTGAAATTTTCATTTCAATCCTATATTTTGAAACGTTACCATTTTGAGCGATAATACGTTTTGTTTTGTTTTTTTGTTTTTTTGTTTTTTTTTGTGAGACTAAAATTTATGTATTGTTTGGCAATGCATGAATAAATGATTAAATTTAATTAGGCATTACATTAGAATGTAAAAAACATGTTTAGTAATTTCTTTTAACAGCTAACAAGGACTAAGCGGCATGTCTATTCAGAGCCCAAATGGATCCTCAAACCTAACAACCCACGTGTTGCGACCACAGTCCGCTACTAACTCATCGGTATATAAAGCTCAGGTGTTGGCGAGTGCTGAATCGAGCAAATCCACCTGCTCTTCATGTGGAAACCCACAATGTGGTAAAACCCTACTGACCGCTTTGGCCACGATTTGAATTCATGACCTCACAAAGCCTAAGTTTTAGTAATTACATAAGTATAGAATGAATTATTACATACGAAATATGATTTTTTTTTCACTTATAATAATTTCCATTTCTTAGTTTTTTTCAACTAAGCCCATGTGTGCAGTACGCTCATATAGAGTAATATATGTGTCAACCCTCGAGTGTCAAAAATAAAATTACACTAATTTTAACGTTATTTTACTTATTTTTTGTAAAAATAATGTTAAAAGTGTTTGGTTAGTTGGTTAATTAGGCACGATGAGGCATTGAAAGCAACATTTCTATTCCTACGAGGTAGATGTCTACATTTTACTCTGCTCAGACCCTACCGTAACTTTGTTAATGATGAGATATACTGAGTACGATGATGATGATGATGAGTTTTTTTCAACTTTCAATAAACGAAATGATCTCGTCCATTTCCTGACCCCACCCATTACCTGAACCACGATTCGACCCATTAACCCAGGTACCAACCATGACCCCAAACCATCACTCACCCCGTGAATTTGCGGCCACGACCCGAACCATGACTCGGCTTCAACCCGAATCATGACCTGACCCATGTCATTAATCATTAACTAACATGCCCATGAATTATATTATATCCATTAATTTATTTACTGTATGAAGTAATTATTTTTTTCTTTCCAATATAATACCAAATATAACAACGAAATACTAATGGTCCATTTCATTCCACCCTATATTTCATGTAAAAATTTAACTATTAATTCAATATTTTGTTATCTTTTCTATGTGCTTTAGATTTTTTACATTATTTTACACGACCATTTTTTTTTACTATTTTTATTATTCTTTTAGTAGTAAAAGAGTTGAAAACGATTTTAATGCCTCTTTAACGATATTCTTTATTTTTTTACATCATATTTACTTTTTCACATTATTTCTATAGTTAAACTAGTTGTTGATTTGCACATGTTGTTACACAGTAGCATTATTAAGTACGTATGTTCGTCTAACATCCATTCAAGTTGCAGACAAGTTGAGTTTAGAAAAATTAAATAAAAACACAAATATAGGAGAAAAGTTGGATAAAAATCAAGAAAAAAATAGAAAACATAAATATATATATGACTCAAACTTACATTGAGAAGCGCACACCGAAAACATCCTTCATTTTTCTTTCTATCTCCTTTCATAAACTCAAAAACATAGCGTTAAGGAGTGCCCACCGAACCACTACACCAACGATTCAACTTGGTTAAACATTTTTTTTGCACCATATATGCATATACAATTTGTTTTCTGAACACACGTCTCGTAAAAACAAAAGACGTAGTCATTCAGGTTTCGAGTTTCCATCACCCAAGAAATGAGCCCCTAAGCGGTGCGTGCCACATCACTCCAGCAAGTTGTTTATTTTCTACTTCCATCGCCAACAAATAAATACAAAACTTAGATTCACCCTTAGCACACCCTTTATACACTTTATACGTCTTGTATAGATTTATACGAGACGTATATGGGTCAATCAATATTTTTCAGAATTTCTTGGTGTTAATGATTGGACTAATAAACAAATCGTATAGGTTCCATGCGAAACCAATCATTGTTGAATAAATGGGTGTCAGATAGGGTTATACGCCTCTTATAGACTTGTACGAGACGCATTGTATCAGTAGAGTGTTAAAATAAAAAATTGAGTGTGTAAATAATCAATCTCTTCATAAAATATAAGAATAAAAAACAAGTTGTTTTAAAATACAAACGCCTAAGCGAACCCAAGTTTTTTATTTAGAAGGCAAGACTTCTACCAATGGACTAGTCAATAATAACAGAACTGCTTAATTAAGTAAATTTTTTCTAAAGCAAAGAAAAAAGAATAAATCGTTTAACTAATAAAAATATCAGTGTATTTTATATACACACATAATTTATAGAGTTCGATTTGAAGAGTCTCACCAACCAGTTACAAGAATTAATTGGGGGTTTTCCAATTTTTTGACAAATAATTTTTGGAGTAAATTGTTGGAAATTTAATAATAATAATAAATATGTTTTATTATTAATTTTGGACCACGATAATTATCCGTATATGTTACAAATATGATTATTATTGATTACGTTTTGTTCTATGACGTGAACTGATCACAACGAACAGAATTGGGTCCAAAACGGAGCTAAGATGAATGAGATATCGATGCTCAAAATTGTGTTGTGTAAAATGTTTTAAATGAACATGAATATGTTTTAATTAAGCCATGAATATGTTTTAATTAAGCAATGAATATGTTTTTAAATTAGCCATGAATGTGTTCATAATGGTTCATGATGACAAATGTCATATAAACAGAGACATTTGGTCTTTTATTAGCTTTGCTAAGTTTTGAAATCTCTAACACAAGCTTCAAAAGTTCACAACACAAGAAGATACTATGTCGAGTTCTCAACAACCTACAACGATTTATTCTTTGTGCTACATTGCTAAACACTCTTGTTTCAGGTAACATTTCGGGTTTTCGGTTAACTCCGGCAGTACATACTGCTTCGGCTGTTGTACCCTGGGAAACAGTTGGGTTCACCTGTGTGGCCCGAAATCTGTTAAGGAACCTCTGTTGAACAGAAATCATCAGCCACCGAACTTATTTCAATTCATTTCATCTTGTGCAATATTTCTTTCTTGTAATTTAAAGTTTAGCATTTTTATTTTTCTTGTAATAATGTATTTTTTATTTTGTATTTCTGAATTGTAATTCGAGTAATTGAATAATAAAAGTATTTGTTTATTTTGTGAACGGTGTTCCTACAAGCTTAAAACAGATTTTAAAAATCACCGTTCATAAGTTTGTGTTTTTAAAAATTATCGGATTACAAAACAGAAATATAAATTGTTTAGTTTTTTACAAATATTTGTTTATCAAGAAATTTAAAATGTGTTTTTTAAATTACGTTTTTGGTAAACAAGTGTTGTTTTCTTATTAATAGGAAAAATTCAAACATTTTTTTTGGTTTTGTAAACCATAATTGATTATTTTCTATTTTGATAATTGTTAACAAAGTTTGGTTTTATATAATTCAATTTGTGTTTGTGTAAACCAAAAGTTTTATAAACCATTTTGTTAACGTTTATTTAACGAATATATTCGAACTAGTTTTATTTTTGAACTACGAGTTTTATAAACGATAGTTATTATCTTTTATTTCTAACGAGTGTGTTAGAAAAATGTTTATGATATAAAGAAAAACTGAATATCATAATACGTATGATGCTTTAAAAAAAATTAATTCGATTTTGTGGTCGGTTTTGTGTAAACCATAATTCCTCAAAAACTTGTCATATTTTAGTAAAATTTGATTTTGGTTTTGTGTAAACCATACGGTTTTTTGTAAACCACGAAATATTTTGATAAATTAAGCTTATCAAAGTTTAAGTTCTAAGTGACGAACTTGTAGCAACTGTAAGGGTGGACATCGTTATCTGAGTTTCCTGTCTAGTAAAGCAATTCGCATATATCCCAAACAGCTGAGGGACCTGTCTTGTTTTCCTGGGGATTCTAAGAGAGAGTGTTTTAACCTATTAGGCCAAAACAAGTAATGCAAACGTCACATGAACTAAAATAACTTTGTTTGAGTTAAAAAGTTTAGTTTAAACTTTGGTTTTGTGTAAACCTTATTTCTGAAAATCTGACTTGCTGAGTTTGCATTTCCACTTTTGTTTGAGAAATAACAATTGTATCTGCTCAAACTTCAACACATGTGGGACCATTAGTTGGTACCCATGTTGCCCAAGCTGATGGGATGACTCTTGTGAGACAAAAGCCAATATGGTGGAGCATGGTCAATCTTCCCGTGGGTACAAAAAGGAAATTGACAATTACGAGGGCAAGGGCAAAGGCAAAAGCAAGGTTGTGGACCTTGAGCCGAAAAAAAGGTGGTGTGAAGAAGCAGGTTTTCCCTTTTAAAGAGAAATGTTACAACTATGATAATCTTGGTCACCATGATGATAAGTGTAATGCTCCTAAACATGAAAGTGCACATATAGTTGAGGATGATATGCTTCTTGTTGCTATGATTTCTGACCTCACTGTCGTGATGGAGGAGGTAAACTTGGTGACTAATGACACTAATGAGTGGTAGGTTGAAACTGGTGTTACCCATCATGTGTGTCATGATCATATGCTCTTTAATACATTTAAAGAGGTCACTGGTGATCAAAATTTGTTCACGGGGAATACAACGATTGACAACATCAAGGGTGAAGGCAATGTGATCTTGAAGTGGACTTCGGGTACGAAGCTCGCTTTGAGCAATGTGATATATGTTCCTAAGATGCACAAGAGTCTTGTGTCAGGATGATTGCTTAATAAATATGGTTTTCATTTAGTCTTTGAGTCTAATAAATTTGTTTTAACTAAGCGCGGAATGTTTGTTGGTAAGGGTTATGCCCAAAATGGAATGTTTAAACTCAATGTAATAGCTAAGGTTGAGAACATGAATGAAAATGCTCAAACTTCTGCTTATTTTATTGAGTCATCTAATGTTTGGCATGGTCGTTTAGGTCATGTTAATTTCAATTTGATGCGTCGGTTGATTAAATTAGATAGCATACCAAAATTTTCATGGACTCAAAATACAAATTTACAACACGTGTTGAAGCAAAACAAACAAGATAATCTTTTAAGTCGGTTGAAAGAATAACCGAACCCCTTGATATAATTCACACTGATGTGTGTGATTTAAAATCAATTCCCACAAGAGGTGGATATAAGTACTTCATCACACTTATTGATGATTGTACACGATATTGCTATGTCTACTTACTTAAAAGTAAGGATGAAGCAATCGACAAGTTTGTCTTGTATAAAACTAAAGTTGAGAATCAACTTAATAAAATATAAAAGTTCTAAGGAGTGATAGAGACGGAGAATATGTTTCACCATTTGCCGATATTTGTGCACAAAATGGAATTATACATGAGTGTACTGCTCCTTATTCCCCACAAAAAAATGGTATTGCGGAACGAAAGAACCGTACATTGAAAGAGATGATGAATGCCATGTTGTTAAGTTCTGGGTTGAGCCATGACATGTGGAGGAAGCCATTTTGTCGGCTACTTATCTTTTAAACAAAATACCTTTTAAGAAAAATGATGTAACTCCTTATGAGTTGTGGACGGGAAGAAAGCCATCTTACAAATACTTGAAAGTGTGGGGGTGCCTAGCAAAAGTGGTGGTTCCACCACCAAAGGTTCAAAGAATATGACCCAAAACCATGGATTGTGTATTCATTGGTTATGCCCATCATAGTAGTGCATATCGGTTTCTTGTACATGATTCAAATAATCCCGACATACACAAGAATACTATTATGGAATCAAGGAATGCATCATTCTTTGAAGAAATGTTTCCTTGTTTGAAAAAGGAACACACAAGTTCATCATAATGTGTTGATGAGATTGTTCATGATGAAGATCAAGAACAATCAGAGGCTGCAGAAGTTGAGCCAAGAAGAAGTAAGAAACAAATGATTGAGAAATCCTTTGATCTTGATTTCCTTACTTACATGGCAGACGGAGAACCTCAAACATACAGTGAAGCAGTCACTTCTTCAGAAGGACCTCAATGGAAAGAAGCAATCAAGAATGAAATTGATTCGATCTTACAAAACCATACTTGGGAGTTAGTAGATCTTCCACCAGGTTGTAAACCATTTGGATATCGATGGATATTCAAAAGGAAGATGAAAGTTGATGGTTCCATTGATAAGTACAAGGCAAGGTTAGTGATCAAAGGGTTTAGACAAAAAGAAGGATTGGACTACTTTGATACTTACTCGCCTGTGACTAGAATAACCTCGATAAGGTTGGTGCTTGCAATAGCGGCTTTAAGAAATTTGGAAGTCTATCAAATGAATGTTAAAACCGCTTTTCTAAATGGTGATTTAGAAGAAGAAATTTACATGGAGCAACCTGAGGGTTTCTCAGCTCCAAGCCAAGAAGGCAAAGTATGTAAATTAGTCAAGTCATTGTATGGCTTGAAGCAAGCTCCAAAACAGTGGCATCAAAAGTTTGACCAAGTTATGCTTAACAATGGTTTCAAAATTAATGAGTGCGACAAGTGTGTTTATGTGAAAAACACACAGAGAGGTTATGTTATATTATGTCTTTATGTAGATGATATGCTTATCATTGGGAGTGATGATTAGATGATCAAATCTACTAAAGACATGTTAAAAGCGAGATTTGACATGAAAGATATGGGTCTAGCTGATGTGATTTTTGGTATAAAGATCAATAGAACCTATAACGGTCTTGTGTTGAGTCAATCTCCCTATGTGGACAAAATTCTTGCAAAATTTTATGAGAGGATACGAGTGTGTCTCAAACTCCCGTAGATACCACCCAACATCTATCGAAAAATAAAGGTGAGGGTGTTGCTTAGTAGGAGTATTCAAGGGTTATTGGCAGCCTACTGTATCTGATGACATGTACATGGCCAGACTTAGCATATGCTGTGAGCAGGCTAAGTAGATATACTAGTAATCCAAGCTCTGAACATTGGAAGAGCATGATAAGATTACTAAGGTACTTAAGATACACAAGAAACTATGGACTGCATTATGGCCGAGATCCAGCTGTTATAGAGGGATACAATGATGCGAACTGGATATCCGATATGAAAGATTCCAAATCCACAAGTGGTTATGTGTTCACCCTTGGTGGAGCAGCTATAACCTGGAAGTCATCCAAGCAAACTCTTATAGCTAGATCTACGATGAAATCTGAGTTTATCGTGTTAGATAAAGCTGGAGAAGAAGCAAAATGGCTACGTCAATTTGTGGAAGACGTTCCAGGATGGCCAAAGCCTATGACGGCTATTTGCATACATTGTGATTGCCTATCAGCTATTGGTAGATCTTAGAGTGCAATGTATAATGGCAAATCAAGGCACATTCGACATAGACATAATACTATACAAAAACTACTCTCAATGGGTGTTATCTCAATTGACTATGTGAAGTCAAAAGATAACATTACGGATCCGCTTACAAAAGGCTTAAGTAGAGAGTTAGTACACAAGTCGTCAAGAGGAATGGGACTAAAGCCCTTCAAACAAGTTTGTACAAAGGAAAACATATCCTAGAAGATTGAAGATCCCATGATCTAGGCTGAATAGGACAACCTAATTGTATGAATAAGGAAGGTCACTATGAGGGAGTACCTCAAATATAGCAAGGGAGTTGCATACTTCCTAGTTCATTCCTTTATCAAATCAGTGATAATAATTGAGGATAAACATTGATGTGCGTGAAACTATATATTTATTAAATGGGTTTTTCACACAGATTTTAGTTTTAAAAATGGTTTTTACTAAGAACTAAATCACACACAATAGGCAAGTGTACCTATCGTAAGCAATATAGCTTATGGTAAGAACCGGATATCAATCCGTGGACACGGTAGCTCTCGGTACTAGATCTCGGTTTATGTTTAGCAAATACATGAAAAGTTGGGTTTGTGAATTTTTGATATAACAACTAAATGAAGGATTTTTGAATAATCTAAAGTCTAAGAGAATTGCCTAGATCATGAATCCACTTAGTTTAGTGATGTGATTATTATGAATTGGTAAACCAAATGTTGACTAGATTCCAGTCAAAGATATCTAATCATATAATCTTTTGGAAAATTAAAATGAATAACACATTCTAATCACCTAGGATTATTCTATGAAGCCTAATGTCAAGGTCTATGTCAAGATTTAATCAAGAATTAGTCATCCGTCAAGAATCTTAATTCTTCAACTTAAGCAAAACTAATATGACTTATACACACTAATCACCCTAAGTTGCATAAATTCAACAAAGTCATAATTTCTTCCAACTTACAATCTATGAACACAATCATGCAAATGAGGTCATTTGGCCATAATTTCCTAACTCACATGTTAATCATATTCAACAAATTATAATATCACCATGGTTTTTCCAAACTTTAGTGAAAGAAAGTATACTTGTGCAAGTTTTATAACATTCAAGAAACCAATTATCATTCCTAATCTAATGGCATAATCTTAAAAACAAGTTGTAAGATTATAAACAAATGCTTGATCATGGTTTTCCAACATAGTATGATTAAACATTCATCATTCTTGAACACTAATCAACCTACACAAATTTACAACATCATTGGAATACAATCATAACTTCATCTTGAATCTTGACATAAACCCATTTGACCAATTCATAAAATCATCATCACATAAACAAAAGTTTCATCATAATCTAGATAATGAAGTGTTTAGCCCATAAGGCTTACAAGAACAATAACAAAGTAGCTAGAATTAACAAGAAACATGATTAAAATAACAAAATACAAACCACTAGCAAGCAAGGATTGAAACAAGATGGTGTTGGATGCTCCTTGAATCTTCAAAACCTTCACAATCTCCTTTGGATAGCCTTAAGAAATCTGGATAGAAGGTATTTTTGCTCCAGGAAGTCCAACCCTTTGAAATGAGGAGAAAAGCTGAATTTATATAAATTCTTGAACTTGGCACGGTCGTGCACCTTAGGTGCACGATCGTGCAAGGTGCTACAGTGTTTCACTTTTGGTCTGGGACGGTTGTCGAAGTTGCCATTTTCAGCAAAGTCTCGAAAATTGACTCGAGGTGTCAGGCCCGGTCGTGCCAAAAGTTGCACAGTCGT
Organism: Mikania micrantha; assembly: GCA_009363875.1. Lineage (NCBI taxonomy): Eukaryota > Viridiplantae > Streptophyta > Magnoliopsida > Asterales > Asteraceae > Mikania > Mikania micrantha. The sequence continues at coordinate 60,015,621 of CM018696.1, read as the reverse complement.
GCGCAAGTCGTCATGGCCGGCACTACCTCCATCTGGCCCGGCACTGCCATGCTTTGGCCCGACACTGGCTAGCTTGCACGGTCGTGCTTGGCTTAAGCACGGTCGTGCATAGGTCAGCACTGTCATGCATGGCCTAGCACTACCTGGTTGCACGGTCGTGCAACATTGTGCACGGTCGTGCATAGGCCAGCACTGTCATGCATGGGCTAGCACTGCCTAGTTGCACGGTCGTGCAAAGTTGTGCGCGGCCGTGCATGGGTCGGCACTGCCATTGCAAGATTTGGCATGACAGTGCGCATCTGGGGATTTGCTTAGAAAATGCTGAAATTCCATCCAAAGCTTGATTTTCTTCCGAGCAAGGCCGTTTATCCTACAAATTCACAAAAACAATAATTAGGACTATTTGCGAATGAATTTTCATGTTGTTAACGTTAAAACCGGGGGAATTTGAGTCGAATAATATGCATAATTTGACGTATATCAAGCATAATGTGGTTAATGATTTGTGTGAATCAGAAAGAACCTGTTGCTTTTAATGATCTATGGTGATCACCTATGTGGGAGAGAAGTGGGGTCGCTTCGAATGGATTTGTGGGGGGCGAAAATCCTATAGCTCTTACAGAACCAGGCTAGTGTTCTATGACCATAACAGACACAACAATGAGCGGTTAACCAGACCAGGAAGAGTATTGTGTGAAATGTAATAACGTCTACGTAAACAGGGATTGGTTCAAAGACATCGCGTCTACTAATCGTTAGGAGACAAAGTACATATCACAAAGGAGGGTTCAAAGGAAACACCTACTTCTCCTGCAATACTCAACCGCTGAAATTTTATCGTGACACTTGAGTGTAAGGATCGATTTCTATTCATGTGGGGGATTGTTGGAAATTTAATAATAATAAATATGTTTTATTATTAATTTTGGACCACGATAATTATTCATATATGTTACGAATATGATATTTATTGATTACGTTTTGTTCTATGACGTGAACTGATCACAACGAACAGAATTGGGTCCAAAACGGAGCTAAGATGAATGAGATATCGATGCTAAAAATTGTGTTGTGTAAAATGTTTTAAATGACCATGAATATGTTTTAATTAAGCCATGAATATGTTTTTAATTTAGCCATGAATGTGTTCATAATGGTTCATGATGACAAATGTCATATAAATAGAGACATTTGGTCTCTTGTTATCTTTGCTAAGTTTTGAAATCTCTAACACAAGCTTCAAAATTTCACAACACAAGAAGATACTATGTCAAGTTCTTAACAAACTACAACGATTTATTCCTTGTGCTACATTGTTAAACACTCTTGTTTCAAGTAACATTTCGGGTTTTCGGTTAACTCTGGCATTACATACTGCTTCGGCTGTTGTACCTTGGGAAACAGTCGGGTTCACCTAGGTGGCTCGAAATCTGTTTTAAGGGACCTCTGTTGAACATAAATCATCAGCCACCGAACTCATTTCAATTCGTTTCATCTTGTGCAATATTTCTTTCTTGTAATTTAAAGTTTAGCATTTTTATGTTTCTTGTAATAATGTATTTTTTATTGTGTATTTCTGAATTGTAATTCGAGTAATTGAATAATAAAAGTATTTGTTTATTTTGTGAACAATGTTCCTACATAAATTACATAAATCGTTTTTTATATTCACTCAATTTATGAATGACGTTCTTTATCAGAAATAGTTACAGAAAACATCCTTAAAATGAAAATTTATAATGGATTTCATCATTTAAATTACATAAATGGTCCTTTAATTACTTTACATAAATCGTCCTTTATATTGAGAAAAAGGATAAAATTCATTATAAATTGTTATTTTTAAGGATGATTTCTGCAACCATTTCTAATAAAGGACATCATTCATAAAATGAATGAATATAAAGGACGATTTATGTAGTTTACTTTAATTTCTGTATAAATATTGTAGTGGTTGAAGCAAATCCAAACACTTATTCCATCTATAAATGTGGTAGTAGCCCATTTAATTAAGGTTTTGCCTCTTAAAATATAAGGTTACGGATTTAAACCTAGACAAAGTGTAATTTAGATTGAAGTGGTTTACGAATAAAAATATGACATATTTTTTGTTCAAAACCAATATATATATATATATATATATATGAAAGGCCCCGACTCCGGAAGACCCCTCAGTTGGCAATACATCAAATCCATAGAACTTAAAGCATAATTACATTACCATAGCAGCGGAATGTAGGGTGTCAACATAAAATATTACACAGATCTAAACAACTTTTATACATAACCCACTTTTCTACAGTTCTATACGCAGCCAGTTTATGCCAGATTGTGCCAGGGTAGTCTTCAACAGGTGCCACTAGCTCTTCTGTTATTCTTTCCAATCTATTTAACATGACATGCATGTAAAACAAGTCAGCTTTATGCTGGTGAGTTCTAGGTTTATTTTTTTTCATAAAATCTTTACTGTACATAAAACATTAGCATTCACTGTTGACCGAAGTCCACAGTCTTAATCGTTCTGCACATAAAATATTTCATGTACATAACATACAAGACCTCATTACATCATTTATACTGTGCACAAAACATTAGACATCACTGTTGACCGAAGTCAACAACCTTTAACATACATATCATCATAACATCAATTATACAGTGCATAAAATTTAGCCTCAACTGTTGACCCGAAGTCAACAGACTTGTGCAGCACAAGACACCTCAACTGACGACCCACCGTCGACAGGCTTGTATAAATACAAGACTTCCTCAATTGCCAGCCCGAAGTTGACAGGCTCATACATGTATAAGACTTACTCAACTGGCGACACGCAGTCGACAGGCCTGTTCTTTTACAGGACTTCGTGCTGTTCTTTTACAGGACTTCGTGCCTGTTCTTTTACAGGACTTCGTGCCTGTTCTTTTACAGGACTTTTTTTTTTAAACCATCAACCTAAATTGACGGCTCATACCGGTACAAGACTTCTTTACATACATCATTCATACATAACATGGTTTAAATAGTTTAAACCATCATAACCATAAACATTTACTTGCACCGCAGTGCTCAAGTTTTGCCCAACCGCAGCCGGGACTTCAAAACCACATTTCCTTCTCAATCACCATTGAGACTTCTAACATTCTTTATACTCTCAACCGCAGTTGAGACTTTAAAACATTATTTATACTTTAGCTGAGACTTTTAAAATCATTCATGACAACTCAGCTGAGACTCTTCAAATCATTTACTTCTCAACCGTAGTTGAGACTTAAAACATTCTTTATTTCAAAACACTCTTTTACTTTAACATACTATTTTATCTGACCGTAGTCAGGTAAAGCAAGCATTTAACATTCTTTACTTGAAAACATTATTTTCCTGACCTTAATCAGGTTAGCGTCACTTTCATACAATAACTTTACAACTTGAAACATTCTTTATTTTAACATATTCTATTATCTGACCGTAGCCAGATAAAACAATCATTTACATCAAATAACTTTATAACATGCATATCAGCCCAAAATGTCAAAACATTTAAAATAGGGCTTATAGAACTCACCTGAGCTTTAGCACACTCCGCTAACCTTTCTTCTTTTCCTTCCTTTCTCACTTCACAATAATATCCTATTCATATGAACATATCATCATGATTATAACCTTATCATGAAGTTTCTCAATTTACGATTACCGCTCAAAACTTCGGCATGTCGTAACTTTCATTCGTAACTTTATTTCAAAATTCTGCTTACACTCATTTTGATCATTATTATCTCTACAATCTTGTTATGCTTAAAGGTTACTTATCTACTCAGCTTAAATAAGTGTATTCTCTTATTTACTTAATTCGTCTTAGGCGTTGCTAAACTTATTGATTGAATCTTTCTGAACGTTCAATGTCAAAGACATTGCCTTGATAGTCATCAAATAGTTAATGTTGTTGATTATAATGCTAAAACAGTCTTTATACAGTTTAATGGCTTAGGAATGACCAATCCTTGTTATTGATTACCCAGATATCGTGAAATATCACAAGGTAGTATTAGAATGGGTTTAATAACCATGTTTAACATACTGATCTGTCTGTTATCATAAACATCAGATTCTCGTTCCGGTGAGTATGTTAATTATTGTGATTAGTTTAAAACACTTAGAGTTAACCTTGTATGTCCAAGAATTAATCCAACTAATCACATGCACTGTCACAATCAAATGGTTTAAACCGTTATAACCATTGTTATAATTCTCGGCAAACCGGGCATTACAACGGCTCAAAACAAGGATTTACCCATTAACAATTCAAGTTTGTCATTCATAATCAGTCCTAGCCATCATCTAGGCAATAATCAACAATCCTAATTATATCATCAAGTTCAGAAACAAGATTTAATCAATCATAATCAATCTAGAAAGGTAGAATGAACCGTTACCTCTCCAACGAAGTTCTGTGAGTAAAAAGACGATCCGGACTTGTATTAACAATCCTTGGTGCGATCCACTTGATCAAAAGGCTTCAAACTTGAAGATTTTATGGTTTGAAGATGGTTTTTCGTGTGTGGGAAGCTGGTTATCGAAGATAAGATCAAGAAAATGAGATTTCATGATGAAACTTGACTTTTTAAGCAATTTTCGCGATCTGATGACCTCAGGCGCATCGCCTGACTCGGGACGCCGAGTTGGGGCGTACCGCGCGGGTCCATGGCGGCCAGATTTTTGTCTTATCTTCGTTTCGCGATTCCGGGAGCATACGAACTCCGTTTTGCGCACGGTTTTCGCCTACGTTCACGATTTTTCGAGCTCTTTCCAATGGTTATAATCTCAAAACCTAAAGAGTTCAAAATATTTGACCTCTAATATATTGCTATATTCGATTCAGTGTATCTTGAAATCGGTGCCTCGTTTCACGATTTCGCTTACACTCATTCTCTTCATTTTCGAGTTATGATTCTGACCTGAGAATTTGAGTTGTCACACATATCATCGTGGATTTCAAGCACGATCAAATGTGCTTATTTCTTTGATAACGAAATTCCTCGAACCTCAACTGTTACCGAAATCTCGCACGTTCATCATTAAGCTGATAAATTTTCGGGTGTTACAAATCTACCCTCCTTACAATAGGTTTCGTCCTCGAAACCTGTTACATCTCAAATAATATGGGTAGAATTGTTTCATCTCGTCTTCCAAGTCTTGACTTGTCCGAAGACACGTTTTACAACTCCCATTCTCTTCTTTCAATCTTCCCTGTAACCTTCTATTCTTTTCGATGTTTCCATTAAACCGTAATTCGTCTGATTGTCTTGTTATGCAATTGTTTTTCTTTCCTGTTAACCATTGTCATAGGTTCTTCTATGTAGCTTAACATTTCATCAATCTCCATATCGTTTAATGGTACATATCCTACATTATCCGCTAGACATTTTCTTAAGTGTGACACATAGAATGTCGAATGAATTTCACTCAACTTATCGAGAGGATCTAATTAATAGGCTATTCTATCAACTCGTACCATTACTCAAAGGAGTCCAATAAACTCAACTTCGTTTTCCTCTTTTTCTGAACCTAATAATTCCTCTTCATAGTGAAGCCTTAAACGATACCTGATCACCCTTCTCGACTCTATGGGTCTTTGTCTTTTGTCAGCACAGGACCTTTGTCAATCCTGTGCAACTTTCCTCCATACGTTAACTAGTTGAAAATTTTCAATTAATCTTACTATTACGCTAATGGTAACTGATCCTTTAAAGAAACATGTGCCTGCTCGACTGCCAGACACTTTCTAATCATCATACAACCACTACTACCAAGCGTAACCATGGGCTTATGCCGGCACCATGCTCCATAACCGTTGATCTGACCCGCCGAAGCGTTTTGCAGATCCATAATTACCCAGTAACAAGTACTGGAGCGACCATCCTTTATCATACACGATATACTAGCACTATATCATTTATACCATGTTATCATACAATTCATCATCCTAACTTACTAACATACATCATCATACTTAACAGACTTTCATGCATAAATCGTACTAACACTTAAACGTGTATACATAGTCATGGTATGTCATCATTTGTTCATCCGCTTCATAAGCACAGAACAGCATAAAAATAACAATAAGCTTGCTTTAATCACACGTTGAAGATAATATGGTAACAAGTCGTCTTCCCCTTTATGTCATACTTCAGCTGTACAGGTAGCTTATTATGACACTTAATCCTTGCGCCCTTATCTTTTCCTAACTTGTATGCTACAACATGTCATATTTTGTAGCTACAACATGCGTTATCTTTTATTTGAGGCTTATGCTAAAATCCTCACACTTAGTCTCTACAAGCAGTTATCTCTCCTGGTATTAAACCATTCATAGAGCACTCGTTGGTAGTTGGTCCTTAATAAATTTTCTTATCACAACTTAAATACTTATCTTAACACCTAAAGGTTGTCAATGCATAAGGCCAACCAAATTTTTCATTACCTACAATAGACCAACCCAAGTCTTGGGGTTGTTGCAAGATTTCACTAGTCACCTTATAATAAGAACTTTTGTGTTTCCCCTCAATAAGAAGGCTTCATCATTCACCTTATCATTTGTCTTAGTATGAGAACTTCATCTTTTCCCCTTGTTAAGAGGACTTTATCATTGGCCTCCACAAGGACTACATCATTCGATCCACTTTATGCATGACAATCTTATCATAAAGCTTCCTTTGATAACATACGTATGCACACTATCACATAACAATACCATGAATTTTCTTATACATAAGACAGTGACAATTATCCTTTATCATTAAACTTGTATCAATACAAAGTTCCTTAAGTAATTTCTTGCAACAGATGCAAAATATTAAACCCACATCTTATAATTTATACCTTAAGCTCTATACAAATTCTATGCATGTTCAACATCTATTATCTCATGAAGACAACATAGTTCATTAAACGATAACAATGTTGCAACACTTATGTATCCTCTTCTAACTTAAATAACTTCCAATTAGAATTATTAAAATCATTTCTAACATCTTTAGCATACCAATTCTTGGTCTAATCTATCTTCATATCACTCCTTGTCAAAAATATATCATATCATTTCAGCCTCTTGTGCCCTTCAACTTTCTTGATGGTTTAACGTTTCTTTTCCTTCGCATTTGACATGAGACCCACTCTATACATTGCATTCACTTATACCTAATGCTAAGCATGCATTTATTTATCTTTGCTTACTCATCTCTAATCACACCTTTGTCACACATATTCTTATAATCGACTTTTCTAACTCACTTTCACGTTTAGTAAACACAGGTTCCATTTTCGATTCCCAATGTCAACATGTGTTTCTCAACCTAGTGAGACCTTGTTAGTATTTATGATACTAACAGAACATATTATTCATAACACAGAGAATAATCTCAGCAAGTCTAGGTCAAATATTAACTCACATTAATCAAGAATATACCTGTCATCACATCAGGATCTTTGTCTACCTGATCTTTCGTCATGGTAAAGACATGAGCTTTTGCCTTGTGCTTCTCACCCTCCTTGCTACTTTCAGGTTTAGTAGATTCAGTAGTTTTGTCTTCGGTTTCAAGCAATTCTTGCTAACGTGACCGAATCTACCACAATTATAACATTTTTGCCTACTTGGACAATTATACGAAAAATGTCCAGCTTGTCCACAACGGTAACACAAATTAGTCCCCAGACGACATTCTCCCCAATGTTTCCTTCCGCACTTAATGCATGTCTCAACTTCTCCTACCTTACGCCTTTTCATAGGGAGTCCCGGTTTATCCTTTCTATTTCTTTTAATCCAGATGCCCACTTTTGATTCGGTTCATCCTTGGTGCTTTCCTTAGTCCTTCAGACTCGTCTTCCAAAGTATCCTTTAGTGCTTTTGCAAATAAGGCTGGTAACTTCTCTTCCATGATTTTACAGACCACATCAGAAATAGCCTTCGCTACCCTAGGCTCTAGAGTAAGCTCATCTTCATTCTCCGGTTGCTCGTTATGCTCGTGGTCATCTTCGTTGACGGGTTCTTCATTCTCGATACGTGGTGGTTCTTCATGTTCCTCTGGTTGTTTACATGGTCTACCCTTTTGTTCAGCCATCTATCTACCTACAGGATGCAACAATTGATGAGTCAGTACAGGATCAGTTTAGCACGAAATAAGCTTTGTAAATCGTTAATGACGTTGATCAGGTGTTATTAACCATTTACCCAACTCATAAGCTCTAAACGTTTCCCATCCCGTCACCCCAGCGTGCATAACACTAACTACCTTTCTAACCTTACACCTACGTCTTAAATCATACATAACATTCAGCTCGTGGCATCGAACTACCCTTGACTGGCATCCTTATCATTACGTCCCATTTTCAGTTTAAGTCTTGGCATTTGGGATACCAAGATCTCTCAAACTATGGCTCTGATACCAACTTGAAAGGCCCCGACTCCCGGAAGACCCCTCAGTTGGCAATACATCAAATCCATAGAACTTAAAGCATAATTACATTACCATAGCAGCGGAATGTAGGGTGTCAACATAAAATATTACACAGATCTAAACAACTTTTACACATAACCCACTTTTCTATAGTTCTATACGCAGCCAGTTTGCCAGATTGTGCCAGGGTAGTCTTCAACAGGTGCCACTAGCTCTTCTGTTATTCTTTCCAATCTATTTAACCTGACATGCATGTAAAACAAGTCAGCTTTATGCTGGTGAGTTCTAGGTTGATTTTTTTCATAAAATCTTTACTGTACATAAAACATTAGCATTCACTGTTGACCGAAGTCCACAGTCTTAATCGTTCTGCACATAAAATATTTCATGTACATAACATACAAGACCTCATTACATCATTTATACTGTGCACAAAACATTAGACATCACTGTTGACCGAAGTCAACAACCTTTAACATACATATCATCATAACATCAATTATACAGTGCATAAAATTTAGCCTCAACTGTTGACCCGAAGTCAACAGACTTGTGCAGCACAAGACACCTCAACTGACGACCCGCCGTCGACAGGCTTGTATAAATACAAGACTTCCTCAATTGCCAGCCCGAAGTTGACAGGCTCATACATGTATAAGACTTACTCACTGGCGACACGCAGTCGACAGGGCTGTTCTTTTACAGGACTTCGTGCCTGTTCTTTTACAGGACTTCGTGCCTGTTCTTTTACAGGACTTCGTGCCTGTTCTTTTACAGGACTTTTTTTTTTAAACCATCAACCTAAATTGACGGCTCATACCGGTACAAGACTTCTTTACATACATCATTCATACATAACATGGTTTAAATAGTTTAAACCATCATAACCATAAACATTTACTTGCACCGCAGTGCTCAAGTTTTGCCCAACCGCAGCCGGGACTTCAAAACCACATTTCCTTCTCAATCACCATTGAGACTTCTAACATTCTTTATACTCTCAACCGCAGTTGAGACTTTAAAACATTATTTATACTTTAGCTGAGACTTTTAAAATCATTCATGACAACTCAGCTGAGACTCTTCAAATCATTTACTTCTCAACCGTAGTTGAGACTTAAAACATTCTTTATTTCAAAACACTCTTTTACTTTAACATACTATTTATCTGACCGTAGTCAGGTAAAGCAAGCATTTAACATTCTTTACTTGAAAACATTATTTTCCTGACCTTAATCAGGTTAGCGTCACTTTCATACAATAACTTTACAACTTGAAACATTCTTTATTTTAACATATTCTATTATCTGACCGTAGCCAGATAAAACAATCATTTACATCAAATAACTTTATAACATGCATATCAGCCCAAAATGTCAAAACATTTAAAATAGGGCTTATAGAACTCACCTGAGCTTTAGCACACTCCGCTAACCTTTCTTCTTTTCCTTCCTTTCTCACTTCACAATAATATCCTATTCATATGAACATATCATCATGATTATAACCTTATCATGAAGTTTCTCAATTACGATTACCGCTCAAAACTTCGGCATGTCGTAACTTTCATTCGTAACTTTATTTCAAAAATCTGCTTACACTCATTTTGATCATTATTATCTCTACAATCTTGTTATGCTTAAAGGTTACTTATCTACTCAGCTTAAATAAGTGTATTCTCTTATTTACTTAATTCGTCTTAGGCGTTGCTAAACTTATTGATTGAATCTTTCTGAACGTTCATGTCAAAGACATTGCCTTGATAGTCATCAAATAGTTAATGTTGTTGATTATAATGCTAAAACAGTCTTTATACAGTTTAATGGCTTAGGAATGACCAATCCTTGTTATTGATTACCCAGATATCGTGAAATATCACAAGGTAGTATTAGAATGGGTTTAAAACCAGTGTTTAACATATGATCTGTCTGTTATCATAAACTCAGATTCTCGTTCCGGTGAGTATGTTAATTATTGTGATTAGTTTAAAACACTTAGAGTAACCTTGTATGTCCAAGAATTAATCCAACTAATCACATGCACTGTCACAATCAAATGGTTTAAACCGTTATAACCATTGTTATAATTCTCGGCAAACCGGGCATTACAACGGCTCAAAACAAGGATTACCCATTAACAATTCAAGTTTGTCATTCATAATCAGTCCTAGCCATCATCTAGGCAATAATCAACAATCCTAATTATATCATCAAGTTCAGAAACAAGATTTAATCAATATAATCAATCTAGAAAGGTTAGAATGAAACCGTTACCTCTCCCAACGAAGTTCTGTGAGTAAAAGACGATCGGACTTGTATTAACAATCCTGGTGCGATCCACTTGATCAAAAGGCTTCAAACTTGAAGATTTTATGGTTTGAAGATGGTTTTTCGTGTGTGGGAAGCTGGTTTATCGAAGATAAGATCAAGAAATGAGATTTCATGATGAAACTTGACTTTTTAAGCAATTTTCGCGATCTGATGACTCAGGCGCATCGCCTGACTCGGGACGCCGAG